>CM053273.1:45783271-46002207 GCA_028583415.1 Protea cynaroides | reverse complement strand
CTTGCTTATCATAGCCGCCACATGTTCATAGGTTGGCGTGTCGACATAATATTCAAGCGTAATACCTGCAACATCAGAAACTAAAAGAATTGCGCACGCAAGGGTCAGCTCTCCAACTGGAGCTCAGTGAGAAAACAAAACAATGCAACAAACATATGCATGCATTCAATTCATATCTGTGGTCTGGTATATAAGTTTGCAATGTGCTATAGAAAGGTTCGGTGGCCGCCTCACCTCTATACACGAGTGTATGAATCCGCCCAATGAGTATCGGCACTGTCGTCCCACATGCACCCACCATGGACAATATACACCCCATGAAAACAGCATGGTTGTACCGGTTGCCCATACCAACACGTAAGCCCCTACTGGCGAGGGCTTGCAAACTGGGCTCGCAACTAACCAATCCTAATGTCAAACAGTGTATCCAAGGCCTCACCCCAGCATCCCTCAATACATCCATACAGATAGAGCTAAGGCCCCCCGACAGAGTCGAAGACTACAAGGTCCGAGACCACCTCCCCTGATACCCTACGACGTAATAATTCTACTAAGTTAATGGCGATACGACGATGTCAGTGGACATGACTTGAGTAGAACCATGGCACAATATATACCCCATGAAAACGGCATGGCTGTACCGGTTGATACCATCCCCTACCCGCACCATGTACACTAACCACACACATACATTCACATGCCTATTCCTAGGCATCATCATCATCATCATCATGTTATAAATAAACAGAATTAAATATGCATGAACAGTAATAGTAGGAATATTGGATGACATATTGAATGCACATACAAGCATACATGCATAGAACAGTCATGGCATTGGACTCAAGAAATAAATACAGTTTATTATTAGCCAATTAGTTTAGGTCTTGTTCCCTCACCTTTGCTTGAGTGTAGATCCTCTTTCAAGCTTTAAGAATCACTTTTATATTAATAGGAAAACCTAACAAGTCGATAGATTTTAGTTAGAAGTCATTCCGATAATTTTAGGCTTGTTTTTAAGCACGGGTCGCAAGTAGGTCACAGGTTTCTGCGACCCCCAGGGGTAGGGTCGATGCCAGGGTCAGATGTTCCATCGACCCTGGGTGCGACCACCCCATCCCTAGACTTCCCGAATGCTGGGGTTGATCCTGTGGTCTGATAGGGTCGATTCCCAATCGACCCCACGTGCGACCCCCCGTGGTTTGAGTCGATTTTTCCATTCTACAGTCCATTCTTTCATGTTTGGGTCCTTTGGCTTACTTTTATAGTCCATTCTATGATTGTTCTATGGCTCAAAACTCCAAGTTACTCACTTTTCATAGTTTTCCATGATTTCCATTGGAATTCATCCATGGATGGATGGTATTAGGGTTTCTCCTAACCTAACTTCATCATAATCTATTGTAAGCTTTCAATTTAGATAGGGATTGAGGTTCATACCTTTTGTAGTCTGAGTTTCAAAGATTTCTCTGAGCTTCTTCTTCTTCCTTAGCCTTTTCTTCAAGTTTTCCTTCTCTTCTTCTCTTCCTTCTCTTCTCTTTCTCTCACTTTCAATTAGGGTTCTAAATGGAGTGAAAGAGGCTTAGGGACATCCTATTTATAGAAGAAAACGGCCTAAAATAAGTCACATTGAGTTTAGGAAAGGTCCCAATTGAAATTAGGAAAGTTTCCTAATTTTTTGTTCGTACTGTTTTTTGTTGTTTTCCTAGGGTTGATGCTAGGGGGTCGATGGGGGGGTCGGACAATCCGAGACCCCTGCGATCCCCAGACCAAAAGTCAGGGGTTGGACTTCTTTTGAGGTGGGGGTCGACCTTGCCTGTTTGGGCATGCGACCCTACCCTCATTTTGACTGTTTTTTAGTAAAATTTCATATTGGGTCTTGATTTTCTTCACACACTTGGTCCACTTGGCTCGACCATGATATGTAGACTAGTCACGACACGAAATGTAAAGTTAGACCGGGTTCGTGGCGTGCGGGTCTTACAACTCCACCACCCTCAAAAGCAATTTCGTCTTCGAAATTTGAACGTACGGATCTTACATCATTTTTCAAAACTCCCTGGTAGCTGGAGTTAAGGGATGGTTGTAGAATCATAGTAAATTCGAGTGCGAAAAAATTCGGATACTGATACGTATAGGTATTAAACGAAGACCGACTTCAATACAAGAACCAATAATCTGGTTTAAAGAGTACGGCAAAATTCGGACCTATCACTACTCTGATACCATGTAACAATCTTGAAATAAAGAATAACCAGAAGCTAAACCGTAGAAGAAGAATAAGAAAAAGAAGAGAAACTAAAGTTATCGACTCCAATGGAGAGAGGAGTCAACGTGACTTCCTCTACCTTAAAGGATTGCTTATATTATAGGATGAGGCAAGAGTCATGAGTGCACCCAGATTCTAACGAGCGTACGCGAGTAGGACTGATAGATGTCACCATATATGACACCCAGATCATAAACTCCAAGTGGGAGTGAGAGACCTCAACACGGACTGTCGAGTTTTCAAGACAAAGTACAACAGGTATCCTGCTAATATGAACTCCGCGTTAATAGATGAGACCTGGGTAGGCAACTATCCTAATAAGAGGTCTCCCACACTCGTCAGGTCAGATTTTGTCAGTGTGACACGTGGATCAAGCTGCATACCCGATCAGGCAACATATCCCACTAGGAACCGTTCACTAAGGGTCCTTATGTAAGAACCTCCCTGTGAAAGTCCACCCGGATCCAGTTCAGATTGGTGGTCGGGTCAAACATACGAGTATAGCAATGGAAAACCTATATAAATTTTTCTTTTGAAAATTTTCATCATCTCATAAGATACCATTCGTTCAATACTCATTAAACAGTAGAAGCCTTAAAACAAAATAAGATTAGGATCTAGTGCCTAAAATTGTTTCATTACAAAGATAGAAATTTAAAACTATTCTTTACAAAAGTGTGGGCACATCATCAAAAACCTGCTTGCCCACAATTAGATTTACATTACATCCCAAAATACACAAAATCAAAACATGAACAAAAGATATCTAGATTGCCAACAGGTATTATTCTCCCACTTGGACTTTGATTGACTATCAGCTTTCCATCTTTCCTTCACTATGATCATCTGTTAAATATCCAGCATAAAGAAGGTGAGCCAAAGTTCACTGAAGAAAGTTCCTATCCTGGCAAAGATACATGGAAGCATACAACTAATAACATAAAACTTACTTGAAAATAAAATGCACACCATATGCGTACATTGGGTTAACTTATAAACATCCAACGCATGATTCATCAAAGGTTCTTCTGCTATTTCTTATTCTTAGTTTCAAGGTAGCTTATCTTTACCCTTACCATCTCTTAATTGCCATATCAGTATTTTCGTATTAGATTGTATATTTAGGCTCACCGGGTTATCTACGTATCTTGCCCAAGATACTTCTTATTGATCATATTAGGATGAGTATTGTGCTCACCGGATTATTTATGTATCTTGCCCCGATACTCCTATCATAGATTGAGTTTGGACTCACCGGATTATCTACGTATCTTGCCCAAATACTCCTTGTCTTACATATTTAATGGTGTATTAGGCTCACCGAGTTATCTACGTATCTTGCCCATTTACCTCCTTATCTTACATAACAAGTAGTGTATGGACTCACGCCGTTATCTACGTATCTTGTCCATAAACACCTTATCTTACATAACAAGTGGTGTATGGACTCACCAGGTTATCTACGTATCTTATCCATAAACACCTTATCTTACATAACAAGTGGTGTAGGGACTCACCGGATTATCTACGTATCTTGTCCATAAACACCTTATCTTACATAACAAGTGATGTATGGACTCACTGAGTTATCTGTGTATCTTGTCCATGAACACCCCATTGGTTAACTCGCTCTATGACATAGCACGTGAGACTATTGTCAAGCTAATGGTACTTAAGATAAACGCCTTCTTGGCCATGTCTTAATAATGTCTTAATACTTATCCCAACTTAACTTTTAGCATAACTTAATAATGTCAATGAGAATCATTTTCCTGTTCTTTCTCAATTCTTTTCAATGCTTTCAACTCTTGTGGGAGTTCTCACAATTTTTTCTTGCTAACCTATATGACTATTCTCAATCAATATTATCAAACATTAGAGAGCACAATTTCAGCAGTTATATTTAGCCTTAACAAACCATATAGTAGTTCTATTATCTCATTGTAAACTCGGCAGTCTATTTCATGCCATAGCAAAAACAGTCCCATAAATTAGGCATAACAACACTCTTTTATTACGAAGTACGTCTCAGCAATATAAACACATAACAAATAATCATTAACCAATCAATTCACTTAAAGATATAAAACAAGTTAACACTGATACATCGAAATGAAACCAGAAATCTTATTGCATTTTAACACAACATCCATTTAGCATATTCATATCACACTTTATACTATATAATCCTCAACGAATACATCTTGTTCTTATTCCAACAAGCATTCTTTACATAACTACAATAGTCTACGACAGGGGAAGGAAATTCCTCAACTTAATTTATCAAGGAGTAACCCTCTATATTGCTTGCAAGCTTTCTTAGAAAAGATTTCAGCAACTTAGTGTCCCTTTGTACATAAAGGAAAATTAATAAATTTTCTGTTGGCTTCATATACATAACCTTCCAACAAAAATGAGAACCATTCAATATAGTTTACCTTACTCTCCAACTATCTTGAAAAGCTCCCCTTGAGAAACTTAAAGAAAACTTCAACTCTTGAGGTCACCTATTCAAATTCATACAATATCGGTTGCATTAGATGGTCATATACTCATCTAAGCCTCACAAAAAGTTTCCACTTTTAATCTATATTCATTCACACACAAGCCCCTTGAAATTTAGAGACCAACCCCCAAGAAACCAGCCACCAAAACTGCTTCTTACTTTGAAAACAGCCCAACCGGAAGAAGTTTGTACTGTGGCACTTCTTCTGGGCACTTCTTCCGGCCCATATTACACTAACTGGAAGAAGTGAGTCCGGAGGTAATGCTTCTGGTCAACTTCTTCCGAACCTCCACAGAAAGTTCTCTATGAACACTGGGTGTGACCGGAAGTACCTCCGGAAGTAATACTTCCAGTTCTTCTTCCGGTTCACACTGAATTACACTAACTAGAAGAGGTGTGTCCGGAGGTAATACTTCCGGACATCTTCTTCCAGATCTCCACAGAGAGTTCTCTGTGGGCAACTGGTGATGACCAGAACTAATACTTCCGGTCCAGTCCTGCTTCCAGTGACGGGTTTTTCCATTCGAGAAAGAGGGTTCTTGCCCTCTTTTCCTTGGTGTTCTTTCTCTTAGGTCTCCCCTTACTTGACTCAAATGAGAATAGCACCATCTCCCCCCATTTAGCCATTACATTAAACACCCAAAACCCAACTTTCCAAGACTAGGTCGATTTCTACTGTTCATCATCTTCGTCACCCCAAAAACTCATTTTGGGTTGCTGTTAACTGATCAATCCTACCTTAATACCATCATGCAAACATCACAATATGAATCATAGTACAGTAGCTTACCTCTAGTGATAGTAGAGCCAACACTTGAAGCAATCCTCCCAAACTTCAAACTGAAATCTGATTTCCTAACCTCCAAGCTTCTCAACGAAATTTCCGCAACTCATAACTTCCACAGCAAGGGTTTAGCTCATACTACTCCCTAAAACTTATTCCACACCACTTCTACAGTCCATTCTCTTGTTTAAACAACAATCCAACACAATCCTACAAGAGCATAGCAAGTTTTCTTCCAAAGCTTCAACTCATAGTTCTCTCTCTCTCATACACGTTTTCACTAAGGTTGAAAAACCTTCAACCAAAATTTTCAAATTTTGTTTTATACTTCTCTTTTGTATTATTTGTAAAATTGTATAATATGTGAGATTCCCAAAATACCCCCATTTCTTAACTAAAGCATGTCAAATAAACCCACACCTCATGGGAATCCTAAAAATGTATAAAGTCCAATATAACACTCAAAGATCCTCTTTGAGACACATGCAAACAACCCCATTAATTATGTCTTGGTACCCTTTTAATTCAGGGACCAAGAGTACCCCTCTCCAAAATCCTAAAATACAACATGTAATTCATATTTAAAATTAAACTTAAAGTAACAATAACCAATAGGGAACAACCACCTATGGTGGGTCCCACACCTACAAAATATATAAAAAGAAAACAAATCCTTCCTTGTCTCCATTGAGACTTGAACACTAGACCTTGAAGTAACAACACACTATGGTCCAAAAATAAACCACTAGACTAGCGTGTGATAATATAGTAATATTTGACTAGTATAATACTTTAATAAATAAGTTCATTCAAATAACCCACAGATAATATAAATCAACATATTTAAATAAACCTCTCCCTTGATTTCTTAACATCATAACCAACCATAGCATAATTTCAAATTCTACAATATGAACTATTATTGAATAACACAACATAGCAAATATCTACCCCTTGAGGACATGGTTGAATTTACTAAAATGCCCTTATTCTACCTATAAGCTTCCTCCACCTGTCGAAACAAGGTAAAAGTAAGTCTTCTATCATCCTAGCTGACCTGGGGTGTACGCCTTAGCCGAGTGCAACTAGGACAGGTCAAGTCGGCGGATGGCACCGGAGGGGCCATGTGTCAGCTTTTTATTGGGGGGTATTTTCCACCCCTAACACAACCCTTCTTCCAAAGCAAGCCCTCCAAAAGCTCCTGCAGCAGCTCCAACAGCAAAACTAGTACCAACTCCCTTGCTTCCTTTCAGCTTATGATCGTACGATGATGCTGAGGGCTCACTTGATCCACCATAACCAAACAAACCCACTCGACTTAATAACGGGCAAGACGATGGTGGAGGCTGAGAATAGTATCCCAAGTGGTAACCAGAATAGGAAAACTGAGGCGGCGGTGGAGCAAGTAAGGAGGCAATGTATCCCCAGTACTCGTGCGGATGATGAGGCAGCTGGGCACTAGAGTAAGACGGAGGAGGGTGTTCACGAATTGCAAGCATCATTCTGATCTTACATTGGAGACAAGCGAAGGGATGACAGAGTTCAAGGGTTTTTATAAGGTTACAATCGTCAATTCGGAGAGGTCCTTGAGGGGGAACCGTAGGGTTCCAACGAGGGGCTTGGGCATTTCGAAAGGGTTGGAATAGAAGATTTCGATGGTGAGGAGAGTCTTGGAGAGGGAGGTTGATGGGAAGAGTAAAGCGTTCGTTCCAGACAGGGCAAGTTGATCCTGACTCATCAGGTTTGGTGGCGAATCGACGATCAGCATCCAGCCGGAAGATGGCATCGGGTATGAGGTCGCCATGGCGCCAAACTTCAAGTGCTTAGCAAAGACAATAGTAAATATCAATTTGAGGGATTGGGGAGGGTAAAAATGAGACTTCATGTCTCATTAAAGGTAAGTACCAGATTTTACCTTCCATTAAGAGCAGTTTGGTCCACAAAATTTTTAGTATGAGCTGACATCATCATTTAACGGAAATTAGTTAACGGAGTGGGTCTTCTTATTACACGCTTTTGAAATTAGGGATGGTATGTGTAATTGTCAGAAACTAATGAGTGGTAGGTGTAATTAGTCCATGGTCCAAGGGTAGTATCTGTAATTTTCCTTAAATATTAACTTGAATTTGTCTCACTACAAGCCTTTAAACCTAATCTATATTGGGTATAAAACTATTACAAGCTTGTAATGACAAACTTTTTATCTATTAACTTGAATTATTTCACTTCATCTACAATCTCATTCAAATAATATGCAGAGCATCCAGCAGCATGTTTATGCAGTGAAATGATGCAGGGTACCATAAGTCTATGTTACACACTGCTAGGAAATAGGTTGAAACCTTCAAGATGAATCTACCTACTGATCATGACTTGACAGCCACACTGAACAGTACTGGAGTCCATTTTAAATACTAATCCCATGTACCAGGAGACATTGCCCATAAAATGGCACAGCCGAGCATGAAGCAGCATCCTCATGGAGGATATGCAAGTAAGCACTTGGAGATTCAGGTTTATGTGGAATGTATCCGTTCTGTGTCAGCTTTCTTTAGACCTACGCCCAGTATAATATGGCTACAATAATGAACTGGGCCATCTTCAATATCCCATTGGTCCAGTAACTACGCTATGTTCACAGGCATGATGCCTGTTCTCATAACAATTCACATGCTAATTACGCAGATAAACCCGAATGTTCCTCGTATTCTAAAATCCTCACAATTAGCCAAATGAGCTGTATAGTAATGGAAAAGAAGCATCCTCAAGACAAAAGAAAGCCCCATCAATCGTGTATCCCTTATTGTGAAAAATAAATTATCCAGCAACATCAATGAGCAAATAGGCAACAATTGTGACAACTGCAACTGTTGACAATAGGTGACGAGTTGCACCAATTCCCCCGCTGCGTTGAAAGATGGCGGCCTTTCTGAAGTAGAAGTTCCTGAGGCAAACACGCCAATCTGCTGCTCGAGCTCTTCTCCCTGCTCCCGAGGTTTTTATTCCTGACACTGATGAGGCCTCGACATCGTCTTGCCGCTTAATCAGATATTTGGATCAGATCCATGCCTTCATATGGCAAAAAATTTCAAATGGATTCACAAGTAAACCCGTATCGTTCAGATAGTTTTTCCATTTGTTGTGTAGAGATCAACCTGATTGCAATTCAAAATGTAAGAGAGAGAAAGAAAAGTTGGTGTGGTTATTGCTTCCAATATGGGGAAAAGGGGAAAAAGTGTGATTATTCAGTGCATCAAAGTCTTTCTGCTTGCAAGAGCCATGTAATCCTCTAGTCATGTACAGCCTCACCAAACTAGATAAGACCTATGCAGCTGACCATGTCTCTCCTTAATCCTCATTAACTTCCCACTCTAATCCCTCAACATCAATAGCCCAACAAAAGAACAGATCTATTCCTTCTATTCCTTGCCTATATCCAACTCGCACAGTTGATGGACATGAACCAGATGCTGTCTCTGTTAACTCAACCATTGATGCTGGATTCTAACTTAAACCTAGTCTCATTTTCTGTCATAACCATTCGGTATCTAAGTAGCTCAAATAAAACCATTGCCTGGTTCCTTAAGAGTAATTCACAAGTTAACTACTCTTCCTTTTTCTTCATTATAAGAGAGGTTCAATGGATGAGGAGGGCTGGAAAAGAAAAGGTGACAAGGAAGACTGAAATGAAATTGTGATCACACTTCTGCTTCTTTCCTTTCTCAGTCCCCGAAAGCAAATCCAGAAACAGAAAAGCCAGCAATGGACTAGACATAACAGAATCACAGAAACAGAGAATATAGATCAGAAATAGGAGAAAAATTGTATCTCTAGCATGAGATATCGGAACAAGCTAGAAACTTGGTCGAGTATTAATCAGAACCACAATAATAACTCTGCAAATTATCTCTGAAACAGGGAAGTGGTCTGACCAGCACAAACAATTCCTATGGCAGTAGGAAAACAGGACCATAGTTCTGGAACTAGAATTCTAGTTGATGGAATCAGAATTTGACACCATAATTCCAGAGGGGGAAGTAAACCAGCATCTGATGTATAAAAATAAAAACAATACATATCGCAAGCTAGAGAGATATATGAAGAATAATGCAATCTGGATGTTAGAAGAAACAGGAGTGCTGCAGACTAAAAAGAGTAACAATAAGAAATAGCAAGAAGAATAATAGAAGAGAAGAGGAAGAAAATATCACACCTAAGAAGAAAGATGAACAGAACTACAAAGAGGAGGAGGGAGATCAAATTAGGAATACCAATCCTTATGCACAGCTCAACATCTCCAAACTGAAGGGAAAAAATCAAAATTCTTTACTCCAAAAAAGGACTCCTAAGCACTCTGCACTCTATTATACTGTTTGACTTAATAGACTTAAAAATAGAACTCTTAAAAAGCTACTAATTAATCTAACTCAAACAATTAACTTAGCTACTAATTTTATGTACTAACTTCACCCCAACTTTATGGGCTTATAAATCAGGAGCATAACAATGAAACAAAAAATAAAAGGCCCAACCTATTAACATAACCATTAGCTTGCTTTTAGCCCATTAGACTGCCACCAACACCTTGTGGGCCTCCCAAGGCTGTGCCTAGGCCTCCATGCAGAATCATATTGATCCAAACAGTCCAATGCAGCTGCATTAATTCCCACTCTCTTTAAAGAACTCTACTCCATTGAGTTAGGCCTAGCTCCAAACATACCCTTGTAGTTATCTCGACGCTGAGGTGGCACATATATTGAGGAAGATGTATAATTTCCTCTATAAGAGTAGGCAGAATATATTTGCTCATTACTGGAGGAGGAAAAAACTCTCACTGTCATGGCATATCTGTTAAAGTATGAGGCAATATCAAATACGTCTGCACATCCTTGCTTCACTTTGATGACATTACGTGCACCATTGTAGAGAACACCAGCTTTGTGTTTCCTTTGGTGCTCTAAGAGGATGTCATAATTTGATAAGGGACTAACTAGGCTTGGCATCTAATTGTGAAGTGGCCTAAACTGCAGTTGAACTCAAATAATAGTATTGGCCTCCTCTTGAGTAGTAGGTACAAAACCTTTCTCGTGAATTGTCTTGAAGAGATTCTTCTGCCAAATGTTAAGTTCACATACTAGGTCAGTTGATATGAGTTTGGCAACACAATTATATGGAATGCAAATGATTCCTCATTGTGAAGTAAGATTCCCTTCTATCTGAAGATGGGAGGTTTCTCCACTAGTTTCCATTAGAAAAAAGTAGTAAGACTACCTGAATAGGCTTCAACCTTGTCATCAGAATGGTTGGGCCAATCTAGATTACGAGGATAACAACCATAACACTCAACTTCATCTTTTCTCTTTTTTGTTCAGACTGTGTCTCAACTACTTTCAACTACTTTCACAATACGAGTCTTGTGCGGGAGCTTATTGCTAAAGTGACCTTTCTCACCACTGTTGCAACAGACTATATTTTTCAACCACTCATTTCCTTTGGAGCTCTCTGGCTTCTTTCTTCCATCTTCTGGTGCTCAAATTTCTTTCCTTTAATTCTAGGTATTTGCTTGAATGCTAAAGAAATCTTAAGCATTCCCTTCAGATAATTATACTTCTATTATCTTTCCATAAGCAGCTGCCACATCTATTGATCTGAAATCTCCACTGGCAAGCTCCAACCAGATTTCTGTTTTCAAACAACTCATGTATCTCATCAACCTTTGTTGAGATGTCTCCTAGAGCTTGCATTGAGAGGACAACTTATGCAACTCTAAGGGGTAGGAATCTACATCTTTCTTGCCTTGATCAAAATTTTTTTAGCTTATGCAAGAGCACTAAATCATTATTAGGAGGAACGAATTTTTCGTTAAGTATAACTTCATGACTTCCCAATTGGAGATGGACCAAGTCATCTGATAAATCTCGCCTGAAGAGCATCATCCCACCATAAAAAAGTGTATCCAGTAACATTGGTGAGGATGAGCTCAACCTTCTCGTCTTCTGGAAAAGACTTTTAGGAAAAAATCTTCTCAACTTTGGTTAACCAGTAAAAAAAAAAAAAGGCTCAGGTCCCTTTATCTCCATTGAATTCTAGAACCTCAACTTTAATTCTATAATTCGTAGCTAAAAATTGATTGATATTATGATATCTTAAGGAATGACTGGCTCTGCTTATTTCCTCATAGATGTATCTGTGGTCAGAATTCAGAAGAGTACCAAAGTGGGGAATGATCCTTCTTGGTCTCTTGTATTGTTGAGATTTAGGCTCTCCAAAATTAGATCCACCTTGGATCTGAGACTTTCCATGGCTGCCGAACTCTCATGAAATTTGGATTCAATATGTGTCATATACTGGTCAAGTTTTGCTTCAATCTTCTGTTGACTCTTATAGAGTTCCTTATATAGCTTGTGCAGCTCAGGATTGGTAGCATAAGGTCCAGTCATGGTTGAACCTGGCTCTGATGCCAAATAATGTAGGCTATTTCCGAACCAAAAAATCCAGCAAGAGACCAGAATAGAACAGGAGTGCATAAGCAGACAATATCTACCAGAACGAGGGAGAAAAGTTACATCTCTGGCCTGAGAAATCAGAACAAGCTAGAAACCTGGAGTATTAATCAGAACCAGTAGAGGAATAACTCTGCAAAATACCCCTGAAATTGTGGCACGAAGAAAACAATACTGCAGTTATGGAACAAGAATTCTAGTTGCTGGATGCATGGAATCAGAATTTGAAACCAGAATTCCAAAGGGGAATATGCCAGAAGCTGATGTACTAAATTTGAGACATTACAGATCACTAGCAAGACAGAGATATAAAGAATAATGCAATCTAAAATATAGAAGAAACAGGGGTGCCGCACATTAGAAAAAGTAAAATAAAAAGAAAAAAGAGGAGGAGAGGAGGGAAGGGGGAAAAAAATAACTAAAAAAAAAGAACCAGGGGAGGGAGATCAGATCTGGAATATCAATCCCATGTGCACAGTTCAACAGGTCCACAACTCTTACGGGAAAAATCAAAATTCTTTACATAAAACACCGTTTAATGATAGGGGTGTATACATACATATAACAACTCTGCCAGCGTTATGCTGCCAGTTCCAAGCCCGGATAAAGGAGGAGGGTTGGTGCGTCAGGGTCCACAATTGGCACCCAAAAACCTAGCCAAACCCTTAGCAAGGATTCACAAACAAAAGATATTCAGTGTAATGCTAGGGCATTCTCCGTAAATGACACGTTATACCTAAACCCTGGTGTAGCGAAAAATGGGCAAGGGCCGCCGTATGGCACCCAAATGTGGTGATAAGTAGGCAAGGGCTCTCGCATCATGAACAAGTGAGGGTAAAGAAGCTAGTCATAAGCATAGGATTAGATTAGCATCTTAGAACAAAGGATCTTTAAGGTAAGAGGTTAGAATTGATAGATGTTATAAGGAAAAAAAAAAAGATTATCATAGATTGTATTCAAAAGAATAAATGAAAGGGTAAAAAAACTAAGGAATTGGATGACTTCAAACTTAGGTATATGGGGGATAAAAGTAATAATAGTTGAGTGGGCATAGTAAGGGATAATGGTGGATGTTAAAAGATTTGGTGATAAGATTATAGTCATCAAGCTGCTGTTGGAGACGATGTTGTCAATATAATTAGCGCTTACACACCCCCAGTAGGATTGGATGCATATAGTAAGCCACAATTTTGAAAACACATTTGTTAAGATACAAGGGCTGATATTGTAAGGGAATGGGTCCACTTAACTTAGGCCCATTCCCCCCCCCCCCCCCCCTTTAGTTATAATAATGATGCGGGATCCGAGGTTGAGAAACCCTAGTTAGATCCGCTAGTAGACCCACCCAAATAATAAGCAAGCTTGATTCAATAACAGTGGCAGATTTGTAATTAAATCCAAAACTTAACTAGTGATGGTAGTTCTGTAAATAATCAGAACTTTCTAATAACCTTGTAGAGAACCAAACAAAGCTTTGGGACCATAAGGCAATGCTAGAAATTAACTCAGGGGCAAATCTGGAAAACAAATTAAAAATAATCAAAACAGAAACGTGACTTTGAGGTTGTCTTCAACCTCCAACCAAAATAGGGCGGTAAAGCAGAAATTTTTCGAGTGAACCATCTCACTCATATGAAGGTCTTTCAAGATGGGATTTCGGGAGGAAGATCGCAACTAATAACCCTCTGTAAATCAGGTAGCAACAGATCCAAACAAACAATAGTGAAGAGAATAAATTCCCTTGAACTCAAAGCTGGGCAGAACTGGAAGGAATATTTTGCAGGTTTTGGGTCCCACTGTGGGGGAAGTTCAGTTCAAGGGTGTTGAAGAATGGGTTTGTTTATGGGAGGGAAGCTCCAGCCAAAATTTGAGGAAGATACGAAGAGGGAAGAGAGAGATCGATTCACTTGATTGGGGCTGTCGTTATCGCAGGACAGGGGAGAAGGTTTGGTTGTAGGAACTGGGGAACATGGAAGAAAAGAAAGGGAGGAAAAGGAAGAAGAAGAAGGAAAGAGGAAGGAAGGAAGAGAGACAGATGGGGTTGGTTCTGGTTCGTAGGGGATGAACAAGAGAGCCACAAAGAGAGAGAGAAGGAAAGAGGGAAAGCTTCAAAACTTCTGCCCATGGGCTTACCAAATCAATTGGTCATTCTATTCCAAACTTCAATTCTGAAAATAAAAGCCTAATACATGTTCTATTTAAAGGTAAAGCTTTCCTAAACTAATTGACATAATTTTAGAAACTCCATATTGTATCTATGGAATGAAATCCCTACTCAAAACAGAAATAATAGATAAGGAAACCTAATACTGAAACTTCCTATTCTAATTAATCCTCTACCAACCCTTTCCAGACCAAAAGGTTGGTTTGGGTTTAAGCCGGTTCAAGTTTGGCTTGGGTAACCAAATTGGCTCGTGTCGATCCATCCATGACATTACTACTGCATCAAATAAATAATGCAAGTAATGGGTCTGATTAGTAGACCTATACTTATTAGCTTTATTTTATTAGGTTTGTAGTGGGCCTTTATTAAGTAGACTAAGAATTGGTCTTGTTGATGGGTCTTTCTATCTAGTTTGATTGTAACTAGGAGAGAGTCCTAAGTTTTGGTTTTGTTCTTTTTTGCTTTCTATATATATAGCACTAGGATGAGGAGTAAATACACTATCTCTTTCCTTTACACATCGATTCTCTCCATCTTCTCTTATTTTTCTATTTTGTTACAACATTGATGGTTTAGTGTAAAGTTTTAGATAAGGAGAAAAAGATTATAATAGGGTGTGATCTAAATGGACATGTAGGGGGAGATCATACAAGTTATGAAGATGTATATAGAGGATATGATTTTAGAGTGAGGAATGAGGAGGGGATTTCAGTTTTGGATTTTGTTATGGCTTATGATAATCCATTATAAACATAAACTTTGAAAATCGGAGGAACATTTAGTCACCCTCAAAAAGTGGGCATCATACTAGCCAAATAGATTTCTTTCTAACTAAAATGTCCAATAGGTTGATATGTAAGGATTGTAAGGTTATACAAGGGAGAGTCTAACCATACAACGTAGATTATTAGTCATGGTTATGTGTCTCATACTCTCACCACATCAAATCGTAAAAAAGGTAAGGTTATTTGCCTTAGGAAATAGTGGTGGAGCTTAAATGGAGATACCTTGAAAGCTTTTATTGATAATGTAATCAAGCAAGGGAAATGGGACTTTGAGAAAGACAGTAATACAATGTGGAATGAGATGACAACTTGTATTAAGAAAGTTGCTAAAGATGTCTTAGATGTATCAAAAGGAAAACGTCATTCCCCTAGAGAGTCTTGCTAAAGATCTTTATAACAATCTAAGCACAAAAGAAGTGAAAAAAACTATCTATAAAATAGCTAAGATCAAGGAAAAGAAGAATAGAGATTTAGACCATGTTAAATGTATTAAAAGTGCAGATGGTAGAATTCCAGTAAAGGATGAAGACATTAAAGAGATATGGAACAATTATTTGTACAACTTACTAAATGAAGACACTTCAAATAATAGAGTCCCAGAATGCTGCATTACCCATCAAGACACCATAGGTTGTGGGTATATATGAAAAATTAGGGTGTCGGAAGTAAAAGAAGCTCTAAGGAGGATGAATATAGGTAAAGCACTAGGCCCAGATGAGGCCCAATAGAAGTATGGAAGAGCCCAAAAATTTATAGAGTATTTTGATTAACTAAGTTGTTCAATAAGATTATGAGCAAAAGAAAAATGTCAGATGAATGGAGGAGAAGCATTGTGGTTCCAATTTACAAAAATAAAGGTGATATTCAAAATTACAATAGCTACAAAGACATAAAACTAATGAATCAAAACTATGGGAGAGAATTATTGAAACTCACGTAAGATAAGAAAGTACTATTACGGAGAACCAATTAGGTTTTATGCCAAGTAGATCTACGACAAAAGCTGTGTGGACATAGTTAAGGATATTATAATGTGGTGACTAATGTGTGAACCGTGGGACATCAATGTAGTAAATTTTCAATTACAATTGGGTTACATCAAAAATCAGCCTCAAGCTCTTATCTTGGTGGCAAAGAGGGTTAAAACAACTCAAATTAACAATCCCAATTTGCTACGGGATCTCTACACGCCAAACCCAAATTTAACAAACAAGAGTAATTGAAACTGAATAAATAATTCCACAACTTCAGATCCGTCGAAGAATGCTTCAAAATTTGGGATCATTGATCCTTACGATATGAGGAGCAATATCCCGGAAGATGAACTTGATCCAGGGGTAAGATCGAAAACAATCTTGCCCGTAGGTCTTGGACAGATATTTTAACAAACCAGATTTATAAAATTAAAAAAAAAAAAAATAAAAAAACTCATTTATCTTGAGATTCAGCCGTTGGAAGGTCTTCAAACTTGAGGGGAAGTACTCTAGGATGTGCTTGATAACATACCCAAATTCAAGATGATCCAACCATGGATGAAGAAGTTATGAATTTCGAAAAATCATATTACCCGAAAACGGGAATGAACAAAATAGGAGTTCGATTGAGTTCACAACCAATGAGACTCAACCAGAATTTAATATAAACCGCCAACTCTCTCTACCGCCACCGGCCCTTCTTTCTTTTATTTATAATTTAAAAATTATATCAATTTGGAAAGACAATTAACTGAAAAATAGGAAACTAAAACTCCCTTTATAAAATAGGAAGTTTCTAACAAAATAATAGAAAAATTCTTAAAACTAGAAAATAGGAAAGTTTCCAAAACTAGATTTAAGGAAAATCTTAGTCTCCAAGTAATTGAGACTTCCTAAACTAATTAACCTACACTTTAGGAAACTAAAGAGCATCACTAACCAATTAGGAAACAAAATAAACTCCTAACTAAAAAAATATAGAACTGCGGTATACTCTATAATTGGCAGTAAAAAGAGATCTCTAAAAGAATATCGGCTCTTGCTTCTCGGCTTTGCTTTCGGGCTGGAGTAGGTCTGGTTGGTTGCTTTTAATTGACCAGGCCCAACTCTTGATCTGCATCATATCTGTTTGCCTTTATTATAGATGATTTTATAATGAATGCGATATAGAAAATGATGTTTCACATACAATTATAATAGGATGGATGAAGTGGAGAGTGCGTTTGAAATACTGTGTGATCGACGTATTCATTATAAACTTAAAGGAAAATTTTATACGACTATCATCGACCGCTATGATGTATGGTGCAAAATGTTAGCGGTTAGAAGCATTATATAGATAAACTTAGTGTAGCGAGATCGGGATGTTAAAATAGATGTGTGGCAAAACTAGAAAAGAGAAGGTAAGGAACGATCGCTTTAGAACAAATTTGGGAGTAATTCCAATACATGATAAACTAAAAGAAAATCGTTTGAGATGGTGCAGCCATCCTCAACAGAGGTCGTTAGATGATCTACTACGGAGGAGTGATTTGATTCAAATCTAATAATCTAAAAGCTAGGGACAAATCTAAGATGACTCTAGGGGAGATGGTGAGGAAAGACATGTATAGCTTAGGCTTTGTTTCAATTATAACCTTTCAAAATTTCTTAAACTTGCTTATAATAGGACTCTTACTCACTCTCTTATACTAATTCAACGTAATAGACTTAAAAGAGAACTCTTAAAAGCTATTAAGTATCATATTCTAACTCAAACACTTAACTTCTCTACTAATCTCATGTACAAACTTCAACCTCACTTTATGGGCCTATAAATTAAGCTCATTACAATGAAACCCAAGAAAATAAAAGTCATTACTTATAACATTGGGCCTCCCAAGCCTGCGCCTAAGCCTCCGTACGGGATCATATTGATCCAACCAGTCCAATACAATTGCAACATCCCCCCATACGAAGAGCTAGAGAAAAGGAGAAAACTCTATTCCCAAGAAGCAGTGGAGATTTTTTACTGTTTCAATGGCAACTGGCTGTTTTTCTTCTCTTGGTTTATTGGTCGTCTTAACTTGATACATAATGAACATCAAAATGATAACATAACGGGAACAATTTGGTTAAATTTAAACTAACTGTTTGTAAGCAAACAAAATAGGTCATGCAACCAAAAGGATTCATACACAAATAATGTTCATACCAATGAATCGCATGGGGTTGTTATTAGATTAAAAATCAAAAGTAGGAACTTGGTGTAATTATAGGATCTAAATCAGAACCACTATCTATCCTTGTGCATCTAGAACTTCCTGGCCAATGGAATCCATCCCAACATTAAGTAATGCAATCCAATGAACAGACCAGCTCAGCCATATCATTCCTCCACCCTACTGAAATCAGAGAGTTCACCTAGCAAAAAAAATATAGGTCTCCAACCCAGAAAACCTTTTCCTTAAGAGTAAAGGATATGATAAGGGGTATACTATAGAGACTCACAGTTGACAAATTTGGATTCGTGAATCCTTCAGAAAGACAATAATTTGACTTCAATTCATTTTGTCAATTTGAAAACTGGTCAAAAAAATCGCAATATGGCAAAAGGTCCGGTTTGGGTTAATTCAGGAATTGATCATTTATATTTAAAAAACCCAGAAGCAAACAAGAGGTCTATTTTCAATTTTTTTTTTTTTATTGAAACTTTATAAGGATTCCAAATTCCTCACCCATTTTTAAGATTTTTTACTGAAATTCTGGAAAATATTTTGCAAATTATTCTCGCTGGCCAATTGTTTGGAATTTGAATTTTTAGGCTAGATTATTCGTGGACTCTCAAAAAATAGCCATTTTTCCGACTTTTTTAAACTGATTCAAACTCGGCCAAAAATTTTGCCCAATTACCTGCAAATTAGTTAAACAAGGTAGAGACAACAAATACAAGCACAGCCAATTTCTAACATGATCAAATAGATGAAAACCTAACCCAAATACATAGAAAAAAAATAGTTTATTGTTTTCAAGGGGAAGTTTTAACAAAAGAGGAAACGAAATTCATTCCCCAGAGTACAGCGTCAATAGGCTACAACCCAGACAGTCCCACGAATATAGAATAGCTAGTCATTCACTAAATTTATTCAAATCACAGCAAGGTAATGAATGGAGAGCAGAAAACTTCATCTATTACCTCATTCATTGTTGGAGTTGGTTAGCAAATTTGACGTGGACGAACATCATAGCACTTAGAAGCCAATTTAATGCAATCCAACCAATGCAGGATCTCAGCATTAGAATCCCTTTCAATGAGAACATCGGAGACTGTAATCTGCAAATTTCCTCTATAAGCAGTGATTCGTCCCCCGCACTCTAGCAAGGACACCCAATTGGACATCTGAAGCATGTTTGGTAGCTATCTCAGCCAGGAGCCGAACATCTGAAGGGTTGCGCCTAGAGAAGTAAGGAGAATCGAGATGGTTGAGCCAAAGGATGCAAGGGATACAACCAGTGCCACATCGATGAGAAATTTCAGAAACTTGTTACCCTTTAGCTCTCGACTCACCACCACTCCTACTGTTTCAATTCTCGAGACTGGCCTGCCCTTCCGGTAGAAACAAGTAGGATCTGAAGAAAATGATGATGAGGAAGACTTTACGGAGAGGGGACAAGAAATCAAAGGCGAGGGAGCTTTACATAAGTATTCTGTATCGAATCCATTTAAGCTCTTCACTATCTTCTCCCCTTTTGGGGGGTTTAAGAACTGAACCACAAAATAAGGGTTTGTTTGTTGTTACTCTTGATGCTCCACCGGACAAAAGCTGATGTTTTGCGTGTTTTATTGCTTCCCCAAAGCAGCTTTGAAATGACTAGAAGTGCATCAAACCTTCTAAAAAAGTTAGAAAACCTGACGTTCAAAAGCCAAAGAATCAGTTTATGAAGAAGGTTCAACAGTTTACCCAAAAAATAAATAAATAAATAAATAAATAAATAAAACAGATGACTCGGCGAAGTGAGTCATGGTTGTAATATTCGTTATCAGGACCAAGGATCGTAATTTCGGTTTCATGCCAGGTTTCGGCCAGGCCAAAAACCAAAATTTTGATGATTTCGGCCCAAATTTCGGTGAAACATGGTAAAAAAAAAACATAGTTTCGGATCAACAGATCAAGAGACTAAGAGAGAGATTCTATTAAGATAGAGACACGTGTCTATCTTGTTTGTATTTAATATTATTTTTCTCCTTTTAGTCCCACATGAACCTTTAACTCAATGGAAGGAAGAACAAAAATACAAAAAACACCCTTATAGCTTTTAGTCCCACATGTATACTTTTATAGAATTGAAAAAAAAATCACAATATTATAAGAAGGAAAACTTGGTAACAGACATTTCTTTTAGTTTTTTAGTCCCACATGGATTACTTAAAAGAATTGAAAGAAGATAAAATGCTATAAAATAGATAGCTGGGAAAGCAAAGTTCACTACAGATTGGGTGGTGTGACTGACGTCACTTTTACCAAAAAGAAAAAAAAGTGACTAACGTCGAAGAATGGGCCTAGCTCATAAATTAAAATAGTTAAAAAAATTTTGTGGTTTGTATTTGTTCAAACCGGTTTTGTTCAAATATCGGTCGAATCAAGATTTTGGACCAAAATTCTGGCCGAAACCATAAATTTGGAACGAATTTATGTAAAAAAGGTGCCGGCATCATGGTCTGTTTCGGATTTGATCAAAACCGAGAGGTTTCAGCCAAAATCCAAAATTTTGGCCGAATTTCTGAACTATGATCAGGACCGATAGGTAGTGATAGGGCCAATACAGTGGATCTACATCCTCTCCTCCCAGAGGTTTGGGAGGAGGGGCGGCAACCTCATTAGATGACCGACACCTGAGGCTCAGGTCAATCGAGCCGATAAGCTGAGCCGACAAGGGAGTGTCGACTAGGATGGAGGGCTCGGATTCACCTGAGCCCCTAGGTGTCGGCCATCTAATGGGGTTGCCACCCCTCCTCGAACCTCCGGGGAGGAGAGGATTTGGATACCAAACAAGAGGGGGACATATGGTGGATTCGATTAAAAAAATAAAGGGCAAAAAGCATGTCAAGCCGTGGGTCCTTGCACCAAAGACAGCCAATAAGAGCGCAGATGGACCCAAGCGGTGGGCATCCGCATCCATCATTGGTGGGATTTTTCATTTAAGCTCCATTTGTTTTGACGTAAAATTTTTACAGGAAAATGTTACGATGTATAATATTTCATAAGTAAAAAAATTTCAATGTTTATTTCCAAGGTAAAAAACATATCAACGGTGTCTGCAGTTGGATAGGTGCGTGTGAACCCGAGTCGATTACAACCTTCCCCGGTTCGAAGCTTCTTTTTTGAATCATGGTATCTCGAATCATAGCCCGGTGGTGATATCCATTATGGAAGGAAAGAATTTCAATCCAAAACCGTTAAATTCTTTAATGCATGGGGAGCGGGGGGAATTCATTATGTTGGTCCAAGAAGCTTGGGTAGTTCCAATCAAGGTAGTTATGGATCCATCGTCATCCCTAGCACTACGCTCAAGAATGTGAAAGCAAAATGAAGGAATGGAATAAGAAAAAAATTGGGGATGTGTACATTGCTGTGAAGCAAGCAAAAACTCATCTTCAGCATATCCAATCTTTGTTGGAGCTTGATCATTCAAATCAGTCCCCGGCGGAGGAAGAGATCATTTTAGAAGGACCCTTGTTGAAGCTTTAAGGAGAGAGGAAGGTTTCTTACATCGAAGTCTAGGGTTCATTGGCTGGATCCGGGAGACAAAAATAATAAATGAACATATGCATGCATTCAATTCGATATCTTTGGTCTGGTTTTTAAGTTTGCAATGTGCTATAGAAAGGTTTGGTGGCCCCAGCACCTCTATAAAGAAGTGTGTAAATCCTCCCAATGGATCAAACACCATTGCGTCTCACATCACCCACCATGGAATAGAGATAGAGCTAAAGTGTCCGGATCCACACCGCCAACACTTCCCAGATTCCCTACCCATACCAACACGTAAGCCCCTATTGGTGAGGGCTTGCAAACTAGGCTCGCAACTAACCAATCCTAATGCCATCTAGTGTATCCAAGGCCTCACCCTAGCATCCCTCAATATGTAATAGAGATAGAACTAAGGCCCCCGATAGAGTCAAAGACCACACGGTCCGAGACCACCTCCCGATGCCCCACGAGGTAATAGTTCCGCTAAGGTAATGGCAATACGACGATGTCTGGGCAAGACTTGAGTAGAGATGGAGCTAGAACCGGTGACGGGATGAACCACAATGTCACGTCATCCCTTTGATGCTCCACTCGCATCCAACACACTAACCACACAGACAATCACATGTCTATTCCTAGCATCATTATCATCATCATGTTATAAATAGACAAAAATAAATATGCATGAACAGTAATAACAGGAATATTGGATGACATGTGAGATGCACATTACAAGCATACAAGCATAGATCAATCATGACATTAGACTCAATAAAATAATTTATTATTATCCGATTAGTTAGGTCTTGTTCTCACATGTTAACAATACTCAATCTCCTTTCAAGCCTTGTAGCTCTTTTTGAATCAATTTAGTAACCTAGAAGTTATATGAATTTAAGTTAGGATTCATGTGAAAATGTTATAGCATCGAAAATCGAAACGGATCGGCGATAGGTGTCCGATTAGTCCTATGGTCCCATGCTAATGTCGACCTTACAGACGGTCGATACCCTATGGTCACACATATGCCACCACCGTGACCATACGTTCCCCGAATTCCTCCGAATAGCTATGGTCAATACCGGTCATCCTTTGGTAGACCGTAGCTGCGACCATACAATTTCTGGTCAAATTTTACTTTCAATCCAAGTTCTCCCGAGTCAAATTCTCAACTCTTCACGGGTTCATCCTAAGGTTATACTATGGTCATTATTTATGGTTTCTCATCAACCATTATCACTAAACTCATCCCCCGTAGTTATCCTTGAGATTTACTCAAAGGATCACATGGATCATAATGGTTTGACATCTCCAATCCACAATAGAATCTTACTCCATAGGTTTTACATCTTCAAAGATAAGTTTCATACCTTGGCTTATAGTAGAGTGCCAAAACCTTCTCTACACAACTTTCTTCTTAGCATTTTCTTCCTTCTCTTCCTAGGGTTTGATAATGTTCAAAAGAGTAAAAAAGGGTTGTGGGATGTTCTTTATATAGAGAGAAACTCTCCATATAAAGTTCTCCAACAATAAGAAAGATATCCCCTTTTTATTTGAAAAGTTTCCAAACTTCGAAGTCTGATTTGGGGTCGTACGGTCGGAAAACATCGACCATACGCTAGAAAACATCGATCGTATTTTTAATTATCAATGGTCTTTGTTTTTCATTATATGGTCGACCATACCTAGCCAGATAGTCAACCATACACTTAGTTTTTAGTGTTTTTGAGTCGATTAGTTTACCGGTCCCGTGGTCATCTTCACACGATTGGTCCACTTGATCCAGCAATGATGGGAAGACCTAGTACGACAAGGTTAAACCGGTTAGTGGTGTGCGGGTCTTACAACCAGTGAGTCTTAAACTTGACTGGTTGACTGGTCTTAGTTCTAACTATAACTATTCACCCACACAGGTTCCTCGATCGACCAGGTGAAATAAAATTGACTATTTTTAGCTTACCTTGCCCCACGGTTCCTCCATACGATTGGTTCAAGTTGGTTTACTCAACCTGATAATGATGGGAAGACCTGGCATGACATGTTTAAACCGTATTGGTGGAGTGCGGGTCTTACAGTTATATCTGAAGTTAATTGAGTGTTAAATGGTAGTGGTTATGAGAAAAATAGGAAGAAGACAATAAATGCAAAATTCAGATTTTTATTTTAAGAATGATAGACTAATCTTGGAATGGGGGTTTATGGTTAATGAAAAGGGACTCTAAAATGATGCAAATGCTTTTAAATTACTATACTTATGTTTAATGAGGAATGGGTAATCAAATGGAGCAAGAAGGTCAAAAATTTTGAGTTTGGAAGCCAATTTCGAGCTTCTTGAGCTAGTCGACTGATCAGGCCCATTTTGTCAACCGCGAAAAAATTGATTAAGCCAGGCCTATTTTGGTCTATATTTGATGGTTTTCGTGAAATTTCTTTTCAGGGGTCTTTATTAACCTATAGAGCATATGTGGTCCAAATTTGGGAATTTTTCATGGGGTTTTTGATATTCAAATGAATTTTATATTGATTAAAGGTTCATTTTATAAAATTTTCTGTTATAGCATATTTAGGTGTTTAAGTGATGTGGTTTCCTACCTAGGGCACCTAAATGGATAGGGAAACTAACCATCAGGTTAGGGGCTTCATTATGGTGCATTATAAGGGGTTAGAAGAGAACTCTTAAATTGATTAAAGCCTCATATGATCAGGTGTTAAAGCTAGGATAGCATAGAAAAGGGTTTTAAGCGTAAGCCAAAGGGAGGTCATTTTTGGTAAGAAGGCTCATGTCATAGCCAATTCTGGAGAATCGAACGCGATATCTAGGTCAACCCTTGTGGCACCCGAATACATCCAAGATTGCGACTATAAGACCCGCACTCCACTAACCAGTCTAACAGTGTCGTGCTAGGTCTTCCCATCATTGCTGGATCAAGTGGACCAACTATGTGAAGATAGACCACGAGACTAAGTAAACTAATTGACTAAAAAACACTAAAAACTAAGTGTATGGTCGACTACCTGGGTAGGTATGGTCGACCATACGATGAAAAACAAAGACCATTGATAATTAAACATATGGTCGATATTTTCAAGCTTATAGTCGACGGATTTTGCGACCGTACGTCTAACCGTACGACCCCAAATCAGATTTCGGAGTTTGAATACTTTCCAAATAAAAAGGGGATCTCTTTCTTATTGTTGGAGAAATTTATATGGAGAGTTTCTCTCTATATAAATGTCCCACAACCCTTTTTCACTCTTTTGGAACATTACTAAACCCTAGAGGAAGAGAAGGAAGAGAAGGAGAAGGAGAAGGAGAGAAGGCTAAGAAGAAGGTTGTGCAGAGAAGGTTTTGGCTCTCTACTGTAGGCCAAGGTATGAAACTTATCTCTGGAGATGTAAACCTATGGAGTAAGATTTCTATTATGAATTGAAGATGTCAAACCATTATGATCCATGTGATCCTTTGAGTAAATTTCAAGGAAAACTATGGGGGATGAGTTTAGTGATAATGGTTGATGAGAAACCACAAATAATGGCCATAGGATAACCTTAGGATGAACCCAAGTGAAGAGCTGAGAATTTGACTCAGGAATAACTCGGATTGAAAGTAAAATTGGACCAGAAATTGTATGGTCACAGCTACAGTCTACCATAGGATGACCAGACTATCGACCATAGCTATTCGAGAGGAATTCAGGAAATGTATGGTCGCAGGTGTGGTCGCATATAGTGTGACCGTAGGGTATCAACCGTACGAGATAAGGTCGACATCAGCATGAGACCATAGGACTAATCAGACACCTATCAGTGATTTGTTTCGATTTTCGACTAATGTAACATATTACACATGAATCCTAACTTAAATTCATATAACTTCTAGGTTACTAAATTGATTCAAAGAGAGTTACAAGGCTTGGAAGGAGATCAAGTATTTTTAACAAGTGAGGAAACAAGACCTAAACTAATTGGATAATAATAAATTATTTTATTGAGTCAAATGCCATGATTGATTCCATGCTTGTATGCTTGTAATGTGCATCTCACATGTCATCCAATATTCATGTTATTACTGCTTATGCATATTTATTTTTATCTATTTATAACATGATGATGATGATAATGCTAGGAATAGACATGTGATTGTGTGTGTGTGTGTGGTTAGTGTGTTGGATGCGAGTAGAGCATCAAGGGGAGGACGTGACATTGTGGTTCATCTTGGTCATCAGACTCTAGCTCTATCTCTAGTCAAATCTTGCCCACCGACATCGTCGTATCGCCATTACCTTAGCAGAACTATTACGTCGTAGGGCATCAAGGAAGGTGGTCTCAGACTGTGTGGTCTTTGACTTTGTTAAGGGGCCTTAGCTCTATCTCTTTGGACGTATTGAGGGATACTGGGGTAAGGCTTTCGAT
This sequence comes from Protea cynaroides, assembly GCA_028583415.1. NCBI lineage: Eukaryota > Viridiplantae > Streptophyta > Magnoliopsida > Proteales > Proteaceae > Protea > Protea cynaroides. The sequence continues at coordinate 45,976,077 of CM053273.1, read as the reverse complement.
ACACTAGATGGCATTAGGATTGGTTAGTTACGAGTCCAATTTGTAAATCCTCACCAATAGGGGCTTACGTATTGGTATGGGTAAGGCATTAGGGGAAATGTTGGCGGTGTATGATTCGGACACTTTAGCTCTATCTCTATTCCACGGTGGGTGCATGTGGGAAGACAATGGTGTTTGATCCATTGGATGGATTCACGCACTTGTGTATAGAGGTGCGGGGGCCACCAAATCTTTTTATAGCACATTGCAAACTTAAAAACCAGACCAAAGATATTGAATTGAATGCATGCATATGTTTATGCATTGTTTTGTTTGCTCATTGAGCCGTGATGTGTGTTCACCCTTTCGACGTCGAATATTTTTAGTTGATGATGCAACTGTGGAAGATTACGTGAATGCATCGTCGTATGGACAGATAGCGGCTATGGACATAGAAGCTGTAGAAGATGCGCATGATCCTTCATGCGAGTGCAATTAATGTGTCTTTGATTAGTTTAGTTATTTTGGCTACCGAATGTGTAATTGATTATCTTATTTTATATCTTGAGTTATTTGAAGATAACTTGATTAAATATTTACTTATCATTGTTAAATACTCAGTTCATTATTTATAAAGACTTCTGCTTATTTATTTATTATCTATGATTATTACCGTGGAATGTGTGTGTGGTTTGACATGGTGGGTACGACCTTTACGAGATCCTGGTTGAACCGTTGGTTTATTGATGGTTCATCACACTACTCTGGTTGGTCCAGAATTGGGATGTGATAGCTTGGTATCAGAGCCTTCAGGTTCTACCCATTGACCTAACTATTTCCATGCGAGTTATGAACTGAGTTAAGAAAACTAAAACCTGTAATAAGAACACACCATAAGCATCTTATTGTTTGAGACATAAACTAAGAAAAAGGATAATGCACCTATGTAAATGAGAAACAAATTACATATATATATATATATATATATATATATATATATATATATATATATATATATATATCCGAATCAGAGTATGGTCCACAATCCTGACAGTTACTCTGTAGTATAAACGAGAGAAAAATAAAAAGAGCAATCATGGAGCTGGGGGTGTAGGTGGAGGAGGTGCCTCATGGTTTCGATCATAGTCTTCAGCATATACTCTCGTGATTCAGGCTACCTGAGCCTGGGTCGCTCAGAGACTAGCCACCAGATCTGCTACCCGTTGGTCTGTGGAAGGCTGAGCATCTAGCATCTCTCTTACCCTCTGATCCGTAGCACGTTGAGCATCACGAATCTCATGCAGTAATGCCATCATGTCATCTGGTAAAGAACGTGAAGGACCAATCATGTGAGAAGTCCGAGAAGGGTCAGCTCTTGTAGAATGTTGTGGTAATGGAGGGGGTATGGCATCCACATCTATGTACATCCGATCATCATCCTCTTCATCATCACTCTCATTTACCTCTGCTGTTGCTACCGCTGCTGCCTCCGCATCTGCTGTGGCCACCAAAGTAAAAGGACGTCTTATGGCATTCCTCTCATCATCACTGACATGTACCTCTCTTATCCTCATCCTATAGATGGCCTCCTAATCAAGGTCAGCTGAGAAGGTGTCTTCATAGATCTTTTCATCCTCCAAGTCCACCTGTAGGTGAGAAAGTAGAGTGGAGATCAACCGTCCATAGGGCAGGTTACCTCTCTAGTCGGACAATGTGGCTCTATGCATAGTTCGGATGATAATATATGGGAGATAGACGGTCGTCTAGTGCAAATGTAATACGATGTCCGAGTCAACTAGGAGACCATCTCGTAATGTCCACCCTGAGGAATCAGATTATGCTAAATGATCTTACAGTACACCCGGGGCTCAGGATGTAGGTTGACTACCTTCATTTCCCAGTTGTCGTCCCGAATAATCTGACTGCATACCTCTGTACGCATAATAGTGGATAGGAATTTGGGTTCCTTAGGAGCACAATAGACCAAGGGACTGGCGCTCGAGATACCCAGAAGATCCACCAGCTGTTGGGTATTGAAGGAGATAGGAACCCCTTTTACCCAACTAGTGATCCGAAGCTCCCTCCCATTGTCTATATTCTCTGGATCACCCTCTACCTGTAGGTTGTAGCAGAACTGCTTTACCAAATTTGGATGGATGAAACCCTTGTAGAAGATCAAGGGAAGCCAGCCCATATCACCAAAAGCCCTCTCCACATCAAATAAGGCTAAGTGGGCTAAATTAACATAACGACCCCCTTCCACCTTTTTTCCGATGAAACCATGGATATTGTACCTCTGCTTTGATGGACCTGAAGCGATTAGGGTCATGGACTCCCGGAACCTTGGTATGAACCATGATAACTGCGAGAGAACAGAGAATAAGAAACAAGTTAAAAAGATAGCAATTTGGACAGCATAATGACGTAAAATGGGAAAAGCCTTACTTTTCACCCAATTACTTAAGCAGAAGGACTTACATAGGTCACAAACCATCCTGCAAGGCTCATTTAATCGAAAATTTCAATTAAGTAGAATGAATTTGATGAAATTTTGAAACTTGGGAAAAACCCCCAAATTTTAGGTCAAAACTGAGATTTTCAAAAATTTTACCAAACCAACCGATGGAACTCGAATTTTCTTGAGGGCTTTTATCCGTTGGGTAGCCAATAGCAAGGACAACCAATAAAAGTCAAATTTTTACAATTAAGAAGATATTAATTTGAAGAAAACTCTATATATAGTGAAAACCTAGGTATGAAAATGGAAAAGAAGGGAAAAGGGTAGAGAACATACCTTGAAGAATGGGATGAAGATTGTCAGATCGATGGAGAAATCACCAAAGTCGTGAGGTTGACATTGTAGCAACCCAGTGGTGGCGAGTTGAGTTGGGACCGTAGGAGGAAAAGAGAGAATGAGAGGGAAAAGTCTTGAAATAAGTTTAAAAACCTGATTTTTGAATCGTACAGTCACACAATTAGACCAAAATAGTTGACCGTACCATCGACCTTATGATTGACCATAGGGCCTTGAGAAGTTGCCAGGGTTCCTATGGTCTAACCTATGGTCACATTACATGCGACCGTACGACATCGACCACACGATTGACTGTTGTCTATTTTTTTACTCTGTTAGACCTATTGCCTCATAATTTTATTTTCTTCTCTCTCCTTCCACTGTGAGACTAACAAAATATTACTATTTTATCTTGTCTCACATATGTAGCCTCTTTACCCAGGAATTTAAATGGCTGGGCATGACAATGAAGGTCAAGAAAGACCAGAAGCAAATATTGGGAATCAAAATGATGCGCCTCAGGATGTTTACACCCAGGCCGACCCAACTAACTTACCAGCACCACCAACAGATTTGGCCACTGTAGTGGAATTTGGCACAGCAAGTGCAGCAGATACAGTAAATGCAAGTGAACATGCAAGCTGCTAAGGGAATTGCCTCCCCAGCTGCAAACACAACATCGATACCTACAAGGCAAGCTAGTACCATACCAGGGGGTAGCAATACTGTGCCCCAAGCAACTGCTATGAACAACATGATACCCCAAGCACCTCAAACACTAGTTGTACAAGCTCAAGTGCAGAATCTTGAAGTACCAGAAGGCGGGTATAACCAAGGTAACTATCAGTACTAGCCGCCCATGTATGGAGCATATGAGCAAAATCAGCTTGACCCCTCCAGGCTGATCGGGTGTTTTTTGAAGATGAAACCGAAGGAGTTCATAGGCAAGCCGTCAGATCCATTATGGCCAACTCACTGGATTGACAAAATGGAAATAAATTTTATGATGATGACTATTATGGAAGAAGAGAAAGTATTGTATGCAACATTTATGCTGAAAAGAGATGCACACCACTGGTGGAAATCCACTCAGAGTTATCTGTTGACAAAGCACACCCAACTGACTTGGGCTATCTTCAAAGAAGCTTTCTTTGAGAAGTATTTCCCTAGGTGTTTTAGGGATCAGATGGAAAAAGAATTTCTGAGTCCATATCAAGGACAAATGACTGTAGACGCTTACTAGCAGCGTTATGAAGAACTGTTCTTCTTTGCTCTCTCTAACATGCAGGAGGAAGATACCAAAACCCGAAGGTTCGTTATGGGGTTTAAGGAAAGCATTCGAGAGCATGTATTGGGACAGACAAAGAAAATATATAATGAAGCCATACAAATTGCTCGAGTATTGGAGTCGAGCCAAAGGGAGAGTTTCTTTGCTCAAAACAGGGGTATGAAGAGGCCGAATGGAAACACATTCAACAGAGGGAACTCAAAGACATTCAAACCCTTCTACACTCAAAGCTTCAATGCTGCAGCCAAGACTACTCCAATATCCCAACCTCAACAGAAGCAGGGTAATGCTAGAGTCAAATGCTTCAACTGCGATCAAGTAGGGCATTATTCAAGAGATTGTCCTAAGCCAAGAAACCAGCTACAGCAAGGAAATGTTTATGCAATTACTTCTGAGGATGCTGCCGCATCGCCTGATGTGGTCACAAGTATGATTCAGCCTTTTGTTTTGTACTACCTTGTGTGAGCATGTAGATTAATTCAAGAAAAAAAATCACAAGTATCGTACCTATTAATGGCATACCCGTCAGAGTACTCTTTGACTCTAGGACCACCCATTCTTTTATATCTGTGTCGTTTGGAAAAAAACTAATTCTACACCTCAGATCTTTAGACTAAAATCTACTAGTATAGTTTCCCATGGGATTAGAAGCAGAATTAGACCAAGGTTATGGATCATGTCCAATTCTCATAACTGGATGAAGTTTGGAATCCAACCTGGTGCAACTCAAGATAACAGACTTCAACGTTATCCTAAGGATGGACTGGTTATCCTAGCATTCCATGAGTTTGCTTTGTGCTGAAAAAAAGATATCATTTAAGGACAAGGAAGGAGCAGAGTTCAGTTTTACGGGAACCAAGCTTCCCCGTAAACGAAAACTCATTCTTTCTGCATTAAAAGTTAGGAAATGCCTCGAGAAAGGAGGAATTGGGTACCTAGTATTCGTGGTCGACCTCACCAAGGAAACACCACGAATGGAAGATATTGAAGTTGTAGGTGAATTTCTGAAAGTATTTTCCTAGGAATTACCAGGATTGCCACCAAAATGAGCTACAGAGTTAGTTATAGACCTCATACCCAGAGCCGCACCAGTATCTAAGGCACCCTATCGTATGGCTCCTACTGAATTGAAGGAACTGAAGGTATAATTACAGGAGTTGCTGGACAAGAGTTATATTCGACCCAGTATATCATCATGGGGAGCGCCAGTGTTGTTCGTGAAAAAGAAGGACGATAGCGTTTGACTTTATATAGATTACCAAGAATTAAACAAGCTCATGATCAAAAAACGGTATCCGTTGCCTTGGATTGATGACTTATTAGACCAGTTGCAAGTTGCCAAAGTGTTCTCCAAGATTGATCTATGGTCAGGATACCATTAGTTGAAGATCAAGGAAGGTGATATTCTGAAGACAGCATTCAGAACCAGATATGGACATTACGAATTTTTAGTTGTCTCTTTTGGTTTGACTAACGCACCCGCAATTTTTATAAAACTCATGAATCGGGTATTCCACGATATATTGGATACATTGGTTATTATTTTATTGATGACATCCTAGTCTACTCCGAGGAAAAAGAAATTCATATCATAAATCTTAGAGCCGCTCTGCAGCAACTAAGAACAGAAAAGCTTTACGCTAAATTTACTAAGTGTGAGTTTTGGTTAAATAAAGTCGCTTTCTTAGGCCATGTTGTATCAGTTGAAGGAATTAAAGTAGATCCTAGCAAGATTGAAGCTATTGTAAAATGGGAAGCACCTAAGAATGTTGCAGAAATTAGAAGTTTCTTAAGTTTAGCTGGGTATTATCGATGATTTGTGGAATACTACTCTAGAATTATCGTACCTCTAACCAGTCTGACTAAGAAAGGGGAAAAATTTATCTGGATCGACAAATGTGAAGAGTGTTTCCAAACATTGAAGGCAAAACTGATATCAGCTCCCATCTTGATTATCCCGATCCTTGGACAACCATTTATCTTGTACACCGATGCATCTGGGTTAGGTTTCGAAAGTGTTCTCATGCAAGGAGAATAAGTAATTGTATATGCTTCCAGACAATTAAAGACATACGAGAAGAACTACCCCACTCATGACTTGGAATTAATAGCGGTGGTACATGTCGTCAAGATATGGAGACATTATTTGTATGGAGAGAAATTCTAGATTAAATTAGATCATAAGAGTCTCACTCATCTCTTTAATCAGAAGGAGTTGCACATGAGACAAAAAAGATGGCTGGAGTGGCTAAAGGACTACGATTGTGATATCCAATATCATCCAGGGAAGGCTAATGTAGTTGCTGATGTACCAAACAGAAAAATAATGACAAAATCTCAGGAAGAAGCTAGCACAAATGCCGAAATGTGCATCGCATGAAGAGTATTCAATTGTGGTAATGAGCAGTTCGTGGTTGATAAACAGGGTGGATCGACCGACCTAGGGTTTATTCATCGATTTTTAAACATGTTTGCTACATTGAAGATTGTACCTGATCTGAAAGATGAAGTAAAAGCAGCTATCCAATCAAACCCCTATCTGAGAATAGTAAGAGGACCTTGAAAAAGGTAGGACTACTCCTGACTTCACTTTGGACTTCGAAAAGGTACTAAGATACAAAGGGAGAGTGTATGTTCTTGAAAGTGAAGACTTAGATATTAGACACAGACTAATGAAGGAAGCCCACACTACTGCTTATTCGGTACATCCTGGGAGTACAAAGATGTATCATGATTTGAAGAAACTATATTGGTCGAGGGGAATGAAAGCGGATGTAGCTAGATATATGTATCTCAATGCCTAAATTGTCAGCGGATAAAAGCGAAAAGGCAAAGACCTACAGGTTTGTTGTAACCATTACCAGAACCAGCGTGGAAATGGGACTACATTACTATGGACTTTGTTATAGGGTTACCATTGACTCTCAGAGTAGTTGACGTAGTCTGGGTGATTGTAGATCGTTTGACTAAGACAGCTCATTTCATAGCTATACGACCTCAGTACCTTGGAAAGGTTAGCTACTGTATGTGGATAATATTATTAGATTACATGGTATACCTAAAAGCATCGTGTCCGACAGAGATCCACGCTTTACCTCAAAGTTCTGGGAAGGATTACAGAAGGCTATGGGTACAACACTAAAATTTAGTACCGTATTTCATCCTCAGACCAATGGACAGTCGGAGCGCACCATTCAGATTTTAGAAGACATGCTCTGAGCTTGTGTAATTGATTTTAAAGGAACATGGGATGAGAAGTTACCATTAATCGAGTTCGCTTATAACAACAGCTATCATACTACAATACAAATGGCGCCCTACGAAACACTGTATGGTAGGAAATTTTGAACTCCTTTGTTTAGGAACGAGGTTGGAGAATGGAGTATTTGTCACACCCCAATTTTGGACTAACCAAAATGGTATGATGAACCGTTAATAAACCAACGGTTCAATCAGGATCTCACAATAGGTTGTCCCACATATGATAAACCAAAACACATTCCACATTAATCAGAGGTAATAAAATAAATAGCGAAAGTCTTACAGATAATAAACTGAAGTCTAATCATGATAAATAATTAATATTCCATTTATTTCTAAGTAACCAAAACATAAGTTAATACATATTACAATATCCAAATACGAAAACTAAATACTAAACGTATCCACCGTTGAAACTCTCGCTTAACGAACCATTTCGTCCTCCACAGCTTGCTCACCATGGGCGCCACATGTTCATATGTTGGCGTGTTGACATAATTTTCAATCATAATACCTGCAACATCAGAAACTAAAAGAATTGTGCGCACGAGGGTCAGCTCTCCAACTTGAGCTCAGTGAGTAAACAAAACAATGCAACAAACATATGCATGCATCAATTCATATCTTTGGTCGGGTATATAAGTTTGCAATGTGCTATAGAAAGGATAGGTGGCCGCCACACCTCTATACACGAGTGTGTGGAAACGCCCAATGAAAACGGCACTGTTGCCCCATATGCACCCACCATGGACAATATACACCCCATGAAAACGGCATGGCTGCACCGGTTGCCCATATTAACACGTAAGCCCCTGTTGGCGAGGGCTTGTAAACTGGACTCGCAACTAACCAACCCTAATGTCAAACAATGTATCCAAGGCCTCACCTCAGCATCCCTCAATACATCCATAGAGATAGAGCTAGGTTCTGGTGACCAGGCTGAACCACAATGCCACGTCCCCCCCCTGATGCCCTACGACATATTAGTTCCGCTAAGGTAATGGCAATACGACGATGTTAGTGGACAAGACTTGAGTAGAGATAGAGCTAGAGTCTGGTGACCAGGCTGAACCACAATATCACGTCCTCCCCCTGATGCTTCACTCGCATTAAGCACACTAACACTTGCTTAGTGGACATGACTTGAATAGACCATGGCACAATATACCCCGATGAAAACGGCATCGAAGTACCGGTTGATACCATCCCTACCCGCACCATGTACATCAGCCAAACACAAACATTCACATGCCTATTCCTACCATCATCAATATCATCATGTTATAATCAATAAATTTAAATATGCATGAACAGTAATAATAAAAATATTGGATGACATGTTGAATGCACATTACAAGCATACACGCATATCACAATCATGGTATTGAACTCAAGAAATAAAACAATTTGTTATTAACCAATTAGTTTAAGTCTTGTTCCCTCACCTTTGCTTGTTTGTAGATCCTCTTTCCAAGCCTTAAGAATCACTTTTATATCAATATTATACTACTAGAAGACCTAACAAAGTCGATAGAATTTAATTAGAATTTATTCTAATTTTTACAGCTTGTTGTTAACTGTAGGGTGGCAGGATGGGTCGCAGGTAGGGTAGCAGTATACTGCGACCCCCTGTAACAGGGTCGATATCAGGGTCGATGGGTCTATCGACCCTATGTGCGACCACCTCTGGTTTTGGTCGATATTCTCATGTTTTGATCCATTCTTCCTTGTTTAACTCCTATGGCTTCTTCCATAGTCCATTCCACATACTTTCTATGGATTAGAACTTCTCTTCACCCAATATATAGTCTAATTGATATCCTTCATGGTTTCCATTGAAACCTAACCATGGATGGATGGATTGGGTTTCTCCTACATCTTCCTTCAACTATTCAAAGTCTCATTAAATTCATAGGATTAATATTCTTACCTGAGAAGAACACTCCTTCTCTGCAACTCTTCTCCTTTTTCTTCTTCTCTCATTTCCTTATCTTCTTCCTCTCTTCCTTCTCTTCTCTTTCTCTCAATTCAATTAGGGTTCTAAAAGGAGTGAAAGTGGCTTAGGGACGTCCTTAAAATAGAGTAGAAATGTCCTAAAATAAGTCCCTTTGAGATTAGGAAAGAGCCCCAACCGAAATTATGGAAATTTCCTAATTCTATTTTCGGCGGCAACTGAAGGTCGATGAGGGGGTCGATGGTCCCATCGACCCCTAAATCCTAAAGTGTCCGACCCCCTCTGTAAAACAGGGGGTCTGACTTTCTGTCTTGGGGGGTCCGACCCTCCCTTGCTGGGTATGCGACCCTCCCCTTAATTTAAGTGTTTTTGGGTCGATTTGATACCTGGGATCACGATCTCCTTCACGCCCTTGGTCCATTAGGCTCGACCATGATGGGTAAACCTGATTTAAGGTGGTAAGACCGGGTTAGTTTGATACGGGTCTTACAACTCCACCACCCTTAAAAGAAATTTTGTCCTCGAAATTTGAAAGTACGGATCTTACAACCCCCCCATCCTTAAAATAAATTTTGTCCTCAAAATTTGAATTTACTTCGGAGTCAATAGATGGGAATTATATTTCCGCATTACATCTTCTTCCTCCTATGCACTCTTCTCCACGTCTTGTCTTTGCCAGGTTACCTTTATATAATAATTATCCTGACTTTGGAAACATTGTACCTTCCCACTAGTGAACTAGGCTAGTACCACTTCAATAGTTAAACATTCTATCTAATCCAGTGATTTCGTGGTCAATACCTTTGATATGGATCTCCAATGTACTTCTTCAATAGAGACACACGAAATATATCATGCACACTAGGCATGGATAGCGGTAAAGCTAATTGATATGCAACTTTTCTACGTCTCTCCAAAGTTTATAAGAGATAACACATATATAGAATACAACTTTCTCTTCTTGTCTAATCGTTTCAAACTACGCATAAGTGATTTCTTCAAAAACACTTTGTCACTTATGGCGAACTCAAGGTCATGGTGTCTCTTCTGACATCTTGAGCTATTCTGGACCTTTTCTTTGATCTTGTCTTCTACTTGATAGGTTTCCTCAATAGGCTCAGGTCTTAAAACTCTTCATTCACCAACTTCATTCCAAAATAGAGGGGTTTGACATTTCTACCGTACCATGCTGTATAGGTGAAATTTACATGGTAGCTTAATAGCAACTTCAATTCACGGTAACTTCTCAACCCAAACTCCTTGAAATCAATTTTACAAGCTCGGAGCATATCTCTTAGGATCTATATAGTCCGCTCCGACTGTCCGTCGGTTTAAGGTAAAATGCGGTACTAAACTTCAACTTTGTTCCCATTGTTTTCTGTAGATCCTCCCAAAACTTCGAGATAAAGCATGAGCTTCTGAGCGTTACAAGGCTCTTATACATACCATTCAATCTGGCAATATTATCCATATATAGCTTAGTTAGCCGCTCCAAAGCATACCGAGGTCGTATAGCAATGGACTGAGCTATCTTCATAAGGCGATCAACAATCACCCAACCATGTCAACCGATTTGGGAGTCAGTGGCAAATCATTGACATAGTTAACGATACTGCAATTCCATTCCCAAAACAAAAGTCAGGGTTTGGTTTTTTTTTTTTTAAGTCTGCTTACACCGTTCCTATATACAGACCTAACAAAATTACTACTTCTACTTCATCCATCAATTCAGAGATGATCTTTAATGCCACAAGCGCAACCGACGAACCATTGCTCCATAAGTTCATCCATAAATTATCGCTTAATTGGATCATCACGAGTTTCTATTATATGTTACTCTCCTTCCAAATCTGAATCTATTGCTGGGAAACATAAGGTAGCATTTATACTGGGACCTTCCTTGGATTTCATAATTTCCATCGGCGATCGTATAAGCAGTTTGTAATCTATAAATTTAAGGGGTATATTTAGTTTCTTTCCAAATGACACAGATATAAAAGGATGAGTAACTCCATAATCAAAGAGCACTCTGGCAGGAATGCCATTACTAGGTACAATACCTGTGATTTGTTTTAATTTAGTCTACATGCTCATGCAATGTAACATAAAATGACGAGTTCAGGTCATACCGTGACCACATCAACGATGCGGCAAGCATCCTTGGCTGAAATAGCGTAAACTCTTCCTTGTTGTAGTTGTTTTCTGGGCTTAGTACACTCTTTTGAGACATGCCCTACTTGGTTGCAGTTAAAACATCTGATCCCCTCACCATTTTGCTTTGGTTGCCGTGGGGTTGCTGAAATGGTTTTGGTTGCAGCATTGAAGCCCTGGGTATGGAAGGGTTGGAATACCTTGGCGTTCCCTCCGTTGTAAAAATTTTCATTTGACCTTTTTATTCCCCTATTTTGAGTAAAATAACTCTCTTTCTGGCTCGACTCTATCACTCGAGCAATTTGTACAGCTTCATTGTAGATTTTCTTCTCCAGTCCCAAAACATGTTCGCGTATGCTTCCCCTAAGTCCCATGACGAACCTTCGGGTTTTCGTATCCTCCTCTTGCATACTGACTGGTGCAAAGAAAAATAGCTCCTCATAACGCTGTTGATTTGCGTCGACAGTCATCTGCCCCTGATACAAACTCAGGAACTCTCTCCATAGAATCTCTGAAACTTCTAGGAAAGTATTTCTCAAAGAATGCCTCTTTGTATATGTCCCAGGTCAAGTGGGCATGTTTGGTTAATAGATATGTCCTGGTAGACTTCCACCAATGGTGTGCATCGCTCTTGAGCATAAATGTGGCACACAACACTTTCTCCTCCTCATTTACGGTCATCATCATAAAATTTCTTTCCATTTCATCAATCCAGTATGCCGGCCACAAAGGATCTGCTGGCTTACCATCGAATTCTTTGGGCTTCATCTTAAGAAAATTCCCGACCAGTCTGGAGCGGTCCAACTGATACGGAGCATAGGCCCCATACATAGGTGGTTGATACTGATAACCACCTTGAGCTATCTCACGGTTCTACACTGGAGCTTGCATGACTGGTGTTTGAGGTGCATGGGGTACTGCATTATTTCCCCCTGGTATTGTGCTTGCCTGTCCTGCTGGCATCTGTGTCGTATGTGTAGCTGGAAAAACCACGCCTATGGCAGCTTACGTATTAGTTTGCAAATGTTGCATTTGTTGCAGTTGTTGTGCCAAGTTCATTACGATTGTAACTAAATCTATAGGTGGGGCTGGCAAGTTTGTAGGATTTGCCTGACCATTATCTCCTGGCGGTGCCACGTTTGGATTCTCTGGTACTTCAGGAATTTCATGACTGGTTTCATCTACCGGGGGGTGGTGGTGGGATTTGGTTACGTCTTCATCTGTTCCCTCTTCGCCCAGCCATTTCCTATTCTGGTGGTGTAGTGTCTGAAAAGTCATAGAACACGTGAGGCAATCATTATATACTTCATTCCCATATTTGGATACACTAACCAATGGTATTTTCAAATTTTTCAGATCATTCAGTGAAAAATACTATCTTTTCTATGCAGGGTCGATGGTGGGGGTCGATGGGTATCTGACCCTCAGTATCCGACCCTGGGAAATCATCCATTTTTCCCGAGAGCTGGGGGTCAATGGTTGGGGTCGGAGTATGTCCGACCCAGGGTGCGACTCCTGGTTCTCTGTCAGGTTCCCGAGTATATAATGCCATTGGTCAAGGCACTACAAGAGTAAATCCGGAGAAGCTTTCATACATCAGTAAATCAGGTATAAATCAGGAGAAAGATTTCGTACATCAATAAATCAGCTATAAATCAGAAGATGTACGCTCAACACGATTAAACATTTAACTATTCATTCAGTTCATATCTCTGTTCATGTTGTCGATCATGAGAATGGTTCAGATTGGTATAATCAGGACTAATACTAAAGAAACAATATCTATAACTCCAATTGACAGGTTAAATCAAGAAGTATCCTGTCAAGGCCCGAGAAATTAAAATCTGGTATGTGCATCCTCTATAATCATAAGAGTAAATCAATAATGCATCGCATCCTATATAAACCTATCTAGATATAAGGCTATAATAGATTTGATCCTTTGTTGAAAATGTCCGAGGTATCATCTTCAGAAGACATTCTTCAATCCTTGTCGGATCATTCTGTCATGATGCAACTATCCCATACATCGGTGGCTGATAAGGTTAACCACCTTGATACACTGCTTGTTGTGCACCAAACTTCTGCACTGGGGTGTGCATTACTGGGACTTACTGTGTGGTAGGCACTATGTTATAGCTAACAGATGTTGGGGTACAGTGATGCTACCAATTGGTAGGTGTTGATGTAACATCAGCAACTTGGGTAGTGATTTACATAGCAACTTGCATAGTCGGTCTCATCTGTTGTTGCTCTTGTATTTTATTGGGTCAAATTATGATAACCGTGACCAAGGTAATTGGTAGTCCAGGTGGTTGGCTAGAGTGGCTTGGTTGTTCACTTCCTCTTATTTGCTCTAATCTGATTACCAACTCAGATGAGTTTTCATTACCCGTTCTCGACCCAAATAGTGGTGGGGTCAAGTTGTAATCTCATCTTAATGCTCAGCGGGTAATGGATCAGCGTGTAGTGGATTTCACTCTGAGTATCCATGTCACCCAGGGGTATAGCTTTATCTTCTTGTAGTTATTCTTATTCTTAATGTAGAGCCGTTATTCTCCTATCTCTGTTGGATTCGGCCCGAGATCTTTCCCTTTACCTTTGCAGGGAATTAGGCATTACTAGTCATTTTCTCCTTCCTTTGTAATACGTCAAGTTTTACATCTTGTGAGTACCAACTCGGCATTCAATTTTTCTGCTTCACAGATGCTTCCTTCCTCTTACTGTACTATATCCTTTGTATTCCTAGATAATTGCCCGACTTATAGATAATACCCTATATTATTTATTTATCAGGATGAATTTTGGTCTTCTCTTTCTGTTTGATTGTATATACATGGTTCCACCTTTTATATGTACATTATTGTCTTGTTAAGTTCTGTCTCAACCAACACAGGTGCTTATGGTGTGTTTGTATTAAAGCTTTTAATTTATCCTAACTCAGTTCATGGACTCCAGTTGTAGTATTCAGGTTTAATGGGTAAGGCCTACGAGAGTTCTGATACCAAGTTGTCACACCCCAATTCTGGACTAACCAAAATAGTGTGATGAACCGTCAATAAACCAACGGTTCAACCAGGATCTCACAATAGGCTATCCCACATATGATAAACCAAAACACATTCCACATTAATCAGAGGTAATAAAATAAATAGCGAAAGTCTTACAGATAATAAACTGAGGTCTAATCATGATAAATAATTAATATTCCATTTATTTCCAAGTAACCAAAACATAAGTTAATACATATTACAATATCCAAATACGAAAACTAAACACTAAACATATCCACCGTTGAAACTCTCGCTTAACGAACCATGTTCGTCCTCCACAGCTTGCTCACCATGGCCGCCACATGTTCATATATTGGCGTGTTGATATAATTTTCAATCATAATACCTGCAACATCAGAAACTAAAAGAATTGTGCGCACGAGGATCAGCTCTCCAACTTGAGCTCAGTGAGTAAACAAAACAATGCAACAAACATATGCATGCATCAATTCATATCTTTGGTCGGGTATATAAGTTTGCAATGTGCTATAGAAAGGATAGGTGGCCGCCGCACCTCTATACACAAGTGTGTGGAAACGCCCAATGAAAATGGCACTGTCGCCCACATGCACCCACCATGGACAATATACACCCCATGAAAATGGCATGTCTGCACCGGTTGCCCATACCAACACGTAAGCCCCTGTTGGCGAGGGCTTGCAAACTGGGCTCGCAACTAACCAACCCTAATGTCAAACAATGTATCCAAGGCCTCACCCCAGCATCCATCAATACATCCATAGAGATAGAGCTAGGGTCTGGTGACCAGGCTGAACCACAATGCCACATCCCCCCTGATGCCCTACGACATATTAGTTCCGCTAAGGTAATGGCGATACGACAATGTTAGTGGACAAGACTTGAGTAGAGATAGAGCTAGAGTCTGGCGACCAGGTTGAACCACAATATCACGTCCTCCCCCTAATGCTCCACTCACATCAAGCACACTAACACTTGCTTAGTGGACGTGACTTGAATAGACCATGGCACAATATACCCCGATGAGAACGGCATCAAAGTACCGGTTGATACCATCCCTACCCGCACCATGTACACCAGCCAAACACAAACATTCACATGCCTATTCCTACCATCATCAACATCATCATGTTATAATCAATAAATTTAAATATGCATGAACAGTAATAATAGAAATATTGGATGACATGTTGAATGCACATTACAAGCATACATGCATATCACAATCATTGTATTGAACTCAAGAAATAAAACAGTTTGTTATTAACCAATTAGTTTAAGTCTTGTTCCATCACCTTTGCTTGTTTGTAGATCCTATTTCCAAGCCTTAAGAATCACTTTTATATCAATATTATACTGCTAGAAGACCTAACAAAGTCGATAAAATTTAATTAGAATTTATTCTAATTTTTATAGCTTGTTGTTAACTGTAGGGTGGCAGGATGGGTCACAGGTAGGGTAGCAGTATACTGCGACCCCCTGTAACAGGGTCGATATCAGGGTCGATGGGTCAATCGACCCTATGTGCGACCACCTCTGGTTTTGGTCGATATTCTCATGTTTTGATCCATTCTTCCTTGTTTAACTCCTATGGCTTCTTCCATAGGCCATTCCACATACTTTCTATGGATTAGAACTTCTCTTCACCCAATATATAGTCTAATTGATATCCTTCATGGTTTCCATTGAAACCTAACCATGGATGGATGGATTGGGTTTCTCCTACATCTTCCTTCAACTATTCTAAGTCTCACGAAATTCATAGGATTAGTATTCTTACCTGAGAAGAACACTCCTTCTCTGTAACTCTTCTCCTTTTTCTTCTTCTCTTCTTTCCTTCTCTTCTTCCTCTCTTCCTTCTCTTATCTTTCTCTCAATTCAATTAGGGTTCTAAAAGGAGTGAAAGAGGCCTAGGGACGTCCTTAAAATAGAGTAGAAACGTCCTAAAATAAGTCCCTTTGAGATTAGGAAAGAACCTCAACCGAAATTATGGAAATTTCCTAATTCAGTTTTCGGCGGCAACTGAGGGTCGATGAGGGGGTCGATGATCCCGTC
The DNA here is from genome assembly GCA_028583415.1 of Protea cynaroides. Lineage (NCBI taxonomy): Eukaryota > Viridiplantae > Streptophyta > Magnoliopsida > Proteales > Proteaceae > Protea > Protea cynaroides. The sequence goes on along the minus strand of CM053273.1, from coordinate 45,959,563 downwards.
GACCCCTAAATCCTAAAGTGTCTGACCCCCTCTGTAAAACAGGGGGTCTGACTTTCTGTCTTGGGGGGCCCGACCCTCCCTTGGTGGGTATGCGACCCTTCCCTTAATTTAAGTGTTTTTGGGTCGATTTGATACCTGGGATCACGATCTCCTTTACGCCCTTGGTCCATTTGGCTCGACCATGATGGGTAAACCTAATTCAAGGTGGTAAGACCGGGTTAGTTTGATACGGGTCTTACAGTATTGTTGGACCAAAATATATCAAAGAGACTTGTCGAGTCATTGACATTACCAAGGAAAGAGTCTGAATAGCTCAGAATCATCAGAAGCAATATGCAGACAATCGACATCGAGACCTTGAATTCACCACAGGTGATAAGGTATTTTTGAAAATATCTCTTGTGCATGGTTTAAAACGGTTCGGACAAAAGGGAAAGCTATGTCCCAGATATATTGGACCTTATGAGATTCTGATAAGATGTGGAAGGGTAGCATATCAGTTAGCACTTCCACCATCAATGTCTAGTGTACATGATGTGATGCAGTCCAAGGACCAGCCAGTAGTGGATCAGCCCAAAGATGTGTCAACATGGGCCCAACCCACACTATTCACGTGAACACTGTTCACGCGGTACTGTTCACGTGAACACTGTTCACGCGGTACTGTTCACGTGAACAGTACCAACAGCATTAATTATGACTCTTTTTATTAGTTTCCTAATTTTCAGTTTATTTATTTCCATTGTTTAGTTTCCTAAAAATTAGGCTAGTTAGTTTAGAAGTCTTAGTTGCTTGGAGACTAAGACTTGCCTAAAATCTAGTTTCCTAATTCCAATTTTTAGAAACTTTCCTATTTTTATTGTTTTAGAGCCTTCCTAAATTATAAAGGAAGGTTGATTTTACTAAATTTCGTTCTTTCCTATTTTATTTGTAATGTTTCAAAGCTATAAATAAAGAGAATGCAGACTGGCTACAGGGGAGAGATTTAAACCAGAAAAAAGAAGAGAGTTTAACTCCTGATTTTCTGGTTGAGTCTCATAGGTTGTGAGACTCAACCGAAATATTCTATTTTATGGTTTTCTTGTCCTTCTGTTAATTCCTTCAAGTTCTTATTATTGCATACTGAATTGTGATACCATTAAGTGCTGATTTGATCAACGAAAGCTCGTGGAATTAAAGATTAAAATCATATCGACCAGCTCTAACTAAACCAGTCCCGTTTTCAGATGATAGGTAGTTTTCAAAAAATCACATCTCTCTCATCTGTGATCGGATCATCTCCAACTTTGGATATGTCTTCAAGTACATCCTAAAGAGTATTTCTCATCAAGTTTCAACTTTCAAGTGATTTCAAGGGTTAGATTTCAAGATAAGTGGTTTTCTTCATTACTTTTCTCTGCAGATTTTGTATTGGACTGAATTAAGATCCTGCAGCAAAGAGGGCTTGTTAATTTGACTTGCTTTGAACCTTCTTTGCCATCAATTGGTATCAGAGCATGGCTGAGGAGAGTTCTAACTCTCCTAATCAGTCCAACAATCCCAATGACCTTGTTAATCTGGTTCTCCAACGATTGGCCAAAATGGATGCCAAGTTAGATAGCATGGATGGGAGAATGAGTAATTTGGAGGAGCTGAATCATCCTAAGCCTGCTAGAGTGGAAGCCCCTAGAAGGGAAGCCCTTAATGCCAACCTAATGCCAAACGGTATTCTTAGGGCTCCTCAAAGAGTCCCTAGAGAGGAATACCACAACCCACCCTATGACGACTATGATGAACCAATCCGTTACCAAACCCATAAAGTACGGATGGACCTCAAGGAGTTTCATAGGAGACAAGACCCTGAAGCCTTTCAAGATTGGCTGAATGCCTTAGATGACTACTTTGATTGGTTTAGCCTTCCCGAACCTAGAAAGCTACAATTGGCCCGCTCCAAACTAGTGGGGGGTGCTCGTGATTGGTGGCGTAACTATGAATATAGTCTCATGAGGAGTCGTAGAGAACCCACTACTTGGGAGGAGATGAAGGAAGAATTGAAAGAAAAATATTTGCCACGATCCTTCCAAAGAAGGTTGCATGACCAACTGAATAATCTTCAACAAGGCACTATGAGTATGGAAGATTATGTCTATCAGTTTGACCAATTGTGTGCACGGTCAGGTTCACGAGACAATGATGATCAAATGATATCTCGGTTCCGTTTGGGGCTACGACCTGAAATTAGAGAAAAAATGGGAGTGGTTGATATTGTTAGTTTTAACGACTGTCTTGATAAAGCTTTCCAAGCCGATGACCTTTTGAAGTCAACACCAAAGCCCACCTCCAGTTCTTATGAATTGAAGCACCCTACACCAAACAGTAAAGCCATAGGGACTATATCTCATGCTACTCCAACAAAAGATAAAGGTAAAACTCCCATGGTAGCAGCTATGGATGTGCAATGCTATCACTGCAATGCATATGGTCACTTTGCTAGAGATTGTCCACAAAAATTAAAGGTAAACTCCTTAGTTGCTGTAATCGAGGCCAACCCAGATACACAGATATGTGAACCGCAAAGTGATGACACTTCTGTTCCTAATACGGATGTCATGGATGATAGTGAGGATTCATATGGAATCCATATAATCACCAGTATGGTCTTGATTGCCTCAAAAGTAAATGTGGATAATTTTGATGCCTTTACTAAAGCTCTATGGATTGACAATAGTGACCACAGTTCTGATGAAGACCACGGTGTTATGGAGAAAATTGCGAAAGACAAAGAACTGAATAAGATCGTCCCCATGGATACCACGATTCCATTTGACTTTCCTCAAGATGTTGAGCATGTTGATTTCGTAATACCTTCTAAATATCTTGAAGAAAGTGGACCCAAAGTGATGGATTTTCTTCTAACGTCGCAAGCACAGTTTAAGTTTCAAGATCAACAGATGTTGCCTACCGATCCCTCTGTAGTCATTCTTCACCATTACAAAACTCGTGGACGAGTTCTTTTTAAGTGGGGGGGAGTTGATGCAGTCCAAGGACCAGTCAGTAGTGGATCAGCCCAAAGATGTGTCAACATGGGCCCAACCCACACTGTTCACGTGAACACTGTTCACGCGGTACTGTTCACGCGGTATTGTTCACGTGAACAGTACCAACAGCATTAATTATGACTCTTTTTATTAGTTTCCTAATTTTCAGTTTATTTATTTCCATTGTTTAGTTTCCTAAAAATTAGGCTAGTTAGTTTAGAAGTTTTAGTTGCTTGGAGACTAAGACTTGCCTAAAATCTAGTTTCCTAATTCCAATTTTTAGAAACTTTCCTATTTTTATTGTTTTAGAGCCTTCCTAAATTATAAAGGAAGGTTGGTTTTACTAAATTTCGTTCTTTCCTATTTTATTTGTAATGTTTCAAAGCTATAAATAAAGAGAATGCAAACTGGCTGCAGGGGAGAGATTTAAACCAGAAAAAAGAAGAGAGTTTAGCTCCTGATTTTCTGGTTGAGTCTCATAGGTTGTGAGACTCAACCGAAATATTCTGTTTTATGGTTTTCTTGTCCTTCTGTTAATTCCTTCAAGTTCTTATTATTGCATACTGAATTGTGATACCATTAAGTGCTGATTTGATCAACGAAAGCTCGTGGGATTAAAGATTAAAATCATATCGACCAGCTCTAACTAAACCAGTCCCGTTTTCAGATGATAGGTAGTTTTCAAAAAATCACATCTCTCTCATCTGTGATCGGATCATCTCCAACTTTGGATATGTCTTCAAGTACATCCTAAAGAGTATTTCCCATCAAGTTTCAAGTGATTTCAAGGGTTAGATTTCAAGATAAGTGGTTTTCTTCATTACTTTTCTCTGCAGATTTTGTATTGGACTGAATTAAGATCCTGTAGCAAAGAGGGCTTGTTAATTTGACTTGCTTTGAACCTTCTTTGCCATCATGATGTATTCCATGTCTCACAACTGAAAAAGTTCGTTAATGATCCGACACACGTGTTAACGACAGATCCACCAAATTTGATTGAAGACTTGACGTTTGAAGTGGTACCTTTTCAAATACTTGTCGACAGGTTCAATGCCTTTACAACCATGACATCTATTATGTTAAGGTAACTTGGAGAACCCAAGATGTAGAAGAAGTCACATGGAAAGAATAGAACGCTATACAGAAGCAATATCCTCACTTATTCTACTTAGAAGGTATGTGCAAATTTCAAGGATAAAATTTATATAAGGGGGAGTTGTAAGACCCGCACTCCACTAATCGGTCTAACCATATCGTGCTAGGTCTTCCCATCATTGCTAGATCAAGTGGACCAACCGTGTGAAGATAAACCACGAGGTAAACTAATCAACTCAAAAACACTAAAAACTATTTGTATGGTCGACTACCTGGGTAGGTACGGTCAATCATATGATGAAAAACAAAGACCATTGATAATTAAATGTATGATAGATGTTTTCAAGCGTATGATTAATGGATTTTACGATCATACGTCTGACCGTATGATCCCAAATCAGATTTTGGAGTTTGGAAACTTTCCAAATAAAAAGGGGATCTCTTTCTTATTGTTGGAGAACTTTATATGAAAAGTTTCTCTCTATATAAAAGACATCCCACAATCCTTTTTCACTCTTTTGGAATATTATCAAACCCTAGAGGAAGAGAAGGAAGAGAAGGAGAAGGAGAGAAGGCTAAGAAGAAAGTTGTGTAGAGAAGGTTTTGGCTCTCTACTGTAAGCCAAGGTATGAAACTTATCTCTGAAGATGTAAAACCTATGGAGTAAGATTTCTATTATGGATTGGAGATGTCAAACCATTATGATCCATGTGATCCTTTGAGTAAATCTCAAGGATTACTATGGGGGAAATGTTTAGTGATAATGGTTGATGAGAAACTATAAATAATGGCTATAGGATATAACCTTAGGATAAATCGAAGTGAAGAGCTGAGAATTTGACTCAAAAAGAACTCGGATTAAAAGTAAAATTTGACCAAAAATCAAATGGTCGCAGTTACGGTCTACCATAGGATGACCAGAGTATCGACCATAGCTATTCGGGAGGAATTCAGGAAACGTATAGGGTATCGACCGTACGAGGTAAGGTTGACATCAACATGAAGCCATAGGACTAATCAGACACCTATCAGTGATCTGTTTTGATTTGACTACTGTAACATATTACACATGAATCCCAACTTAAATTCATATAACTTCTAGGTTACTAAATTGATTCAAAGAGAGTTACAAGGCTTGGAAGGAGATCGAGTATTGTTAACAGGTGAGAGAACAAGACCTAAAGTAATTGGATAATAATAAATTATTTTATTGAATCCAATGCCATAATTGATTTTATGCTTGTATGCTTGTAATGTGCATCTCACATTTCATCCAATATTTCTTTTATTACTGCTCATGCATATTTATTTTTGTCTATTTATAACATGATGGTGATAATAATGCTAGGAATAGGCATGTGATTCTGAGTGTGTGGTTAGTATATGTTGGATGTGAGTGGAGCATCAGGGGGGGACGTGACATTGTAGTTTATCCTGGTCACCAAACTCTAGCTCCATCTCTCCTCAAGTTTTGCCCACTAACATTGTCGTATCACTATTACGTTAGCATAACTATTACCTCGTAGGGCATCAGGGGAGATGGTCTCAGACTGTGTGGTCTTTGACTCTGTCGGGGGGCCTTAGCTCTATCTTTATGGACGTATTAAGGGATGCTGGGGTGAGGCCTTAGATACACAGGATGACATTAGGATTGGTTAGTTGCGAACCCAATTTATAAGCTCTCGCCAATAGGGGCTTATGTATTAGAATGGATAGGGCATCAAGGGAAGTGTTGGCGGTGTGTGATCCAGACACTTTAGCTCTATCTCTATTCCATGGTGGGTGCATGCGGGGTGGTAATGGTGTTTGATCCATTGGACGGATTCACACACTTGTATAGAGGTGTAGGGGCCACCAAACCTTTCTATAGCACATTGTAAACTTAAAAACCAGACCAAAGATATTAAATTGAATGCATGCATATGTTTACGCATTGTTTGTGATGTGTGCTCACCCTTTTGACGTCAAATATTTTTAGTTGATGATGCAGGTACTACTATGGAAGATTAGTGAATGCATCGTCATATGGATACATGGTGGCTATGGACATAGAAGCTGTATAAGATGCGCATGATCCTTCATGCGAGTGCAATCAATGTGTCTTTGATTAGTTTAGTTATTTTGACTACCGAACGTGTAATTGATTATTTTATTTTATGTCTTGAGTTATTGAAGATAACTAGATTAAATATTTACTTATCATTGTTAGATACTCAGTCCATTATTTATAAAGACTTCCACTTATTTGTTTATTATCTCTGATTATTACCGTGAAATGTGTGTGTGGTTTGATATGATGGGTATGACATATACGAGATCCTGGTTGAACCATTGGATTATTGACTATTCATCACACTACCCTGTTAGTCCAGAATTGGGGTGTGACACTGGTCGACACCTTTAGATTCACCAGTTGACGGTTTATGCGATCAGTGAAGGTCGACCAGTGAAACCTAGATCTGTTTCGAGAATTGGAAACCTTCCTAATTTAGAGAGACTACTCTCCTAACTGAGAGAGGACTCTATATGGCAACTTTCTTCTTATATAGAGGACATCCCTCTACTCTCTCTTACTCTTTTTGTTCAATCTCAAACCCTAGAACTAAGAGAAAAGAGAGGAAAAGAAGGAGAAAGCTTGAAGAAGAAGTTGCTTGGAGAAGGAGTTGCAGAGGAATTTCTTGTTGATGGTTTACACCCTTTCCTCACAAGGAAATTGAGGTAAGAGGGCACTCTCTGTAGATGTTAGGTGGTTAGATAGATCCATCATCATGATGTTGGTGATTTGAACCCACACGGTGATTTGGATCATTAGATCTCTCAACCAAATCAAAGGAGACTATGAATAATAGGTTATGGTTATTTAACACTTGTGTAATTGAGAATTATCAATTGGAAACCACTGATTTTAGGCCATTGATGACTCTAGGATGAATCCCTTTGTATGAGTCAAGGTTTGGACTCATGAGGAAATTCGGACTAAAGAGAAACATCCTGGGTTTGTGTGGTCACATCACTCGTCGACTATATGTACGACCAGTGACCCTCGGGAGTTTTTCAGGAACTCTCTGGTCGCATCATTGGCTGCATGATGTGTGACCAGCCAATGTTGACTAGTGAGTTGCCAGCAGCTCTGTTTTGATTATTGATGGTCGTAATTTGGTACAATCGAACCCTAACTTAAACCCTTAAATTATCTAGGTTGTCAACTAGCTCAAAGTAGTTTCCAAGGCTTGGAAGAGGAACCAATATCATTTACAGGTGAGAGAAACAAGACTTAAACTAAGAGGCTAATAACAAACTACCACTTTTTTTATTTTTCAATTATTGATATGATGCCATGCTTGTATGAATGTTTGTGCATCTCACATGTCATCCAATATTTGTTATATATCTGTTCATGCATATTTATTACTATCTTTACTTGACATGATGATGATGCTAGGAATAGGTATGTACTTATGTGTATGGTTGATGTATTGGATTGGGTAGAGTATCAGGGGGAGTGTGGCAGTGTATGATCCGTTGGGCTCTAGCCCTATATCTCTTCAGTTCTGCCCATTAACATAGTCATATTGTTGTTACCTTAACGGAACTAGTACGTCGTAGGGTGTCAGGGGAGGTATACGCGGTGTACGGTTGTAAGCTCTGCCAGCGAGCCTTAGCTCTTTCTCTATGAGCATATTGAGGGATGCTAGGGTAAGGCCTTGGATACAACTTTTGATGACATCTAGGATTGGTTAGTCACGAGCCCAGTTTGTAAGCCCTCGCTAGTAGGGGCATGCGTATTGGTATAGGTAGAGTATCAAGGGGAGTTCTAGAGGTGTTTGATCTGGGATCTCTAGCTCTATCTCTATTATGTAGTGAGTGATGTGGGGCGACAATGGTGTGTAATCCATTGGGTGTGCTCACACTCTTGTGCATGGAGGTGCGGTGGCCGCCTATCCTTACCATAGCACATTTGCAAACTCATACCAGACCAAAGATAATAATGTGACTGCATGCATATGTTTGTGCATTATTTTGTTTTACTCATTGAGCCATGTTGTGTGCTCACCCCTTGATGTCGAATATTTTTAGTTAAGCTGGTGGAGGATGGAGTGGAGACTCCTTGTCCTTATCATAGTCCTCCGCATAGACCCTTGCGAGCCAAGCCACCAGTCTCTGGGTCGAACCAAGACTTTCAGCAAGACCCGTCACCAGCTGATCCGTCGCTTGCTGGGCATCGAGCAAATCTCACTGGGGCTAAATGTATATCCCACTAAGAGTCCCTAATCTCTCAGAGCATAGTCATCATGTCATTGGGAGGGGGATGTGAAGGACCAGCTGACGGGGTAGAAAGAGAAGGACCAGCTCCAGTTGTAGGCTGTGGTGAAGGGGGGATGGCATCTACATCCATATACCTCCGATCATCATCTACGTTACCCTCCACCACTGTGGCCTCAAAATCCACTGTTGTTGCGTCCGCTCCTCGACCTAGAGGATGCTCCACAGCATTTCACCCTATAGTGGCATGATGCTCCACAACATTTCACTACTTTATGTTGATAAAGCATTTTTTGAAGATGAAGCCGAAGGAGTTCACAGGCAAGCCATCTGACCCATTATGGCCGACCCATTAGATTGATGAGATGGAGAGGAATTTCATGATGATGACTATTTCAGAAGAAGAAAGGTTCTGTGTGCAACCTTTATGTTGAAAGGTGATGTGCATCATTGGTGGAAGTCCACTCAAAGTTACCTTCTGACCAAGCACACCGATTTGACATGTGTTGTCTTCAAAGAGGCTTTCTTTGAGAAATATTTTCCCAGAAGCTTCAGAGATCAGATGAAGGAATTTCTAAGTTTGTATCAAGGTTAAATGTCTGTGGATAATTATCAACAGCTATATGAGGAGTTGTTTTTCTTTGCTCCTACTAGTATGCAAGTGGAGGATACTAAAACCCAAAGGTTTGTCATGGGACTAAGGGGAAGCATTCGAAAGCATGTGCTGGGATTGGAAAAGAAAATTTACAATGAAGCAGTGCAGATTGCTCGAGTACTGGAGTCAAGCTAGAAGGAAAGTTATTATGCTCAGAATTTTGGTTTAAAAAGGCCAAATAGAAACTCATTTAATGGAGGGAATTCTAAACCTTCAAACCATTTAGGCCTCAGAATAATAATAGTGCAGCCAAGACTACTCAGATAGTTTTACCTCAACCAGGACAAGTGACTGCCAATATCAAGTGCTTCAACTGTGATCAAATAGGGCACTATGCAAAGAACTGCCCTAAGCCTAAGAAACAATTATAGCAAGGGAAGGTTTATGCCGTGAATTCTGAAGACGCTGCCACATCACCTGATGTGGTCATAGGTATCACCTGACCTTTGTTATTTACAATATCTTGTGTAAGCATATAGTCTAAACCTTGGTGAAAACTATAGGAATTGTAACCATAGCTGGTGTACTTACCAAAGTTCTTTTCGACTCTAGGGCTACCCATTCTTTTGTATCCATTACCTTTGGGAAGAAGTTGAATATGCCCCTCAGACCTTTAGATCTCAAGTTATTAGTCAGTCACCTTTGGGATTAGAAGTTGTGTTAAAGGAATACTATGGACCATGTCTAGTCCTTATAACTGGATGGAGTTTGGACGCGAATCTTGTGTAGCTCGAGATGGCAGACTGATGTCATCTTAGGACTGGACTGGTTATCTCAACATTTTGCTAGTTTACTATGTGCTGAGAAGAAGTAGTCATTCAAGGGCAAGGATGGTGCAGATTTTGACTTTATGGGGACCAAGCTTCCTTGTAAAAGAAAGCTTATTCTCTCTGCACTTAAGGCCAAGAGATGCCTTAAGAAAGGAGGAATTAGATATCTGGTATCTGTGGTAGATGTCACCAAAGAAGTACCATGGATGGAGGATATAGAAGTGGTTCGGGAGTTTTTGGACTTGTTTCCAGAAGATCTACCCAGGTTGCCTCCTGATCGAGCAACTGAGTTCGTCATAGATTTATTACTAGGGTCGGCACCTGTGTCTAAAACACCCTATCGGATGGCTCCTACCGAATTGAAGGAATTGAAGACTCAACTGCAGGAGTTATTAGACAAAGGCTTTATCCAACCAAGTATAACGTCATGGGGAGAGCCTGTATTGTTCGTAAAGAAGAAGGACGCTAGTATTCGACTGTGTATAGACTACCAGGAATTGAACAAACTAAAGATCAAGAATCGATATCCATTACCTCGTATCGATGACTTATTTGATCAGTTGCAAGGTACGAAGGTGTTTTCCAAAATTGATCTACGGTTTGGATATCATCAAAAGGATGGCGATAAAACATTTAGAACCAGGTATGGACATTATGAGTTCCTGGTCATGTCCTTCGGGCTAACCAATGCACCAACATCTTTTATGGAACTCATGAATCTAGTGTTCCACGACATGTTGGACACTTCGGTCAGAATTTTCATAGATGACATATTGATTTATTCTAAGGATGAAGTGACTCATGCCACTAATCTTAGAGCAGCCTTACAACGGTTGAGAAGGGAGAAGCTTTATGCCAAATTTAAGAAATGTGAGCTCTGGATGAACGAAGTGCAGTTCTTAGGTCACGTAGTCTCATTGAAAGGAATTAAAGTGGGCCCCGGCAAAATAGAAGCGATTGTGAAGTGGGAAGCACCTAAGAACATTGTCGAGATTAAAAGTTTCCTGGGGTTAGCTGGTTATTATAGACGATTTGTGGGGGATTACTCCAGAATCACCATACCTCTCACCAACCTGACCAGGGAAGGGAAAAAGTTCATTTGGTCTGATCAATATGAGAAGTGCTTCTAGACCTTGAAGTCGAAGTTAAAGTTGATATCGACGCCCATCTTGACCATTCCGGTACCAGGGCAGCCATTTACCCTGTATACTGATACCTCCAAATTGGGTTTAGGGTGTGTGCTGATGTAAGCTGAATAAGTAATTGCTTATGTTTCAAGACAACTGAAGGAACACGTGAAGAATTACCCTACTCATGATTTAGAACTAGCGGTGGTGATTCATGCAATTAAGACTTGGAGACATTACTTGTATGGACCGAAATTCCAGATTAAGTCGGATTACAAGAATCTTATCCATCTCTTTAACCAAAAAGAGTTGAACATGAGATAGAAAAGATGGTTAAAATTGTTGAAGGATTGTGACTGTGATATTCAATATCATCCTAGAAAGGCTAATACAGTGGCGGATGCATTGAGTAGAAAGGGGGTATTGAAGCCAGACGGAGGACTTAATACAAATGCTACATTAAGCCTTACAACAACATCGTCTGATTGGAACAAAGAGCAATACCAAATTGAATTTCTTGATGGCCCGGTAGAGCAAGGTCTTGTCCATAAGTTCACACTTTAGTTCACCACATTGAAGATTCTACCTAACCTGACGGAGAGGTGAAAACAGCAATCTTACAAGATCCTTACCTGAAGACAGTGAAAGAAAATTTGAAAAAAAGAAAGTTGAACCCAGATTTTACCTTGGATACAAATAAGGTATTGAGGTATAGAGGATGATTATGTATACTAAAGAGTGAGGAATCTGACCTTCGACAAAGAATAATGTTAGAAGCCCATTCCACTCCATATTCGATACACCTTGAAAGTATTAAAATGTACCCTGACTTGAAGAGATTATACTGGTAGAGGGAAATGAAAGTGGACATAGCTAAGCATGTATTCCAATGTCTGAATTGTTAGCAAATAAAGGCTGAAAGGCAAAGACTAGCAGGTTTATTACAACGATTGCCTGAACTGGCTTGAAAATGGGACTGCATCACCATGGACTTCGTTATCTGTTTACCACTGACTCCCAGATCAGTTGACGCAGTTTGGGTGATTGTTGATAATCTTACTATGATTGCTCATTCATTGATATACGACCTTAGTATACTCTAAAGTGATTAGCCAAGCTATATGTGGACAATATTGTCAGATTACATGGTGTACCTGAGAGCATAGTATCTCACAGAGACCTACGTTTTACTTCAAAATTTCGAAAAGGATTATAGAAAGCTATAGGAACGAAGTTGAAGTTCAGTACTGCATTCCATCCTCAAGTCGATGGACAGTTAGAGTGGACCATTCAAATTCTAGAAGATAAGCTCTGAGCCTATGTAGTTGATTTCAACGGAGCATGGGATGAAAAGTTACCATTGATCGAGTTCACTTATAACAACAGCTATCAGGCTACCATACAGATGTCACCTTCTGAGGCATTGTATGGTTGAAAATGTCGAACCCCTCTATTTTGGAATGAAGTTGGAGAATGAAGAATCATAAGACCTGAGGTTGTTGAAAAAACCTGTAAAGTAGTAGACATAATCAAGGAAAGGGTTAGAAAAGTTTAAAATTATTAGAAGCAATATGCAGACAACCAACGTCGAGACCTTGAATTCACTGTAGGTGACAAGGTATTCTTGAAGATATCAACTATGCGTGGTTTGAAGCGATTCGACAAGAAGGGAAAATTATGTCCCAGATACATTGGACCTTATGAGATATTAGCTAAACATGGGAAGGTAGCATATCAAGCATATCATCTTGCATTACCATTGTCTATGTCTGGTGTACATGATGTATTCCATGTTTTACAATTGAAGACATACATCAGAGATCCTACATAAGTGTTGATTGTAGATCCACTAGATTTGACTGAAGATTTGACGTTCGAAGTAGTGCCTGTTGAGATCACCAGTCTAAAGGTTCAATGTCTTCGTAACCGTAATATCTATTATGTTAAGGTTACTTGGAGGCCAAGATGTGGAAGAGATAATGTAGGAAGAAGAAAATGCTATGTGGAAATGATATCCTCACCTATTCGACTAGGAAGGTATGCCCAAATTTCAAGGATAAAATTTATTTGAGGGGGGAGTTGTAAGACCTGCACTCTACTAATCCGATTTAATTGTGTCGTACCAGGTCTTTCCATCATAATCGGTACAAGTGAACTAACTTAAACCAACCATATGAAGGAATCGTAGGACTAGGTAAGCTAAAAATAGTCAATTTTACTTCACTGGTTGACACCTTCAGAGTTACTGATCGACGATTTATGCAACCAGTGATGGTTGACCAGTGAAACCTAGATTTGTTCTGAAAATTAGAAACCTTCCTAATTTAGAGAACTACTCTCCTAACTCAGAGAGGACTCTATATGGGAACTTTTTCCTTATATAGAGGATGTCCCTCTACTCTCTCTTACTCTTTTTGCTCAATCTCAAACCCTAAAACTAAAAGAAAAGAGAGGAGAAGAAAGAGAAAGCTTGAAGAAGAAGTTACATGGAGGAGTTACAAAGGAGTTACTTGCCGACGGTTTCCACCCTTTCCTCACAAGGAAAGTGAGGTAAGAGGACTATCTTTGTAGATGTTGGGTGGTTAGATAGATCCATCATCATGATGTTGGCGATTTGAACCCACATGGTGATTGGGATCATGAGATCTCTCAAACAAATCAAAGGAGACTATGAATAATAGGTTAGGGTTATTTAATACTTGTGTAATTGAGAATTATCAATTGGAAACCACTGATTTCAGATTCTAGGATGAATCCCATTGTATGAGTCAAGGTTTGGACTCATGAGGAAATTCAGACTAAGGAGAAACACTTTAGTTTATGTGGTCGCATCATTGGTCAATATGTGCGACCAGTGAATCGACCAGTGACCCTCAAAAAATTTTCAAGAACTCTCTGGTAGCATCACTGGTCACATGATGCGCAACCAATCAATGTCGACCAGTGAGTTGTCAGCAAATCTGTTTTGATTATTGATGGTTGTAATTTGGTACAATCGAACCCTAACTTAAACCCATAAATTATCTAGGTTGTCAACTAGTTCAAAGTAGTTTCCAAGGCTTGGAAGAGGAATCAATATCGTTTATAGGTGAGGAAAGCAAGACCTAAACTAAGAGGCTAATAACAAACTACCTCTTCTTTTATTTTCCTATTAAATTGATATGATGTCATCCTTGTATGAATGTTTGTGCATCTCACATGTCATCTAATATTTGTTATATATCTGTTCAAGCATATTTATTACTGTCTTTAATTGACATGATGATGATGCTAGGAATAGACATGTGCTTGTGTGTGTAATTGATGTGTTGGATTGGGTGGAGTATCAAGGAGAGTGTGGCGGTGTGTAATTCGTTAGGCTCTAGCCCTATCTCTATTTATTTCTATGGATTAGCATCATCGTATTGTTGTTGCCTTAGCTGAATTAATACGTCGTAGGGTATTAGGGGAGGTGTACGCTGTATGTCGTTGTAAGCTCTGCCAGCGAGCCTTAGCTTTATCTCTATGGACGTATTGAAGGATGCTGGGGTAAGGCCTTGGATACAAATTTTGATGACATCTAAGATTGGTTAGTCACAAGTTCAGTTTACAAGCCCTCGCTAGTAGGGGCATATGTATTAGTACATGTAGAGTATCAGGAGGAGTTCTAGTGGTGTTTGAACCAGGATCTCTAGCTCTATCTCTATTCTATAGTGAGTGATGTGGGGCGACAGTAGTATGTGATCCATTGGGTGTACTCATACTTTTGTGCATGGAGGTGCGGTGGCCACCTATCCTTACTATAGCACATTTGTAAACTCAAATCAGACCAAAGATAATAATGTGACTGCATGCATATGTTTGTGTATTATTTTATTTTACTCACTGAGCAATATTATGTGTTCACCCCTTGACGTCGAATATTTTTAGTTGATGATCTAGGTACCATAGTGTAGGATTACATATACACACCATTGTATGGACACGTGGAGGCTATGGACGTGCAGACTGTGGAGGACGAGCACGACTCTTCGTGCTAGTACTTCTAGTGTGTTTACTCTTAGGTTTATGTCTATTTTGAGATAGGGAGACTTGTAATAAATTATTTACTTATGTTTTGATTTATTTGGAGATAATTGGATTACTTATTTATCATGTTAGACCTCAGTTTATTATTAATAAAGACTTCTGCTATTTATTTATTATCTCTGATTATGTTATGGAATGTGTTTGGTTTGAATTATTGGCAGGGTCTTAATGAGATCCTGGCTTGAACCATTGGTTCTTATGGCGGTTCATTACACTACTAGTTAGTCCAGAGTTGGGGTGACACATGTATCTACCATTTGTAAAAATCATTTTTCCTCAAATCTTACATGCATGCATCACTCTTAAACTCACTTTAATAGAGATATGTTGAACAGTGTTATTGTTCATCTTCTCTAACCTTATAATCTCAAATAAATTCCAAAATCTTCCTTTTAACAAGCTTGATTATAACATGCAAACATCCCTTGCCTCAATAATGAGTTTAGAACTTACATGAGACAAATTAATAAGCTGATCAACAAGTAATGCAAGTGAATCATCAGGTTTCTAAAATTTTCTTCTTGTTTCTCTATTCAAAACTTCTTGCTGCAACTTCTTGTCATTCCTTTTCTTCCAACACTTGCTTTGCTGAGATTCCTACCTCTATAACTCAAAGAGTCCTCAATCCTTCATGCTAATACACAATCACACTCTAGAATCCACTCCAAGAGTAGAAATCAAGGTTTTCTCTCAAACTCCTCAAGAACTCCTCTCAAACCCTTTCTCACGTATATGGTTCCAGCAAGAGGAATGAGTTAGTCTACATTCCTTTCCTATGTATCTTCTTACCTAATTTTTTTTATTCCTCTCACAATTGGTTTTATTAAATTTCCATCTTACTCCATTAGTCCTCTTATGCATGTTCAAGTTTTCCACTTACTTAGGTACCCCTCTAAATGTAAATGGTCTGTTTTGTCCACATAGAATTTATTTTTATCATTAGTCCATCCTGCGCTATACATCATTATTTAAATACATAACATTATACATTCATACATACATTATTATTTTCATACTATATGACTATACATATTTATAAACATGTAGTTATATTCCTAGGCTTAAGTAAAGTATCAATCTTATACATATGAATATGATTAGTACTACTTTAAATTTCAAGAAAAATCTATATATTTAATTAAAGCAAAAGATCAATTTAATACTTGCGTTCCCCATAAATTATATCAATAACACCTCCAATATACCCAGATTACATTTTCAGTCTTCTCCACCTTTCACAACCAGTCAAAGTAAGACATAGATAGCCTGAAAACACCTGGGGTGTTACATTCCTCCTTTAAAGTACCGTGTTGGGGATCCGTTCACCAACACAGAGAACATGGAGATCCAAAGTTTCCAACTGGAGCATAGGTGCAAATCCTTGAAGCTTACTCACTTAATGTTTGCTAATGACTTAATGCTTTTCCTCAGGGCTAACTCTCATTCTATGCATAGAATGATGTCAATCATGGATGAATTTAATCAGAAGTCTAGGCTGGTTGTGAACCCTACAAAATTTCACATTATTTTGGGTGGTGTGTCCATAGTCCAGAAAGAAGCTTTGTTGTAGAGATGTGGATTTTTCAAAGCTTTCCTTTTTGTTAAGCATCTTGGAGTTCCCCTAGTAGCTGAAAGGCTATCTCACAGAGATTGTGATCCTATTATTTAGAGGATTCTCAATAGACTTGAGGGATGCAAGAGTAGAATGCTCTCTTATGTTGGTCGCCTGTAGTTGATCACCTCGGTCCTTCAAAACTTCTACATTTACTAGTCTATTTTTGGCCTTCCAGGTAAGACTATTAAGTCTATTAAATCCATTCTTGCAAAGTTTTTATGGTTTGGTCCAGACTTGAATAGGAAATCCATTTTGTGAGTTGGGATCAAATTTGCTGTCAAAAAGAAAAAGGAGGTTTGGGTATTAGAAGGATAAAGGATATGAATAAAGTAGGCATCATGAAAAATCTTTGGAATGTCATTATTGATAAACCCACTTTGTAGGTCAGGTGGATGAAGATTCGGTATCTTTCAAAAGATTCAATTTGGTCTCTCAAGGCTAAGGGCAACCGGTCTTTGACTTGGAGGTTTATGCTGAAAATCAAGGATATCATGTTGCCTTTGGTTTCTTCTAAAGTTGGAAATGGTGAAAACATCTCCTTCTTGTTTGATCCTTGGCACCTGTCTGGTATCTTATGGGACAGATTTGGAGGGGTAAACCTCGATAGTAGTTCTTTAAATAGGGATGCAAACTTGAAGGATTTCCTGCTAAATGGTAACTCCCCCCACCCCCCTTTCTCCTTCCTATGGTCTGCCAAGGGAGTTTTGGATTGGCTTGGAGTCAATCTCGAGGCCCAACCCCTTTTATTCGAACAAGATTCTATGGAACAACCGGCCAACAACTTCCTTCTCTTCAAAAGTTACTGGGAAGCTATCAGAAAGAGAAAACCAAATGTGAGATGGTGGAAGGCTATTTGGTTCTCAAAAAATGCCCCCCTTCATTCTTTCGTGGCTTGGAGAAGTTTGCTGAATTTGCTTCCTACTTCGGATCAGTTATCAGTTAAGGATAAGAAACATTCATTCTCCTATTATGTGCTGCTTCTGTTGGGCAGGTCATGACACAAAGGAGCATCTTTTCTTCAATTGCCCTGTTTGTAGGGATATTTGGATTGCTTGTCTTGCAAGAAGCGCCCCTTTTCACAACCCCTTCCAAGAGCTAGAGAGGAAGCTATTTGGGTGGCTAATCGGTTGAAAGGGAAACGCCTTCTTGGTTGTATTGGTAAACTTCTGTTCCCAGCTTACATTTATCAGGTGTAGAGAGAGTGTAATAGTAGAATCATCATAAGCAAAGTAAAGTCTAAGGAAGTGATCAAAGCTTCTATCTTTAGGGATGTCCAAGATAAAATCCCTAGCTTGTCTTGCTCAGACTCTATTTCGGCCATGGCTTTTCTAAGGGCAAATTAGGTTTTTGATGTTAATTCATCCCTTCTGGCCTCTTTGGTCTAATAAGTTTATGGGGCTCTTTTTGTTTCTCTTCCTTGTCTGGTTGCCTTTTAGTTATTCGGCCTCCTGTTTTTGTGGGGTGGCTTGTTGTATTCTCTTTTTCTTCATGTCAACAAAGTTCCTATTTACACCCCCAAAAAAAAAAAAGAAAAAAGAAAAAATATCAAATGTTATACAGTAAAATTTTTTATGATAATATTTACATTGAAACAAACATAGCCTTATGGGTAAAGGAAAACTTAGTCCATGGAAAAATATAAGGGCCATTTCAAATGTTTGATTTGTCATTAATGCTTCGTTTGTTTTAACATAAAATTTTATAAATTTTACATGTTAATTTTTTTCAATATTTATTTCCAAGAGATAATATATAGTAATCTTTGAGTAGGAGGGAAAGTAAAGTTCGTCCTTTTTTTTTTTACCTCTTAGAAGCATTAGAAAATTTTTTAATATGTAAAATTTTCATGAAAAATTTTATGTAAAAAACAAACGGAACCTTAATGGTGGGGTATGATAGTCATTTGTCCTTTATTATGTCTAGGCGTAGGCTTAACATAGCCTGGTGGCCTTCTTTTTTCCTAAAAATTATTGCAAAACTGACATGGGCATCGTTATCGACCTAGATCGAAATTGATACGAATTATGTTCGCTCCCATATTGATTACTAAATCCTTTTTGGAGTCCCATCTTTCATTTTTTTAATTTCTTTTGTTTATGGATCAGGTGAAGGACCCAATTTCTATACATAAATTATTATTGTCACAATAGTCTATTATATTTTCAAACGTCATAAGGCATCTATTCTATCACATGGACAGATGATGTGATGCAGCCCAAGTCTACTCCAGAAGGGGCCGAAAGTCCAAAATTGGGCCAGGCCCAATTGGCTGACCAACCCACACTGTTCACGTGAACAGTGTTCACGGTACTGTTCACACTGTTCACGTGAACAGTACCAACAGCAGATTTTAATATAGTGTTAGTTATTTCTTTCCTAAAATATAGTGTTAGTTATTTGGAATTTTAATTGTTTGGAAACTAAGAACTTTCTTAAATTTAGTTTCCTAAAAGTGTTTAGAAACTTTCCTATTTTCAGATTTAGAAAGTTTTCTTTCCATTGTATTAAAACCTTCCTATGTTATAAGGAGGTTTAGTTTTAGTAGTTTTATCTCTTTCCTATTTTAATTGTAAGGATTCTCATTATAAATAAGAGGAGTAGAAGCTGGCTGGTGGTTAAATTTTCCAGAAAAAAAGAAGAGTTAAATTCTTATTTTCTGGCTGAGTCTCCTACGGTTGTGAGACTCAACCAGATTCCATTCCCTCTTGATTCTTTAAACAGGTACAGCAGGCTTTCGAGACTCATAACTCCTATAGTTCTTTTTAGATCCTCCCCAAACTTCAGAAGGTGTTCACAATCATTACAAAGGTCATCCATACCAAGTTTCATCTAATTCTGACGGTTAGATTTCAAGATAAGTGGGTTTTTTCATTACTTTTCTCTGCAGATTTTTTGTATTGGACTGAATTAAGAGCCTGTAGCAAAGAGGGCTTATTAATTTGACTTGCTTTGAACCCTCTTTGCCATCATGATGTGTCCATACCGACCGTTGAATAAAGAGAACATGGTCTATGTTAGCCATATATCAAATTTCAGACTCTAATTCAATGAAGAACTCTCTTTGTATTGGTACACAACTCATTTATATTACACATATCATTTATGTTCATGTATGTGTACCAGTACACTTAACAATACCATATACTCTCCCAAGTTTGAACAATATAGATTATAAATTCTCAAAGTTTGCCAATGCTTGAAGTTCATTGATAGAGAATGGAATAAGGAAACAAAATCAGGAGGACTGGTGTTATTATTCTGGATACTGAGGGTAACTTCATTGTCGCAAAATGCGGATCCATACTAGGTGGTCGAATTCAATGGTAGAGGGAGAGGCAGTGAGAGTTTCCATCCTACTCGCTATTTCACTAGTTCTCCATAACATCCTTATCTCCTATGACCATGGTTCAATGAATCAGTATCAGATCCACTAGTCTAGCTGATTTGCTTTTGTTTTTATCCCTAGATCTGAAAAACTCTTCAGCCGACACTCATGATATCATCCTATTAGGTTCATCCTTCCTTATTTGTGTTCCATAACGTTTTCGTTCTCAAAATAAAGAGGCTCATATAATGGCAGCAGGGGCTCCACAGTTTATCATATCAAGAATTTGGTGGTTGACATATTAAGAAAGTATAGATGCTCGATCTCATTCTAATGCTAACAAATCCTCAAATCAATAAGGTAAAGAAACTCTCAAATTCACAAGGAAAGAGAGATAATAGAAATTTTGTTATTAAATTCAAACTGTCTCTAAAGCGTCCCAATTCATACTTTAAGGAGAACATATTACATAAAAGGAAATATAGAAACATGTCTGAATTAACCTCTGAAATACGTCCCAACAATATTTGATAATTGCACCCTCTATAAAGCATTGGCTATTGTCACATAATTGGGGTTACGACTCCCGTGACTTCACCCATTGCAAAAGTTATGAAGAATCTATGTCTGCATGTTGACCTAGTTGATTTTTGCCGATCCAGAAAAATCTGTTGAGATGCTCTCTATATTAGTGGCTCAGTCCACCTCTCACACTTGTGAATCCCCCCTCTCGGTCTCTTTCACGGGCGGATTTTTCTGATTCAATACAACTTTTTTTTGTCCATGGAAAAATGGAATTATTTCTAAAAAAATCCTAATGTATCAAATCATTATTATATTTTTCTTCCTTTGATGTCATGGGATCAAAACACTTTATGGGATTCTAAGGTCAATCAAGGAATCTTAAGTAAAAGGAAGAGGTGATTAGAGTGACTAGCCTATGGAGATCTCCATTTCAACTACAACTGCTACAACGAAGCTGGCCACTGATAAGTGCCTGGGCTGTGCTGGGCGGAGCAAGGGAGAGGAAGGTTCAGTTTTTTTTTTTTTTTTTTTTTTTGGTGAAGAATGAAGATTAGAGTTACTTCGTCACAAATTCTGTTTTTGGGCCTCTTTCTTCTTGACATAATTTCTGCTACAGATAGAAGTCGATTGAAATATCCTAAAATCCTTTCATGAGTCATCACTAGTTTAAATTAAAAAGTAAAAAAGATATGTAAGAATAAAAAAAATTATGGTAAGGAAAGTACTTATTTATTCAATTGTGTGTTACAAAAGGAAAATAGAGCACAAGATGCCTGAATCTAGGGAATGAAATTAGGTCAACCATCGTATATGATAACAACAGAGCCCTCTTAGAAAGGGAGAATATAACTAAAATTACAAATTTCAAAATTAGGTTGTAAGTGTAAGACAACCTCATCAATCTGGACACAGTGAGAAAAGGAGAGACTTGCTATCATAGTAGATATTTCCACCACTTCCTGATTTTCAAACTCCACTTGTAGATGCACAACACCTTCATTTATGGCTACTAATAGAGTTACACAAATAGTCAATGCCTCACCCACAATAAGTTAAGGAAAACAGCATGGATTTGAAATAGGAAAAGTTAAAGATTCAGAGTGGTCATGACAGATGTATCCTAACCCACCTTTTGCCTCAAAGACAAAACTTGCATCCGTATCGATTTATACATGGTTGGTGGAAGAGGAATCCAATGACTAGCCTATTGGATAATATCCTAGTGGGCTTGATTAATTACCGGGCCCATTGAGTAGTGGGAGTCGGTGTCATAGTGAAAAAAAAAAGGAGAGACTTGCTATTGCAATAGATATTTCCACCACTTCCTGATTTTTAAACTTCACTTGAAGATGCTCAACACATTCATTTATGCCTATCAATAGAGCGGCACAAATTGTCAATGCCTCATCCAAAATAAGTTAAGGAAAACGGCATGGTTCTAAAAATAGCAAAAATTAAAGATTCAGAGTAGTCACTGTTCATAGCATATTTCTCCTGACCAGCCGAAGCCTAAACCCAACTCTAACCTAGACTGAACAAACCCAAACTAAATAGAACCAAACCCTATAAGTCTGAACCAGTCAACTCAAACTAGCCTAGCCAAAAGTAAACCAAACCAGATTAAGGACTTAAATCTAGACTGACTCAAACCAGACCTGAATTGACTAAACTTTAACACCAGAACCTGGGCTGGCCCAAACCAGCCCAGAACCAAATAGAAAAGACAGATTCTAAAGGACCAAATCTTGGCTGGTTTGGACCAGCCCAGAACCAACCGAACTAGACTTCTAAAGAAACTAAAGTCCAGGTTGACCTGAACCGACCCAAAAAAAACCTAGATCATATTTAAATTTGACCGAACCATAGCCTCACCAAAACAACCCAGAACCAAAACAACCCGAACCCACCAAGATTTGGATTAACACACTATGCAGCAAACACAAGCCTAAACCTGACCTAGACCTGGACATTAATATGCAAAAACCTATCTCAGCTACAAACAAAACAATATGTAGAACCACCCTTATCAGGTTCAAAAGGGGAATAAAGGAAAAGGAGTAGTCAAGAACCCCACCCCCTAAATTGCAACCATTTCATTTCAGGAATGCCAAGAGAAGGTGCAGAACTTCTACTGTTAAAGCAAAATGTAGACCAAAAAAAGAAAATCACAAATATTGAGAAAAGGAACAAAGGAAATTAACACAGAAAGGATGGAGGAACATGAAACCATGATAGAGAGAAAGCAACCCAAACTACCACTCATCCGAATATGTTGAACAAACAAAACATGAAGATGCAACCCAAGTAAACATTGAGTATATCCGATCAAAGAAGAGTTCATTGATGCTCAGTCTAACACAGAATATGTATGTGAAGGGGAGCATATGGATCATAAAAAGATTGGACTTAGTTTAAACACTAAACCACAGAAAAAAAAAACTTTATCTAACATTAATATTGACAAAACTGGGTGGGGTTCCGGATGAGATCTAGTAGAAAAAACCGACTAAAATGGCAGAAACAATAACTCCAGGCCAAACCCAAATCAAGAATGCAATCCCCATATTTACATCAGTGGCAATCATGTTAGTCCCTACCAAGCCCTCAATACTACTGTGGCAAACAGACTAGCAAACTTAGACTAAAAAAAAATGAAGATAAGAAGGAAATTAATGTTCACAGCAGGAACCATAGATGAAAGAGAGAAAAGAGAACAAAATTACACATCACAAGAGTCATTCTTAGTACACAGGTAGAGAACAAATAGGTGAAGAAAGTGATGAAACTTACCTGGATCTAAATCGATGAATAGTAACGGCTGGCCTTGTTTTTCTCTTTCTCACTGGCGATAGTGGTGGTGCTGTTCTTTCTTCCTCTACGGCGACGGCGGCACTACTGGTTTCCTCCTTCCTCTGATTTCTGGCGATTAAAACCCCTCTGCTCAGCTGCTTCCTCTCCCTCACTCGCCTATTTACTCCGCCATTCTCTCTCTGCCTCCCTTTTCTCCAATAGTCGAGAACCTCCACTGTTGCCCTCCCATCTTCTTCTATTTCTTCTCTTCTCTACTCCATCCAGTCTTTTCGGTTCCAAAAATCTGCCTAGAGTTTTTTTTTCACGGGGTTTTTATGGCTACAGATGGGTGGTTCAAGGATGGAAGGTGGTGTGCTGTCCATTTTGGGGGAGGAAATTTAGGGATGAGGGATGAGGTGTCGACCTCCCCCTCTTCCACTGCAACTCTCTCTCCGTCTCCTTCTTCTTTCACCATATATATATATATATATATATATATATATATATATATATATTTTTTTTTTTTTTTTTTTTTTTTTTATTAATTTATTTTCTAAAATTTTTATTTTTATTAACCTAAAATGATAAAAATTGCCCCTCTCCCATCACGCATGATGATGTAACTCGAGAGAGAAATCCTGCAGGGAAAAACTGGGTACTGATAGATACCCTTCTTCAGTTGAGGTTGTACTAATTGAGACAGAAGACAAGAAGACCTCAGTTTTGCTACAACTATTATTGGAAAGTTAAGTAAAAACAAATATGGGCTCTCTTGAGTAGCAGTCGTGGTGACCTTGGAACTCTCAAAACAGGCCCGAAAAACAAGGATGAGCTTTCATGAATTCCGCTGAACTACTCAGGCAGATTATTCCGCAACAACGGAACCAGATCTCAAAAGCGAAACTGACAATGCGCACATGCGAGCCCCAAAGTCAGAATCGAAGGCGAGCTTTCACACATTTCAGGGAATCGCTTGGGGAGATTTTTCCTCAACAACAGGACCAAATCTCAAAAATGAAACTAACACCCCACACACGCGAGCCCCAAAGTCAAAATCGAAGGCGAGCTTTTACGCATTTCACAGAACCACTCGGGGAGATTATTCCAAAACAACGGAACCACATCTTAAAAGCGAAACTGACACCCCGCACATGTGAGCCCCAAAGTCAGAATTGAAGACGAACTTTCACACATTTCACGGAACAAGTCGGAGAGATTATCCCCAACCACAGAACCAAAACTCAAAAGCGAAACTGACACCCTGCACACGCGAGCCCTAAAGTCAGAATCGAAGACGAGAAGCCAGTGCCTCCTTGAACAGGGACCGCATTAGCGCGAACTGTCAAGACTTGTCAGACAAAAAGTTGGGACTTCTTACGCTTTGTAGGAATCCAACCACAAGAGATTCACTGGCGATGCGCAGGCTGAATAGAAAATAAGCAAGCTAAAGACACACTATACAAGAGTTAAAGACCTGAGGCAAAAATCAAGCATCAATCACAAGATGAATAAGCATTAAATGATGATGAAATAACCAAGATAAATAATGTGAAGATTTTCATTCAAAGTCAGAAGCATACATCACAATGAAAGCGTACTAAATGTAAACATCAGTGCAATTAAGTACAAAGAAATGTTAATTCAAGCAACAGAGGACCTGGGATATCCCTAAGGGACAAACACTTGGATGGGGGAGACTGCTTGTTTTCGAATCCGCAAGTGTA
Source organism: Protea cynaroides (assembly GCA_028583415.1). Taxonomy (NCBI): domain Eukaryota; kingdom Viridiplantae; phylum Streptophyta; class Magnoliopsida; order Proteales; family Proteaceae; genus Protea; species Protea cynaroides. Next base: position 45,934,589 of record CM053273.1, on the reverse strand, counting down.
CGGGTCGTGCAAATAATATAATGATAAGTCGAGTAACGTTTCCACAGGGAGAATGTTCAATTACCAAACCTAATTAATTCTCTCTATTATTTAGACAACTGAATTACCAAGATTAATAATTAATAAGCAGATTATGAAACCAAAGATAGGATTCAGACTTCCTCAATTGAATTATGCTTAACCAAACCAGACTTATTGAATAAATTTATGTTGATGCAACGATCAATTCCTTAAGATATTTTGTTATCTCTTTCAAGAATAACAAATTATGCCCGTATTAGTCCTTCATCTACTTTCGTGTTTGCATGATTCTAATACAAACTCATTACGTTCATTAAAATTAAAACAAAGATCACAATGGTGAGCCCTTATTTCTAAGAAAATACTCAACCAATGACTGATATTTTTATGAACTAATATCAATCTTCTGCTTTCGCCCCCTCAATTGATACCTTGAGATATGCAATTAGTGATCAATTAATCACATGTAAAAAAATATCAGATTGCATAAAACATAATCATTCAAAAGTTAAGGATTTAATCAACACAATTTCAATGAATCCATCCTAATCCTAGAATAAGAAATCTAGCAATTCATCATTGACAATTCTAAAACATAAACAAAGGGATCACAGAGAAAAGGGAAGAACTCGTAATGGGAATAGATGAAGCTTGAATCCAGGATTTCTCTCTAGTCTTCTAGCTCCATCCCTTTCGAACTCTCCACCTCCAATGTGCCTTGTAGCCCCTTCTATGAACAGCTCCTCTTGCTCTGTGTCTTTTTCTTTTCTCCTTCTTCTTAATTTATAAGCTTAGAGTCCCATAAAATCAATCTTTTACAATCTTGCATCTTACCCAATTTGTTGGAGAATGCTGATTTTAAGGCAGATTTTGGTCAATTATCTTCCAAATCATTTAGGAATGTAACACCAAGCTTTGAGCTGTCTTGACACCTCTTATTTAGTCTTTATCCAATTCAAAAACCTACCAAATAACCAAAAATAACTAAGAATTAAAAAAATTAATAAAATACTTAAAACATTAATTAAATTAAACTAAATGTCTAAGAAAAATTATAAAATTAAACTAAATATGATCAAGAATGTGCTAATTAATTTCACGTATCAAATACCCCCAAACTTAAATATTTGCTTGTCCTCAAGCAAAAGAAAAATCATATTTAAAACAAAGGATACGAAGCATATTTAAAATCACCCCTCACATCCAAGACTCCTACCATTAAACATCAAATTTTCAACTTTAACACAACAATAGCAAATAAAGAAAAACTAAGCATACTCATGTTCTCAAATTCAAATATCTACACATAATTCTAAACTAATCATGCTTATCATGAAACCAACATAATCTATTTATGTACAACTAAAGTTGCAATCATCCCTTCTCACTACTACAAACAATGGTAGCAAACTAGGGCTCACTTTTTTTTTTTTTTTTTTTTTTTTGGGTGGTTGCATTTTATGCTCTCCCACCTCAAGCAATGTTTGGTATAGTGATTGCATTTTATGCTCTCCCACTATACACATGTGTTTATGGTCGAGGTTTTTTTTTTTTTGGTGGTTGCATTTTATGCTCTCCCACCTCAAGCAATGTTTGGTATAGTGATTGCATTTTATGCTCTCCCACTATACACATGTGTTTATGGTTGAGTAAAACTATTCATTTCTCAATTCCACCACATGCTTTCCCATTAGCTTGAATTTTTTTTTTTTTCAATGATACCACCCTATTTACTTAAACCATGTTTAGGCCTAGATCAAAGGGAATACTCACAAGAAAAGCAGTGCACTCATATTTTATGCATAGTCACACAACTCACACAACTTTGCCTAGAACATGAATTTCAATAATCTTTTGAAGAAAACGAACATGCTTAATCTCGTTTTATAAGATATTGTCTATCTTAAGTTAAAATTTCAATGCTTAAACATGACTAGAAACCCAAATGTAAATCATGACTCCAAATAACAAGTTCATTCTTCTTATTTTCTCACAAAAACTTTTAGTTCGAGGGTTAACCAAAGATGTATTTTTTTTTTTTTAAATTACACCTAGTAGATAAACAGATATAAGAATTATCAATCATCCCCCAAACCTAATTTAAACATTGTCCTCAATGTGAAAGTAAATAAGAAAGAAAGAATAATATTCAAATCGATTTATTACTCCATGTGCTCGTACCTGAACAACACAACCAAAAGAGGGTAAGTACGGTCATATTTATTCAACAACTAGAAGAAGACGAAAAAGAGAAAATAATAATAATAATAAAAAAGAAAGAGAAAGATAGTGTAGCTTGGGTTGCTTCCCAAAAAGCGCTTATTTATAGTCGTTAGCTTGACTATCAATCCATCAACCATAGCTAGGTTCTTCCAAGGAGTATGTCACTCCTTTAAGTACCACATCACCAATAAGATAGGGCTTCAAACGTTGCCCATTCACCTTGAATGTACCAGTAGCCTCACTATGAACCTCAACAGCACCATATGGATATACTTTTGTTACCGTGAATGGGCCAGACCACCTTGACCGAAGCTTGCCTGGGAATAGCTTAAGTCGTGAATTGAAGAGTAGTACTTGTTGTCCAACCTCAAAGTCTCTTTTCTGAATATGCTTATCATGCCAATACTTAGTTTTTTCTTTGTAAATTCGAGTATTTTCATAAGCATTCAGCCTAAACTCCTCCAATTCACTCAATTGTAACAACCTCTTTTCTCCAGCAGCCTTCAAATCCATATTCAGTTCTCTAACTGCCCAATAAGCCTTATGCTCTAACTCAACTGGTAGGTGACAAGACTTCCCAAAGACAAGTCTATATGGAGACATGCCTAAGAGTGTCTTGAAAGCTGTCCGGTATGCCCATAATACATCATCAAGTTTGATTTCCCAATCTTTTCTTGATTTTCCAACAGTTTTCTCCAAAATCAACTTTAGTTCTCGGTTGGCTAATTCCACTTGCCCATTTGTTTGAGGATGATAAGCAAGTGCCACCTTGTGTGTGACTCCATATTTCTTTAATAGAGTGTCAAATGATTGATTGCAGAAATGGGATCCTTGATCACTGATGATAATTCTTGGTACACCAAACCTCGAAAAAATATTCTTCTTAAGAAACTTAGTTACCACCCGAGAATCATTGGTCTGAGTTGCTATTGCCTCCACCCATTTGGAAACATAGTCTACTGCTACCAGTATGAACTGATTGTTGAAAGATGATGGAAATGGACCCATGAAGTCAATCCCCCACACATCAAACAATTCAACCTCCAAAATACTGGTTTGTGGCATCTCATTCCTTTTGGTCATGTTTCCTACTCGTTGACACCGATCACATGTAGCCACATACACCCTAGCATCCTGGTACATGGTTGGCCAATAAAAGCCAGATTGCCATACTTTTGCAACTGTCTTACAAGTGCTGAAATGTCCACCACATTCTAAAGAATGACAATGGCATAGTATGTCATGAATCTCCTCTTGAGGTACACATCTTCTGATCATCCCATCTGCACAATGCTTGTACAATAGAGGCTCCTCCCAAAAGTAATGTTTTACCTCCCACAAGAATTTCTTCCTTTGATGGTAGTTTAAGTCCGGATGAATAATACCACTAACCAGATAGTTCACTAAATCAGCATACCAAGGAACAACAGCAACCACAAGCAACTGCTCGTCTGGGAAGCTTTCATTGATTGGCACATCTTCTGCTTTTGATTGAACCTCCAACCTGGATAAGTGATCAGCTACCACATTTTCCATTCCCTTCTTATCTCGAATCTCTACATCAAACTCTTGAAGTAACAGCACCCACCGAATTAGCCTTGGCTTCGCATCTTTTTTAGTCAATAAGTACTTGATTGCTGCATGGTCCGTGTAAACAATCACCTTGGACCCTACAAGATATGATCGAAACTTATCAAATGCAAACACAACAACAAGCAATTCTTTTTCAGTAGTTGCATAATTTATTTGAGCATCATTCATAAGTCTGCTAGCATAATAAATAACATGCAACTTCCTATTTTTCCTTTGGCCTAAAACAGCACCCAATGCAAAATCGCTTGCATCACACATCAGCTCAAATGGTAAACTCCAATCTGGTGCAGCCATGACTGGTGTAGATACCAACTCCTGCTTCAACCTGTTAAAAGAATTCAAACAATCAGTATCAAAATCAAATGCAACATCTTTATTTAATAGGTTACATAGAGATTTCAAAATTTTAGAAAAATCCTTGATAAAATGCCGGTAAAACCCTGCGTGACCAAGGAAACTCCTGACTCCTTTCACATTCATAGGTGGTAGTAATTTCTCTATAACCTCAATCTTTGCTCGATCCACCTCAATACCCCTTGCTGAAATCTTATGGCCTAACACAATGCCTTCCTGCACCATGAAATGACATTTTTCCCAATTTAAGACCAAGTTGGTCTCCTCACAACGCTGCATGACTTTAGACAAGTTAGCCAAACAACTGTCAAAAGAAGATCCAAACACTGAAAAATCACCCATGAAAATCTCCATGATCTTTTCAACAAAATCAGAAAAAATAGCCATCATGCAACGTTGAAATGTGGCAGGTGCATTACATAAACCAAAAGATACCCTCCGAAATGCAAAAGTACCATAAGGACAAGTGAAAGTGGTTTTTTCTTGGTCTTCCGGGGCTATAGGAATTTGATTATATCCCGAATAACGATCTAGAAAACAATAATATTCATGCCCAGCAAGTCTTTCAAGAATCTGATCAAGAAATGGCAATGGAAAATGATCCTTACGGGTAGCACTATTAAGTTGTCTATAATCAATACACACTCTCCACCCAGTCACTGTTCTAGTGGAAATTAATTCATTATGTTCATTATGCACAACAGTCATCCCACCCTTTTTAGGTACTACATGCACAGGACTAACCCATGAACTATCAGATATAAGATAAATAATTCCTGCGTCTAACCATCTAAGAATTTCAGCCCTCACTACTTCTTTCATGTTAGGATTTAACCGTCTCTGATTTTCAACAATAGGTTTATGGTTATCTTCCATTAAAATTCTATGCATACACAATGAGGGGCTAATTCCTTTAAGGTCTGAAATAGTCCATCCTATGGCTCGTTTTCTTAATCTCAACACACGCAATAATTTATCAAGTTGAACATTAGATAATGAAGCACTTACAATAACAGGTAAGTTATCATTTTCATCCAAAAAAGCATACCTGAGATGTGGGGTTAATGGTTTCAACTCTAAAACTGGTGCTTGCACATTAGAAGGGGGAGGTAATGATTTACCTTTGCCTAAATTCTCAAAATGAAAACCTTTCTGCCTTGATTTAGTCCGTGTATCCTCCAAAGCATATGCCATTTCTGCAACTTCTAAATTTTCATCATTTGTCGTTCCTGCACTCACTAAATATTTTTCAAGAGGTTCTTTAGGATTTTCAAGCTTAAAAACTTCTCGAGTGATTAGATCTATAGAGTCAACTTGAAAAACATGGTCAGTAAAAGAAGGATATTTATTTGATTTAAACAAATTAAATTCTATCTCTTCCTCACCAACCTTAAATGTCAACCTACCATTTTTAACATCTATGACCCCAGCTGTGGCCAAGAAAGGCCGACCCAAGATAATAGGTATCTCGGTATCTTCATCCATTTCTAACACAATGAAGTCGACAGGAATGATGAATTTTTTTACCTTGACCAAAACATTTTCCAAAATACCTAATGGATATTTTATTGATCGATCAGCTAGCTGTAAAGAAATAGTAGTAGGTTGTAGCTCTTTCAACTCAAGTTTTCTGCACACAGATAAAGGCATTAATGAAACACTAGCACCTAAATCACATAAAGCTCTAGAAAAATCAACTTCACCAATAGTGCAAGGAATTGAAAAACTCCCTGGATCTCTTAGCTTTGGTGGCAGTTTATTTTGAATGACTGCACTGCATTCCTCAGTTAAAGCAATAGTCTCATAATCCTCCAATTTCCATTTATTTGACATAATTTCCTTAAGAAACTTTGCATAAGCAGGAATTTGTGCTAAGGCATCTGCAAAAGGAATGTTAATATGCAATTGTTTAAACTTTTGAAGAAACTTTTCAAATTGTTTATCAATTTTATTTTGTTTAAGTCTCTGAGGAAAAGGAATAGGAGGCACATAAGGTTTTAGTTCTGGTGGTGGTTGTGATTGTGTCTCATTATGCTCAGTTTTTTCGATTTCATTCTCTTTGGTTACCTCTTCATGAACCACTTCTTCTCCATCACTCGCTACCACTTCTTTACTTACCTGACTGAGTTGCTTACCACTTCTCAAGGTAATTACCTTGCATTGCTCCTTTGGATTAATCTCTGTTTTGCTAGGCAAATTACCTTGTCCTCTTGAGTTGAAAGCATTAGCCAATTGGCCCATTTGAATTTCTAGGTTGCGATTGTAAGTGGTTAACTGATCAACTTTGGTTTCCATCCTCTCAATTCTTTCTAAAGTCACATTGGCTAATTTTTCAATAGCCAGCTCCCACGATGGTTTGGTCTCAGGATGTTGGACCACTCCTTGAGGCCTTGGTTGGAAACCTGGAGGATTGAAAGGCTTTGAGCTGCTACCTTGATTGCCTTGGTCTCTCCAGGAAAAATTAGGATGATTCCTCCAGCCTAGGTTGTAGGATTGTGAATAAGGATTGTTCAACTGTTGATGGTGTTGCTGCTGTCTATTCATATTTGACACGAACTGTGCCTGTTCAACCTGCAAACACTCAGAACTAATATGTGCGCCTCCACACCATTCACAACTCAAAGCAGGGTTAAGGTTAGTAACAGAATTCACATTACCCAACTTACCAAATATTTTCACCAAGTTATCAACTTTTGCATTTAACATGTTAATGCCATCAATCTCATACATACCTGAAGCTTTCTTTGGCAGACCTCGTTCATTGGACCATTGATAATTATTAGAAGCCATCTCTTCCAACAACTCATTTGCTGCCTCGGTTGACTTACCCATCAAAGCTCCTCCTGCAGCTGCGTCTATGGTGATTCTAACTGAATGTGTCAAACCATTATAAAAAGTTTGCACAATCAACCATTCAGGAAGGCCATGGTGTGGACACCGTCTCTGTAATTCCTTAAATCTTTCCCAAGCCTCATATAATGACTCACCATCATATTGCACAAAAGTAGTGATATCATTTCTAAGTTTGGCAGTTTTACCTGGTGGAAAGTACTTATTTAGGAATGCTTGAGATAATGCAATCCAGGTGGTAAATGAGTTGGGGGGCTTGGAATTCAACCATCCTTTGGCCTTGTCTTTCAAAGAGAAGGGAAAGAGTCGTAATCTAAATGCATCTTCACTTACCCCATTCAATTTAATTGTATTACAGATCTCCAAGAAGTTGATCAAATGTGCGTTGGGATCTTCATATATATCTCCCCCAAACTGCTCTTGCTGCACCATCTGAATGAGACCAGGTTTGATCTCAAAGTTGTTTGCATTGACTGCAGGTCTAGTTATGCTTGGTTTGGTTGCCATTGGTGCTTGGTATAGCATAGTCCCGTAGCAACCTCCGATTCGATTGTTCGATTTCTGCCATGGCTATTGCTCGTTTCTGCTTAAGCCTCTGCTCTTTTCTTAATGCCCGTAAAGTTCATTCTATCTCAGGATCAAATGCTTCAATTAGCTCACAGGTACGTGGCATGCACTATGGCAATCTGCAACAGTTAACCAGAGAAAAAAAATAAATAAATAAAATTCTAGCTGAATAATAAATTGAACACAATTGGATTAAAATTTACCAACAAATTCACCCGACAACCTTATTAAACTAGAAACACTAAGAACAAAAAAAAAAAAAAAAAAAAAAAAAAAATAAAATAATACAATCCAAATTAATAAAGAGAATCGTTTGTTTTGATATTGAAAACACCACTCCCCGGCAACGGCGCCAATTTGCTTGTTTTCGAATCCGCAAGTGTACGGGTCGTGCAAATAATATAATGATAAGCCGAGTAACGTTTCCACAGGGAGAATGTTCAATTACCAAACCTAATTAATTCTCTCTATTATTTAGACAACTGAATTACCAAGATTAATAATTAATAAGCAGATTATGAAACCAAAGATAGGATTCGGACTTCCTCAATTGAATTATGCTTAACCAAACCAGACTTATTGAATAAATTTATGTTGATGCAACGATCAATTCCTTAAGATATTTTGTTATCTCTTTCAAGAATAACAAATTATGCCCGTATTAGTCCTTCATCTACTTTCGTGTTTGCATGATTCTAATACAAATTCATTACGTTCATTAAAATTAAAACAAAGATCACAATGGTGAGCCCTTATTTCTAAGAAAATACTCAACCAATGACTGATATTTTTATGAACTAATATCAATCTTCTGCTTTCGCCCCCTCAATTGATACCTTGAGATATGCAATTAGTGATCAATTAATCACATGTAAAAAAATACCAGATTGCATAAAACATAATCATTCAAAAGTTAAGGATTTAATCAACACAATTTCAATGAATCCATCCTAATCCTAGAATAAGAAATCTAGCAATTCATCATTGACAATTCTAAAACATAAACAAAGGGATCACAGAGAAAAGGGAAGAACTCGTAATGGGAATAGATGAAGCTTGAATCCAGGATTTCTCTCTAGTCTTCTAGCTCCATCCCTTTTGAACTCTCCACCTCTAATGTGCCTTGTAGCCCCTTCTATGAACAGCTCCTCTTGCTCTGTGTCTTTTTCTTTTCTCCTTCTTCTTAATTTATAAGCTTAGAGTCCCATAAAATCAATCTTTTACAATCTTGCATCTTACCCAATTTGTTGGAGAATGCTGATTTTAAGGCAGATTTTGGTCAATTATCTTCCAAATCATTTAGGAATGTAACACCAAGCTTTGAGCTGTCTTGACACCTCTTATTTAGTCTTTATCCAATTCAAAAACCTACCAAATAACCAAAAACAACTAAGAATTAAATAAATTAATAAAATACTTAAAACATTAATTAAATTAAACTAAATGTCTAAGAAAAATTATAAAATTAAACTAAATATGATCAAGAATGTGCTAATTAATTTCACGTATCAGAGACAACAGGTAGGGTTCTTGTAGGACTCGTACTTTTCTAACCCGATCTTACCACTTTGTATTAGGTCTTCCTATCATGGTCGGACCAAGCGGACCAAGTACGTGAAGAAACCATAAGGCTAGGTATGTAATTAGAACCATAAATCATCTAATTTAGACGTATGGTCGCATACCTAAATAGGTGTGGTCGACCACACTTCAGAATGTTGAGACCACTTGAATCTGAGATGTGTGGTCGCAATTTTGAGACGTGTGGTAGACGGATATTGCGACCCCATGTGCGACCACACGATGGTATAACTGACTCCAAAATTAGGAAACCTTCCTACTCTGAAAGGTGGTTCTTTCCTAATTAAAGTGGGACTTTATATAGATATTTTTCTCTATATAAAGGACGTCCCTTAGTCTCTTTCACTCTTTTAGAACCCAAACTGAAAGAGAGAGAAAGTGAGGAGGAGGAAGAGAAGGACAATTGAAGAGGAAGGCTAGGAGAAGGAATTACAGAGAAAGCTCTGATTTTACAACAAGTTTAAGGTATCGAATCATTCCCTACATTAATTAAATGCCTAGAATAGGTTATGGAGGAGAGATTGATTCAAAGTAAGATCTCAATCCTAAGACCTTAGACAAAAATCTAAGAGATCCATGGAGAGAATCTATTAGGGTGAAGGATGATGTAAAAGTATGAATTTTAAGCCATAGAACAATCATATAAGGATCATAATGATAAGCTAAGGAATCAAAACATGAAGGTATTGCTTTGAGAGTGGAAAAATCGACCAATACTCGTGAGGTCGCAGTTTGATTGACCACACGAGGTACATGTGTCTACCACACGCCCTCATAAAGTTTTTAGGGAGGGTGTGGTCGCATGATATACGACCACACGTATCGACCCCACACCTTGCGGTCACAGAAACTGAGACCACAGGTGCAGTCACTCCTGCGACCACTCAGTTTCTGGAGGTCTGTTTGATTCCAGGATTGGACCATTGACTACTGTAATTTGATGAACTTGAACCCTAACTTAGAACTTACCAATTCTTAGGTTTTCAAGAGGTTCAAGAGTGAGTGAAGAAACATGGAGAAGATTGAACATTTCTAACAGGTGAGGGAATATAACCTAAACTAACTGGCTAATAATAAACTATTTACTTTTATTGAATCCAATGCCATGATAGACTCTATGCTTGTATACTTGTAAAGTGCATCTCACATGTCATCCAATATTCTTGCTATTACTGTTCATGCATATTTATTTCTGTATTTATAATATGATGATGATGATGATGCTAGGAATAGACATGTGATTATGTGTGTGTGGTTGGTGTGCTTGATACGAGTGAAGCATCAGGGGGAGGACGTGACATTGTGGTTCTTCTTGGTCACCAGACTTTAGCTCTGTTTCTTCTCAAGTCCTGTTCACTGACATCATCGTATCGCCATTACCTTAGCAGAACTATTACATCGTAGGGCATTAGGGGATGTGGTCTCGGACTGTGTGGTGTTTAACTCTATCGGGGGTCCTTAGTTCTATCTCTATGGACGTATTGAGGGATGCTGGGGGTGAGGCCTTGGATACACTAGATGACATTTAGGATTGGTTAGTTGCGAGCCCAGTTAGCAAACCCTCGCCAATAGGGGCTTACGTGTTGGTATGGGTAGGGCATCAGGGAAAGTGTTGGCAGTGTTTGATCTAGACACTTTAACTCTATCTCTATTCCATGGTGGGTGCATGTGGGACGACAATGGTGTTTGATCCATTGGGCAGATTCACACACTCGTGTATAGAGGTGCGGTGGTCGCCAATCCTTTCTATAGCATATTGCAAACTTAAAAACTAGACCAAAGATATGAATTGAATGCATGCATATGTTTGTTGTATTGTTTTGTTTGATCACTGAGCCGTGATGTGGGCTCACCCTTTTCGATGTCAAATATTTTTAGTTATTGATGCAGGTCCTACCATAAAAGATTACATGAACACGTCGACGTACGGACACGTAGCGGCGATAGGTGTGAAAGCTATGGAAGAGGCGCATGATCCGTTGTGTGAGTGCAATTCATGTGTTTTCGATTAGTTTAGTTATTTGGTTATCGGAATATGTAACTGTTTAATTTATTTTATTTTATGTTTTGAGTTACTTTGGAGATAATTGGATAATTAATTATGCTATCACTGTTAGATACTCAGTTCATTAGTAATATAGACTTACGCTATTGTTTATTTACTCTGATTATGCTTGTGGAATGTATCTGGTATAATCGGATGGGCACGACCTACACGAGATCCTGGTTGAACCAATGATTTTTCTTTAACAGTTCATCACACCACTGGTTAGTCTAGATTTGGGGTGTGACAGCTTGGTATCAAAGCTCTCAGGCTTTGCTCTATTAAACAAAATTATTTCCACAAGAGACATGAACAGAGTTAGGATAAACTAAAACCGTAATACGAACACACCATAAGCACATGTGTTGTTTGAGACATAAATTAAGAAAGGAAATAATGCAAGTATGTAAAAGGTAAACAAATGGATATAGCTACATATAGACTTGAATTTGAAATAATAAATGTATATCGTGGCCAAAGTACAATCCACAACCCGGACAGTTACTCTGTACTACAATTAGGAAGAAAATGTACATGTCATGGCGTGGGAGGAGGAGATGCCTCTCGGTCTCGCCCACGGTCCTTGGCATACACCCTCGTGAGCCAGGTTGTTACACCCCAATTCTGCACCATTCAGAACGGTGTGATGAACTGCTAATAAATCAACGGTTCAACCAGGATCTCTAATAGGCTATGTCTATTAAAAATAAAACCATACACATCCACAACCATAATCAGAATAAATACACAATAGTGGAAGTCTTAATAATAAATAAACTGAGAAATCTAACTGTGGTAATCATAAATAAAATATCAAGTTATTGTTGTATCAACTAAGACATAAATAAATAAAATATTGATTACATCCCATTATAAATTCAAACAAAATCTAATCGAATACGCATGAGTTGCACTCGCATGAGGGATCATGCGTATCCACTAAGTCTTTGGCTTCCATTGCAGCAACACGCCCGTACACTAGAGCACTCATATAATCTTCGACAGTGATACCTGCATCATCAACTAAAAATATTCGACGTCGAAAGGGTGAGCACACATCATGGCTCAGTGAGCAAACAAAACAATGCAACAAACATATGCATGCATTCAATTCATATCTTTGGTCTGGTAAATAAGTTTGCAATGCGCTATAAAAAGGTTCGGTGGCCGCCTTGCCTCTATGCACAGGGTGTGGAAGCCCTTCCAAAGGTTAACGTTTATTGTCGTCCCCATCCACCCTACCATGGAATAGAGTTAGAGCTAAAGTGTTGAGGCCCGGCCTATGACACTTCCCCTGATACTCTACCCATACCAACACGTAAGCCCCTGCTGGCGAGGGCTTGCAAACTGGGCTCACAACTAACCAATCCTAATGCCAATCAATGTATCCAAGGCCTCACCCCAGCATCCCTCAATACGTCCATAGAGAGAGGGCTAAGGCCCCCCGGCAGAGTCAGAGACTACACAGTCCGAGACCACCTCCCCTCATACACTACGACGTAATAGTTCTGCTAAGGTAATGGTGATACGACGATGTCAGTGGACAAGACTTGAGTTAGAGATAGAGCTAGAGAGCGGAGGCCTGGCCTATGACACCCCCTGATACTCGCTTGCATCAAGTACACCAACCACACACATACATTCACATGCCTATTCCTATCATCATCATCATCATCATCATCATCATGTTATAAACAATAATTTAAATATGCATGAACAGTAATAATAGAAATATTGGATGACATGTTGAATGCACATAACAAACATACATGCATAGAATCAATCATGGCATTGGACTCAAGAATAAAATAGTTTATTATTAATCAATTAGTTTAGGTCTTGTTCCCTCACCTTTGGTTGATTGTAGATCCTCTTTTAAGCTTTAAGAATCAACTTAATATCACTATTATATCACTAGAAGACCTAATCAAGTCGATAGAATATAATTAGAATTAATTTTAATTTTAAAAAGCCTACTGTTAACTGGGGGTCGATGCCAGGGTCGGACCTTCCATCAACCCTGGGTGCTACCACCCACATTCTAGACTTTCCGAACACTGGGGGTCGATGTTAGGGTCTGGTAGGGTCGATTGTCCATCGACCCCCCGTGGGTTTAGTCGAAATTTTCATCCTACACTCCATTCTTTCATGTTTGGGTCCAATGGCTTGCTTCTACAATCCATTACATACATGTTCTATGGTTTAGAACCATAGTTTATTCACCTATATGATTTTTATGATCTCTCCCATGGTTTTCTATGAAAACCTAACCATGGGTGGATGATTTGGGTTTCTCCTAGATCATACCCTCTTCACTATCTATTCTAAGGCCTTTAGAATTATATGGAGATAGTATCCATACCTGAGAATTAGGCTTGTTTCTCTGAAGCCTTCTCTTTGATCTTCTTCTCCACTTTCCTTCTCTTCTCTTTTCTTTCTCTCAATCCAATTAGGGTTCTAAAAGGAGTGAAAGAGGCTTAGGGACGTCCTATTTATAGAGTAGAAATTCTCAAAATAAGTCCCATTGAAATTAGGAAAGAATCCCGTTGCAATTTGGAAAGTTTCCAAATCATGGTTTCTGTCGGCAGACTGGGGGTCGATGAGGGGGTCGGTGATCCCATCGACCCCTGGTCCTAAATTGTCCGACCCCCGGTTAGAAACTTAGGGTCTGACTTTTTATCTTGGGGGGTCCGACCCTGCCTTGTTGGGTATGCGACCCTCCCCCTTATTTTTGTGTTTTTGGGTCAGTTTAATACCTGGGATCGTTATTTTTTTTTCCTATTGATTCTTTTCCGATCGAGATGTATGGATCCATGGATCTATGTGTCTATATAGATCCTGTTCGTGGATTAACGAAAATGTGCAAAAGCTCTATTTGCCTCTGCCATTCTATGAGTCTCTTCCTTTTTGCGTATGGCATCGCCACTCCCTTTGGCAGCATCCACTAATTCTTGATCCATTTGGCTCGACCATGATGGGTAGACCTGGTTCAAGGTGGTAAGACCGGATTAGTTCAATACGGGTCTTACAACTCCCCCCTACTTATAAAAAATTTGGTCTTCGAAATTGTACATACCTTCCGAGTCGAATATATGAGGATATTGCTTTCGCATAGCATTCTCTTCCTCCCATGCGATTTCTTCCATATCTCTACTTCTCTTAACATAATAGATATCACGGTTGCATAGTCGTTGAACCTTTCGACTAGTGATTTCAGTCGGTGCTACTTCAAATGTCAAATCTTCAGTCAAATCAGGTAGGTCTACTGTCAAAACGTGTGTCGGATCCTTGACATACTTCTTTAATAAGGAAATATGAAATACGTCATGCACACTTGACATAGATGGTGGTAATGCTAACTGGTAAGCCACCTTTCCACGCTTAGCTAAAATCTCATATGGTCCGACATATCTTGGACTTAATTTCCCTTTCTGTCCGAACCGTTTCAATCATCGCATAGGCGATACTTTTAAGAATACTTTATCACCCACGACGAATTCAAGGTCTCGGCGTCGAGTATCTGCATACTGCTTCTGACGATTCTGAGCTGTCCTCTCTTTCCTTGATAATGTCGACCACTCGACAAGTCTCTTCAACAAATTCCGTTCCAATAATACTATGTTCCCCAACTTCATTCCAAAACAAAAGAGTTTGACACTTCCTGCCATACAGTGCTTCATAGGGTGACATCTGTATAGTAGCTTGATAGCTATTGTTATAAGCGAACTCAATCAATGGTAACTTTTCATCCCATGATCCTTTAAAATCAATTACACATGCTCGAAGCTTATCTTCTAGAATCTGAATTGTACGCTCTGACTGTCCGTCTGTCTGTGGATGGAATGCAGTACTAAACTTCAATGTTGTACCCATAGCCTTTTGTAATCCTTCCCAAAACTTTGAAGTAAATCGTGGATCTCTGTCGGACACAATGCTTTCAGGTACACCGTGTAATTGCACAATGTTGTCCACATACAGCTTAGCTAACCTCTCCAGTGTATACTGAGGTCGTATAGGTATAAAATGAGCTGTCTTAGTCAGGCGGTCTACTATCACCCAAACTGTGTCAATTACTCGAGGAGTCAATGGTAATCCTGTGACGAAGTCCATAGTGATGCAGTCCCATTTCCATGCTGGTTCTGGTAACGGCTGTAACAATCTGGCCGATCTTTATCGTTCAGCCTTTACTTTCTGACAATTTAGGCATTGAGACATGAACTTAGCTACATCTACTTTCATTCCTCTCCACTAATATAATTTCTTTCGATCATGATATATTTTTTGTACTTCCAGGATGTATCAGATAGATGGTGGTATGGGCTTCTTTCATCAATCGGTGTCTAATGTCCAAGCTTTCTGTTTTAGGTACACATATTCTTCCTTTGTATTTCAGTACCTTCTCTTTGTCCAAGGTGAACTCAGGGATAGTCCTACCTTTTTCGATGTCCTCTTATACCGTTCTTAGGTAAAGGTCCAATTTGATAGCTGTCTTTACTTCATCAATTATATCCGGTATAATCTTCAATGTGGCGAACATATTTGAAAACTGATGAATAAACCCTTGGTTGGCTGATCCATCTGGTGCATCTGTCACAAACTATTCATTATCGTGACTGAATACCTTCTCGATAGTACACATTGTGGCAGTTGTGCTAAGCTCTCCCTGAGATTTTATCATTGCCTTTCTACTCAACGCATTGGCTACTACATTAGCTTTTCTCGGATGATACTGGATATCACAATCATAGTCTTTCAATAATTCCAGCCATCTTCTTTGTCTCATATTCAACTCCTTCTGATTAAATAGATAAGTAAGACTTTTATGGTCTGATTTAATCTGAAACTTCTCCCTGTACAGGTAATGTCTCCATATTTTGACAACATGTACTACTGCCGCTAATTCCAAATCATGTGTGGGATAGTTCTTTTCATGTGTCTTCAATTGTCTTGAGGCATAAGCAATTACTTGTTCTCCTTGCATAAGTACACATCCTAATCTCAGTTCTGACGCATCGGTGTACAAGATAAATGGCTGTCCTAGAATCAGAATGGTCAAGATTGGAGCTGATATCAATCTAGCCTTCAAGGTCTGGAAACTCTTCTCGCATTTATCCGTCCAAACAAACTTCTCGCCCTTCTTAGTTAAGCTGGTGAGAGGTACGGTAATTCGAGAATAGTCTTCCATAAGTCGTCGATAATACCCAGCTAGACCCAAGAAACTTCTAATTTCTGCAACACTCTTCGGTGCTTTCGACTTTACAATAGCCTCGATCTTGCTGGGATCCACTTTAATTCCTTCAGCGGATACTACATGGCCTAGAAAAGTGACTTCCTTTAGCCAAAACTCACACTTTGTAAATTTGGCGTAGTGCTTTTCCTTACGTAGTCGCTGCAGAGCGGCGTTTAGGTTCTTAATATGAGTTTCCTCGTCTTTGGAGTAGACCAATATAACATCAATGAATACAATAATCGACGTATCCAACATATCGTGGAATACCTGATTCATGAGTTCGATAAAGGTTGCTGGTGCGTTCGTCAATGCGAAAGACATGACCAAAAATTCATAATGTCCATATCTGGTCCTGAATGCTGTCTTTGGAATATCACCGTCCTTACAGATGATGGTAGCCTGATCGAAGATCGATCTTGGAGAACACTTTGGCACCTTGCAACTGATCGAACAGGTCATCGATCCAAGGCAATGGATATCGATTCTTAATTGTCAGTTTATTCAGTTCTCGGTAGTCTATACACAAGCGAACGCTACCGTCCTTCTTCTTTATGAATAATACTGGCGCTCTCCATGGTGATATACTAGGGCGAATGTAACCCTTGTCCAGCAGTTCTTGTAGTTGTACTTTCAATTCCTTCAGTTCAGTAGGAGCCATTCGATAAGGTGCTTTCGATACTGGTGCGGCTCCAGGTATAAGATCTATAACAAACTCTGTAGCTCGGTCGGGTGATAATCCTAGTAGTTCATTAGGAAATATGTCTGGAAAGTCACGTACGACCTCAATATCTTCCATTCATGGTGCTTCCTAGGTAAGGTCGACCACAAATACTAATTACCCGACTGCTCCTTTCTCAAGGCACTTCTTAGCCTTTAGCGCAGAGAGTATGAGCTTTCGTTTACGGGGAAGTTTGGTTCCCAAAAAACTGAACTCTACTTCTTTGTCTTTAAATGTCAACTTCTTTTCGGCACAATTTGTAGAATGCCGAGCTAACCAGTCCATTCTCAAGATGAAGTCAAAGTCTGCCATCTCAAGTTGGATCAAGGTTGCATCCAAAGTTTTTTTATCAATAATAACTAGACATGGTCCACAACCTTTTTCTAATTCCACTTCTAATCCCATAGGTGATCGTACAAGCAGTTTGTAGTCTAAGGATTTAAGGGGTAGATTTAACTTCTTTCCAAAAGACACAGATATAAAGGAGTGAGTAGCTCCTGAATCAAAGAGTACTCTGGCGAGAATGTCATTAATAGGTACGATACCTGTGATTTGTTTTGGTTTAGTCTACATGCTCATACCATGTAATACAACTAACTTAAAAAATTTAAGTCATACCTGTAACCATATCAGGCGATGCGGCAGCATCCTCAGATGTAACCGCGTAAAATCATCCTTGATGTAGTTGCTTCTTGGGCTTAGGACATTCCCTTGCCATATGTCCCACTTGATTGCAGTTATAACATTTCATCCCTTCAGGGGTTGGCTTTTGTTGCTGTGGGGCTGCGGGAGTAGTCTTGGCTGCAGCATTAAAGCTTTGAGTATGGAAGGGTTTAAATATCTTGGTGTTCCCTCCGTTGTAAGTAGAAGGAAGTAGTTTCAAGCTCTTTCAAACCTAAGCAAGCAACCAACCTAATAAAGGGGCTTGGCTCTCAAGCTTGTATAGTTAAGGCTTAGGGCCCTTAGACGTCAAGGTTTTCTTCGTTTAGTCAAGCGGTTTTGACGAGTTTGGGTACCTCTGTGGGCGGATAGGCAATAGCAGACCTATCGGCCTACAATAGGAGATAGCGGCATTGTAGCGAGCCTCACTAATACGCATTAAGTCATAATTTATATTTATTGGTTGATTGTATCATTAACCATTTCTTTATTTTATTTTGGTGCGAGGAGTTTACCATGAACCCACTGATTTCTGCCGCTTCCGTTATTGCTGTTGGATTGGCCGTAGGGCTTGCTTCTATTGGACCTGGGGTTGGTCAAGGTACTGCTGCGGGCCAAGCTGTAGAAGGTATCGCGAGACAACCAGAAGCGGAGGGTAAAATATGAGGTACTTTATTGCTTAGTCTGGCTTTTATAGCTTTGGGTCCGCTATCCCGATCATGATTTTCCTACCCCCAGAGGTAAAGGAAAGGTCCTTCCCTTTTGGGCCGGTTGTGGGCGAGGAGGGATTTGAACCCCCGACACCGTGGTTCGTAGCCACGTGCTCTAATCCTCTGAGCTACAGGCCCCACCCCGTCTCCACTGGATCTGTTCCCGGGAGTACCCTCAAAAAGGAACCTTTCCTCTCCTCAGCCACCCATTAGGCCTTTTTATTCCCCTATTCTGAGCAAGGTAGCTCTCTTTCTGGCTCGACTCTATCACTCGAGCAATTTGTGCAGCTTCATTATAGATTTTATTTTCAAGTCCCAATACGTGCTCACAGATGCTTCCCCTAAGTCCCATGACGAACCTTCGGGTCTTTGTGTTTTCCTCTTGCATACTGGCGGGTGCAAAGAAGAACAGCTCTTCATAACACTGTTGATATGCATCCACGGTCATCTGCCCCTGATATAAACTCAGGAACTCTCTTTCCATAGAATCTCTGAAACTTCTCGAAAAGTACTTCTCAAAGAACGCCTCCTTATAAATATCCCAAGTCAGTTGGGCGTGCTTGGTTAATAAATATATCCTGGTAGATCTTCACCAATGGTGTGCATCTCCTTTCAACATAAAGGTGGCACACATTATCTTCTCTTCTTCATTTACTGTCATCATCATAAAATTTCTTTCCATCTCGTCAACCCAATGTGCCGGCCATAAAGGATCTGCTGGCTTGCCATCAAATTCTTTGGGCTTCAGTTTCAGAAAACGTTCCACCAATCTTGAGTGGTCTAGTTGCTGTGGGACATATGCCCCAAACTTAGGTGGTTGGGGTTGATATCCACCTTGAGCTATCTCAGGATTTTGTATTTGAGCCTGCATAATGGGAGTCTGAGGTGCGTGGGGTACTGTGTTACTTCCTCCTAGAGCTGTACTTGCCTGTCCTACTGGCAATGGAGGTGTCTGTGCAGCTGGAAAAGTCATACCTAAGGTAGCTTGCATAGTAGCCTGTGCCTGTTGCATTTGCTGCAGCTGTTGAGCCATGTTCAATACGACTATGGCCAAGTCTGTAGGTGGAGCTGGCAGATTTGTAGGATTTGTCTGCCCATTTATGACGGACGGTGCCGTGTTCATATTCCCTTGTGCTTTCGAGTGTGTCTAGCTATTTTTCCCCCCAGGTGGTGGTGGTGGGATAGAGTTACGGCTCTGTCTGGTTACTCTGCGTCCAGCCATTAACTAATCTGATAGTGGGATTGCCTGAAAATCATTGAACACGTGAGACAATCATTAAATACTTCATTCTCATATTTTAAAACCACTAACAAATGCAAATTTCAAAATTTTCAGATATTCTGTCAAAAATGCTGTGTTTTCACTGTAGGGTCGATGGTGGGGGTCGATGGGTGTCCGACCCTTAATATGTGACCCTGAGAAATGAACAATTCTTCCCGAGAGCCGGGGGTCGATGGGCGGGTTGGAGTATGTCCGACCCAGGGTGCGACCCTTGGTTCTCTGTCAGATTCCCGAGAGCCGAGGGTCGATGCGGGGGTCGATGGGTGGGTCGATGGTTTTAGTCAAATTTTCCGACCCCCGGACTAAAATTCAGATTTTTAAGTTCCGATTCAAAGTCCATTTCCCATTCTTTCTTCTCCGCTTTGACTCTTCTCGTCCCTCTGAGTTGCTACAGTGATAACTCCGATCTGTTGGTGGTTTGTACTCCTTGTTTCGTCGTCTACACCTTTGCTACAGGTATATCTTCTACATTTTCATGTTTTCAGGTTTCCTTACCTAGGTTTTTGCTCGTATATCTCGTATTTTTCATATTAAACTTTTTCCAACCGTAAAAATTTGATTTTTATTGGGGGCTTTTGTTGTTGGTGACTCGAGGAACAAAAGCCCTAAAAAATATTTGAGTTTCATCGGTTGGTTATCGAGATACTCAAAATTTACTCTTTTTGCCCTAATTTTGTCGAGATTTTGAATTTCTTGAAATTTCTTTCAATTCAATCTCATTAGCTAAAATTTCCGACTATATGAGTCTCACAAGATAGTTTAGGATCTATGTAAGTCCTCCTGCCCACGTGTATGGGTGAAAAGTGAGGCTTTTGACCAATTTACGTTATGTCGAAATTTTGGGTTTTTCCTCTCTACTAAGCCATTATTTGTTTTTCTTTCTTATTTGCAGATACTATGGCTCGTACCAAGGTACCCAGTGTTCGTGATTGTCTTCGCTTCCGTTCCACTGAAGCCGAGACTCAGTATGCCCACTACGCTCGTAAGAAAGTAGAGGGAGGCTGCAAAGTGGACTTGGCAAGCTTGGCCTTGTTCAATGTGGAGGGGGCCTTTGGCGATATGGGATGGCTCCCTGTCATCACCTATGATGCCTGTACCTGTCCTGACTTGGTACGCCAATTCTATTGTAATGTCCAAGTGGTGAGGGATTACAACAATGTTGAGAGAGGTGGTGAGCTTCGGATCACTAGCTATGTCAAGGGGGTTGATATTTCTTTTGACTATAGATAGCTAGCAGACTTGCTGGGTATTTCCTATGGCAGCTCCTTCGTATTCTGGGCCCCTGGGGAGCCCCAGTTCTTTTCATTATAGATGAGGGCTGAGATAGACCGTCAGCTCATCAGACCTGATCGCTGGGAGATGAAAGCGAGTTATCTGCGTTCAGATCCATCGGTGTACTGCAAGATCATTCAGCATAACTTGATACCGCAGAATGGACATTACAAGAGGGTCTCCCAGTTGATCCAGTATCTGCTGTATTGCATATGCACTAGGCAGCCAGTCTACCTTCCCTATATCATCATGCAGACGATGATCAGTGCCACATTGCCCAGTCATACTGGCAACTTTCCTTATGGACGCATGATCACTACATTGCTTACCCGCCGGGGGGTTGATTTGTTGGATGAGAAGATTCAGGAGAAATCCTTCTCATCGCCTCTGGATTGGGAGGCCATCTTCAAGATGGGCATGCGTGATGCCCAGGTCAGCGATAAGGAGAGGAACGCGATGGTGCGCCCTCGCACTCGAGTGGAGATGGCTGACGTTGAGGCAGTAGCAGCAGCAGCTGGAGCAGGGGTTCATGGGGATGATGATCGGTTATACATGGATGTAGCTGCCATACCTCCTCCATCACCTACTCATACTACAGGAGCTGGCCCGTCTTCTTCATCTGATCCTTCACATGTAGCTAGTCCTTCGTATGCTCCTTCTGATGACATGATGGGGATATTGCATGAGATACGAGTATGTCTGACTTGAGGATGGGAGAGCATCTAGAGGCTCAGCACTTGTTCGATCAATGAGTGGGAGAGCTTCTGGCTGTTCAGTGCATGTCAGATCAGCGGGTGGGAGAGCTTCTAGCTACTCAGCACATATCGGATCAGCGGGTGGGAGAGCTTAGGGATGCTCAGCGCGTGACTGACCAGCGGGTGGCTAATCTCACAGCTAGTCTCCAGATGACCCAGACTCAGATAGCTTGGTTGACTGGAGTCTATGTTAAGGATTATGATAGAGACCGTGAGGCACCGCCTCCCCCATCACCTCTAGCTTCTTGATGTATTTCTTTTATCTTTCTTTTGTACTTCAGAGTAACTGTCCGGATTGTGGACTGTACTCTGCTTTAATCATATATATATAAATATTTGTTCTTCCTTTTGGTTGTATATGAATTTGTTTTTCATTTAATAGATGCATTATTCTCTTTCAGTTTTGTCTCAAACAATACATATGCTTATGGTGTGTTATTATTACATCTTTTAAATTTTATCCTATCTCAGTTCCCGAACTTTTGTGGAAGTATACTAGTTTCACAGACAAGGCCTGAGATGCTCTGATACCAAGTTGTCACATCACAATTCTGTACCATTCTGAATGGTGGGATGAACTGCTAATAAACCAACGGTTCAACCAGGATCTCTAATAGACTATGTCCATTAAAAATAAAACCATACACATCCACAACCATAATCAGAATAATTATACAATAGCGAAAGTCTTAATAATAAATGAACTGAAAAATCTAACTGTGGTAATCATAAATAAAATATCAAGTTATTGTTGTATCAACTGAGACATAAATAAATAAAATATCAATTACATCCCTTTATAAATTCAAACAAAATCTAATCGAATACGCATGAGTTGCACTCGCATGAGGGATCATGCGTATCCACTAAGTTTTTGGCTTCCATTGCAGCAACACGCCCGTACATTGGAGCACTCATATAATCTTCGACAGTGGTACCTGCATCATCAACTCAAAATATTCGACGTCGAAAGGGTGAGCACACATCATGGCTCAGTGAGCAAACAAAACAATGCAACAAACATATGCATGCATTTAATTCATATCTTTGGTCTGGTAAATAAGTTTGCAATGCGCTATAGAAAGGTTCGGTGGCCGCCTTGCGTCTACGCACAGGGTGTGGAAGCCCGTCCAAAGGTTAACGTTTATTGTCGTCCCCATCCACCCTACCATGGAATAGAGATAGAGCTAAAGTGATGAGGCCCGGCCTATGACACTTCCCCTGATACTCTACCCATACCAACACGTAAGCCCCTGCTGGCGAGGGCTTGCAAACTGGGCTCGCAACTAACCAATCCTAATGCCAATCAATGTATCCAAGGCCTCACCCCAGCATCCCTCAATACATTCATAGAGATAGGGCTAAGGCCCCCCGATAGAGTCAGAGACAACACGGTCCGAGACCACCTCCCCTCATACACTACGACGTAATAGTTCTGCTAAGGTAATGGCGATACGACGATGTCAGTGGAGAAGACTTGAGTTAGAGATAGAGCTAGAGTGCTGAGGCCCAGCCTATGACACCCCCCTGATACTCGCTCGCATCAAGCACACCAACCACACACATACATTCACATGCCTATTCCAATCATCATCATCATCATCATGTTATAAACAATAATTTAAATATACATGAACAATAATAATAGAAATATTGGATAACATGTTGAATGCACATAACAAGCATACATGCATAGAATCAATCACGGCATTGGACTCAAGAATAAAACAATTTATTATTAATCAATTAGTTTAGGTCTTGTTCCCTCACCTTTGCTTGATTGTTGATCCTCTTTTAAGTTTTAAGAATCAACTTAATATCACTATTATATCACTAGAAGAACTAATCAAGTCGATAGAATTTAAGTAGAATTAATTCTGATTTTAAAAAGCCTACTGTTAACTGGGGGTCGATGCCAGGGTTGGACCTTCCATCGACCCTGGGTGCTACCACCCACATTCTGGACTTCTCGAACACTGGGGGTTGATGTTAGGGTCTGGTAGGGTCGATTGTCCATCGACTCCCCATGCGACCCCCCGTGGGATTAGTCAAAATTTTCATCCTACAGTCCATTCTTTCATGTTTGGGTCCTATGGCTTGTTTCTACAATCTATTCCATACATGTTCTATGGTTTAGAACCATAGTTTATTCACCTATATGATTTTTATGATCTCCCCCATGGTTTTCCATGAAAACCTAACCATGGGTGGATAATTTAGGTTTCTCCTAGATCATACCCTCTTCACTATCTATTCTAAGGCCTTTAGAATTACATGGAGATAGTATCCATACCTGAGAATTAGGCTTGTTTCTCTGAAGCCTTCTCTTTGATCTTCTTTTCTACTTTCCTTCTCTTCTCTTTTTATTCTCCTTCTCTTCTCTTTCTCTCAATCCAATTAGGGTTCTAAGAAGGAGAGAAAGAGGCTTAGGGACATCCTATTTATAGAGTAGAAACTCCCAAAATAAGTCCCATTGAGATTAGAAAAGAATCCCATTGCAATTTGGAAAGTTTCTAAATCACAGTTTCTGTCGGTAGACTGGGGGTCGATGAGGGGTCGGAGATCCCGTCGACCCCTGGTCCTAAATTGTCCGACCCCAGGTTAGAAACTCAGGGTTTGACTTTTTATCTTGGGGAGGGGGGGGGGGGTCCGACCCTGCCTTGCTGGGTTTGCGACCCTCCCCTTTATTTTTGTGTTTTTGGGTCAGTTTAATACCTGAGATCGTTATCTCCTTCCCTCACTTGATCCATTTGGCTCGATCATGATGGGTAGACCTGGTTCAAGGTGGTAAGACCGGATTAGTTCGATACGGGTCTTACACAAGCTACCTATGCCTGGGTCACTCGAAGACTCTCGGTGAAACTCGCTACCCGTTCATCTGTAGCATGTAAGAGTCTTGGATCTCTCTTACCTAACAATCTATAGCACGCTGAGCATCGTGAATCTCACACAATAAATCCATCATGATATCTGATGGTGGGCCCGAAGGACCAGCCGAATGAGAAGCCCGAGAAGGTCCGACTCCTGTAGAATGCTATGGTGACGAAGGAGGTATGGCACCCACATCCATGTACATCGGATCATCATCCTCTTCATCATCACTCTCTGATGCCTTTGTTGCCACCATGGCTGCTGCCTCTGCATTTGCTGCTGCCACTCGAGTAAGGGGACGTACCATAGTGTTTCTCTTTTCATCACTGACCTCCGCATCTTGCATCCCTATTCTGTAGATGGCATCCTAGTTTAGGTCAGCTGAAAAGGTGCTCTCATGAATCTTCTCATGCACCAGGTCCACCTGTAGGTGAGTGAGCAGAGTAGTGATCAAGTGCCCATAGGGTAGGTTACCTACCCCTCCAGACGTAGTAGCACGGAGCATGGTCCTGATGATGATATAAGGAAGGCAGACAGGCTACCTAGTGCTACAGAAGGAACTGAGTCAATTGTGAAACCTTCTCATAGTGTCTACCCTAGGGAATCAGGTTGCGCTGAATGATCATGCAGTACACCCGAGGCTTTGGACGTAGGTTAATTGCCTTTATCTGCCAACGATCGTCCTGAAGAATCTGGTTGTCAATTTCTGCATGCATTCTCACAGAAAGGAATTGGGGTTCCTTGGGTGCGCAGTAGACCAAGGGACCATCATTTGAGATCCCCAGGATATCAGCCAACTCCTAGCAGTTAAATGAGATCTCTACCCCTTTAACTAAACTGGTGACCCTGAGCTTTTTGCCCCTATCTATATCCTCTGGGTCATCCTCTGTTACACCCCAATTCTACACCATTCAGAACGGTGTGATGAACCTCTATAAACCAACGGTTCAACCAGGATCTCTAATAGGCGGTATCCATTAAAAATAAAACCATGGGCATCCACAACCATAATCAGAACAAATACACAATAGCAGAAGTTTTATAGTAAATGAACTGAATATTCTAAATGTAATAATCATAATTAAAAATATCAAATTATTGTTGTATCAACTGAGACATAAATAAATAAAATATCAATTACATCTTTTATAAATCCAAATAAAATCCTAATAGAATACGCATGAGTTGCATTCGCATGAGGGGTCATGCGTATCCTCTAAGTCTTCAGCCTCCATTGCAGCAACATGCACATACACCGAATCATTTATATAATCTGCAACTGTGGTACCTGCATCATCAACTAAAAATATTCGACGTCGAGAGGGTGAGCACACATCATGGCTCAGTGAGCAAACAAAACAATGCAATAGAACATATGCATGCATTCAATTCATATCTTTAGTCTGGTAAATAAGTTTGCAATGTGCTATAGAAAGGATAGGTGGCCAAAGATCACGTTTATTGATGCCGCACCTCTATACACAAGTGTGCGAAGCCACCCAAAGGTAACATTTATTGCCGACTCACATACACCCAACCAAGGAAAATGTACACACAAAGGTTACGTTTATTGCTGTACCCGTTGCCCATACCAACATGTAAGCCCCTGCTGGCGAGGGCTCATAAACTGGGCTCGCAACTAACCAATCCTAATATCCAAGGCCTCACCCCAGCATCCCTCAATACTTCCATAGAGATAGGGCTAAGGCCCCCCGGCAGAGTCAGAGACTACACGGTCCGAGATCACCTCCCCTCATACCCTATGACGTAATAGTTCTGCTAAGGTAATGGCGATACGACGATGTCAGTGGACAAGACTTGAGTTAGAGATAGAGCTAGAGTGCTGAGGCCCCGCCTATGACACCTCCCCCTGGTACTCGCTCGCATCAAGCACACCAACCACACACATACATCCACATGCCTATTCCTATCATCATCATCATCATCATTATTATCATAAACAATAAATAAATATGCATGAACAGTAATAATAGAAATATTGGATGACATGTTGTATGCACATAACAATCATACTTGCATAAATCATTCATGGCATTGGACTCAAGAA
This sequence comes from Protea cynaroides, assembly GCA_028583415.1. NCBI lineage: Eukaryota > Viridiplantae > Streptophyta > Magnoliopsida > Proteales > Proteaceae > Protea > Protea cynaroides. The sequence continues at coordinate 45,907,790 of CM053273.1, read as the reverse complement.
TAAAAATAGTTTATTATTAACCAATTAGTTTAGGTCTTGTTCCCTAACATTTACTTGATCATAGATCCTCTTTCAAGCTTCAAGAATAAACTATATATCGATATTATATCACTAGAAGATCCAACAAAGTCGATAGAATTTAATTAGAATTAATTCAAACTTTAAAAAGCATGCTGTTAACTGGGGGTCGATGCTAGGGTCGGAGGTTTCATCGACCCTGGGTGCGACCACCCCTATTCTGGACTTCCCGAACACTGGGGGTCGATGATCAGGGTCTGGTAGGGTCGATTGGCCATCGACCCCCCGTGCGACCCCCTGTGGGTTTAATCAATTTTTCATCCTACAGTCCATTCTTCGTGTTTGGGGTCCTATGGCTTGCTTCTACATTCCATTCCACACATGTTCTATGGCCTAGAACCGTGGTTCATTCACCTAGATGGCTTTCATGATTTTTCCCATGGTTTTCCATGAAAACCTAACCATGGGTGGATGATTTGGGTTTCTCCTAGATCATTCCCTCTTCTCTATCTATCCTAAGGTCTGTAGAATTTCATGGGGATAGTATCCATACCTGAGAATTAGGCTTGTTTCTCTGAAGCCTTCTCCTTAATCTTCTTCTCCACTTTCCTTCTCTTCTCTTTCTCTCAATCCAATTTGGGTTCTAAAAGGAGTGAAAGAGGCTTAGGGACATCTTATTTATAGAGTAGAAACTCCCAAAATATGTTCCACTGAGATTAGGAAGGAATCCCATTGAAATTAAGAAAGTTTCTTAATTTTCGATTCGTGCTGTTTTTATCGATTATCGGGGGTCGATGGGGGGGTCAGAGATCCCGTCGACCCCTGGTTCATAAAATATCCGACCCCCGGTATAAAACTGGGGGTCTGACTTTTATACTAGGGGGTTCCGACCCTCCCTTGCTGGGTATGCGACCCTCCCCCTATTTTTGGTGTTTTTGGGTCAGTTTAATACCTGGGATCATGATCTCCTTCACGTACTTGATCCGTTTGGTTCGACCATGATGGGTAGACCTGGTTCAAGGTGGTAAGACCGGGTTAGTTCGATACGGGTCTTACAACTCCCCCCTACTTATAAAAATTTCGTCTTCGAAATTGTACATACCTTCTGAGTCGAATAAGTGAGGGTATTGGTTTCACATAGCATTCTCTTCTTCCCATGTAATTTCTTCCATGTCTCTACTTCTACAGGTGACCTTAACATAATAGATATCTCGGTTGCATAGTCATTGAACCTTTTGGCTGGTGATTTCAGATGGTGTTACTTCTAATGTCAAATCATCAGTCAAATCAGGTATGTCTATTGTCAAAACGTGTGTTGGATCCTTGACATACTTCTTTAATAAGGAAATGTGAAATACATCATGCACACTTGACATAGATGGTGGTAGTGCTAACTGGTAAGCCGCTTTCCCACGCTTAGCTAGAATCTCATATGGCCCGACATATCTTGGACTTAATTTCCCTTTCTGTCCGAACCGTTTCAATCCTCGCATAGGCGATACTTTTAAGAATACTTTATCACCCACGACGAACTCAAGGTCTCGGCATCGGGTATCGACATACTGCTTCTGACGATTCTAAGTTGTTCTCACTCTTTCTTTGATAATGTCGACCACTCAACAAGTCTCTTCAACAAATTCTGGTCAAACAATACTACGTTCCCCGACTTCGTTCCAAAACAAAGGAGTTCGACACTTTCTGCCATACAGTGCTTCATAGGGTGACATCTGTATAGTAGCCTGATAGCTATTATTATAAGCGAACTCAATCAGTGGTTACTTTTCATCCCATGATCCTTTGAAGTCAATTACACATGCTCGAAGCATATCTTCTAGAATCTGAATTGTACGCTCCGATTGTCCATCTGTCTGTGGATGGAATGCAGTACTAAACTTCAATGTTGTACCCATAGCCTTTTGCAATCCTTCCCAAAACTTTAAATTAAATCGTGGATCTCTATCGGACACAATACTTTCAGGTACACCGTGTAATCGCACAATGTTATCCACATACAGCTTAGCTAACCTCTCCAGTGTATACTGGGGTCGTACAGGTATAAAGCGAGCTGTTTTAGTCAGGTGGTCTTCAATCACCCAAACTGCGTCAACTGCTCGAGGAGTCAGTGGTAATCCTGTGACGAAGTCCACAGTGATGCAGTACCATTTCCATGCTGGTTCTGGTAACGAATGTAACAGTCCTGTCAGTCTTTGTCGTTCAGCCTTTACTTTCTAACAATTTAGGCATTGAGACACGAACTTAGCTACATCTACTTTCATTCCTCTCCACCAATATAGTTTCTTTAGATCATGATACATCTTAGTTCTTCCAGGATGTATCGAATAGATGGTAGTATGGGCTTCCTTCATCAATCAGTGTCTAATGTCCCCACTTTCTGTTTCAGGTACACATATTCTTCCTTTGTACTTCAATACCTTTTCTTCGTCCAAGGTGAACTTAGGGTTAGTACTACCTTTTTCGATGTCTTCTTGTACCGTTCTCAGGTAAGCGTCTGATTTGATAGCTGTCTTCACTTCATCAACTATATCTGGTATAATTTTCAATGCGGCGAACATATTTGAAAATCGATGAGTAGACCATTGGTTGGCTAATCCATCTGGTGCATCTATCACAAACTGCTTGTTACCGTGCTTGAATACCTTTCTGGTAGTACACATTGCGGCAGTTGTGCTAACCTCTCCCTGAGATTTTATCATTGCCTTTCTGCTCAACGCATCGGCTACTACATTAGCTTTCCTTGGATGATACTGGATATCACAATCATAGTCTTTCAATAGTTTCAGCCATCTTCTTTGTCTCATATTCAGCTCTTTCTGATTAAATAGATAAGTAAGACTTTTATGGTCTGATTTAATCTGAAACTTCTCCCCGTACAGATAATGTCTCCATATTTTGACAACATGTACTACTGCCGCTAGTTCCAAATCATGAGGGGTAGTTCTTTTCATGTGTCTTCAGTTGTCTTAAGGCATATGCAATTACTTGTTCTCCTTGCATAAGTACACATCCTAATCCCAGTCTTGACGCATCGGTGTACAAGATGAATGGTTGTCCTGGAATCGAGATGGTCAAGATTGGAGCTGATATCAATCTAGCTTTCAAGGTTTGAAAACTCTTCTCGCATTTGTCCGTCCAGACAAACTTCTCGCTCTTCTTAGTCAAACTGGTAAGCGGTACGACAATTCGGGAATAGTCTTCCACAAATCGTCGATAATACCCTGCTAGACCCAGAAAACTTCTAATTTTTGCAACGCTCTTCGGTGCTTCTCACTTTACAATAGCCTCGATCTTGCTGGGATCCACTTTAATTCCTTCCGCGGATACTAAATGGCCTAGAAATGCAACTTCCTTTAGCCAAAACTCACACTTTGTAAATTTGGCGTAGAGCTTTTCCCTTCGTAGTCGCTGTAGAGCGGCGTTTAGATTCCTGACATGAGTTTTCTCGTCTTTGGAGTAGACTAATATATCATCAATGAATACAATAACTGACGTATCCAACATGTCGTGGAAAACCCGGTTCTTAAGTTCCATAAAGGTTGCTAGTGCATTTGTCAACCCAAAAGACATGACCAAAAATTCATAATGTCCATATCTGGTCCTGAATGCTGTCTTGGGGCTATCACCATCCTTAATCTTCAGCTGATGGTAGCCTGACCGAAGATCAATCTTTGAGAACACTTTGGAACCTTGCAACTGATCGAACAGATCATCGATCCGAGGCAATGGATATCGATTCTTGATTGTTAGTTTATTCAATTCTCGGTGGTCTATACACAAGAGAACGCTACCGTCCTTTTTCTTTATGAATAATACTGGCGCTCCCCATGATGATATGCTAGGGCGAATGTAACCCTTGTCTAGCAGTTCCTATAGTTGTACTTTCAATTCCTTCAGTTCAGTAGGAGCCATTCGATAAGGTGCTTTCGATACTGGTGCGGCTCCAGGTATAAGATCTATAAGGAACTCTGTAGCTCGGTAGGGTGGTAATCCTGGTAATTCTTCAGGAAATACATCTGGATAGTCACGCATGACATCAATATCTTCCATTCGTGGTGCTTCCTTGGTAATGTCAACCATAGATACTAAATAACCGACTGCTCCTTTCTGAAGGCACTTCTTAGCCTTTAGCGCCGAGAGTATGAGCTTTCGTTTTCGGGGAAGTTTCGTTCCTGTAAAACTGAACTCGGCTCCTTCCTTGTCTTTAAATGTCAGCTTCTTTTCGGCACACAATAGGTTTGCAGAATGTCGAACTAACCAGTCCATTCCCAAGATGACGTCAAAGTCTGCCATCTCAAGTTGGATCAAGGTTGCATCCAAGGTCTTTTCATCAATTAGAACTGGACATGGTCCATAACCTTTTTCTAACTCCACTTCTAATCCCATAAGTGATCGTACAAGTAGTTTGTAGTCTAAGAATTTAAGGGGTAGATTTAACTTCTTTCCAAACGTCACAGATATAAAGGAATGAGTAGCTCCTAAATCAAAGAGTACTCTGGCGGGAATGCCATTAATAGGTACGATACCTGTGATTTGTTTTGGTTTAGTCTATATGCTCATACAATGTAATACAACTAAAAAAAATGTAAGTTATACCTGTAACCACATCAGGCGATACGGCAGCATCCTCGGATGTAACCGCGTAAACTCGTCCTTGATGTAGCTGCTTCTTGGGCTTAGGACATTCCCTTGCTATATGTCCCACTTGGTTGCAGTTAAAACATTTTGTCCCTTCAGTAATTGGCTTCTATTGCTGTTGAACTACGGGGATAGTCTTGGTCGCAGCGGTAAAGCCTTGAGCACAGAAGGGTTTGAATGTCTTGTTATTCCCTCCGTTATAAGAATTTCCAGCTGGCCTTTTTATACCTCTGTTTTGCATGAATAACTCTCCTTCTGGCTCGATTCTATAACTCGAGCAATTTGTGCTGCTTCATTATAGATTTTATTTTCATGTCCCAGAACATGCTCGCGGATGCTTCCCCTAAGTCCCATGATGAACCTTCGGGTCTTTGTGTTTTTCTCTTGCATACTAGTGGGTGCAAAGAAGAATAGCTCTTCATAACGCTGTTGATACGCATCCACGGTCATCTGTCCCTGATATAAACTCGGGAACTCTCTTTCCATAGAATCTCTGAAACTTGTTGGAAAGTACTTCTCAAAGAATGCCTTTTTATAAATATCCCAAGTCAGTTGGGCGTGCTTTGTAAGTAAATATGTCCTGGTAGACCTCCACCAATGGTGTGCATCTCCTTTCAGCATAAAGGTGGCACACAACATTTTCTCTTCTTCATTTAATGTCATCATCATAAAGTTTCTTTCCATTTCGTCAACCCAGTGTGCCGGCCATAAAGGATCTGCTGGCTTCCATTGAATTCTCTGGGCTTTAATTTCAGAAAACGCTCCACTAGTCTGTAGTGGTCTAGTTGTCACACCCCAATTTTGGTCTAACCAGAATGGTGTGATGAACCGCTAAATAACCAACGGTTCAGCCAGGATCTCTAATAGGCTATCCCCGCGTTATCCAAACTTTCACACATCCATAATCATAATCAGAGTAATACACAATAGCGGAAAACCTATAATAAAATGAACTGAGCAACTAAGATGATATCATTAATTTAATAGCAAATTATTCTGTTTTCAACTGAGACATAAATATTTAAATACCAAATACATGTCTTTATAAATCCAATGAAAGAAACCTATAAAAATATCTAATCAAATACACACGAGTTGCACTCGCAAGAGGAGTCGTGTGTATCATCTTCAGCTCCAGCATCCATTGTTGCTATATTCCCGTACGCAGACGCGTTCATATAATCTTCAACCGTGTAACCTGCATCATCAACTAAAAATATTCGACGTCGTGGGGTGAGCACACAACACGGCTCAGTGAGTAGCCAAAACGATGCAACATTACATATGCATGCAAAAAGTCAATTCATATCTTTGGTCTGGTTTAAAGTTTGCAATATGCAATAGAAAGGTTGAGGTAGCCAAAGGTCGCGTTTATTGACTCCGCCTCTATACACGAGTGTGTGACGTTACCCGAAGATCACGTTTATCGTCAACTCACATGCACCCAACCATGAACAATATATAACAAAGGTTACGTTTATTGCTATATAGTGCCATACCAACACGTAAGCCCCTGTTGGCGAGGGCTGCAAACTGGGCTCGCAACTAACCAATCCTAATGCCAAATAGTGTATCCAAGGCCTCACCCCAGCATCCCTCAGAATGTCCATAGATATAGAGCTAAGGCCCCCCGGTAGAGTCAGAGACTACAAGGACCGAGACCACCTCCCCTGATACTCTACGACATAATAGTTCTGCTAAGGTAATGGCGATACGACGATGCCAATGCACAAGACTTGGGTTAGAGATAGAGCTAAAGTGCTGAGGCCCGCCAAAGGTTAACGTTTATTGACGTTCTCATCACACCTCCCCTGATACTCGCTCGCATCAAGCACATCAACCACACACATACAAGCACATGCCTATTCCTATCATCATCATCATCATCATCATGTTATAAACAATAAAGTAAATATGCATGAACAAGTAATAGAAATATTGGATGGCATGCTGTATGCATATTACAAACATATTCGCATAGAATCAAGCATAGCATAGGACTCAAAAATAGAAAACAATTTATTATTAACCAATTTAGTTTGGAGTTAAGGTTCCTCACCTTAGCTTGCTAAAAGATACTTTTCCAAGCTTTAAAATCACCTTTATACTGTTATTATATTGCTAGAAGACCTAACAAAGTCGATAGAATTTAATTAGAATTAATTCAGAATTTAAAAACCATTCTGTCAACTGAGGGTCGATGCTAGGGTCGATGCTAGGGTCGATGGGTCTATCGACCCTCCCCTCTTTTTGGACTTCCCGAATGCTGAGGGTCGATGGTCATAAACACCTAGGGTCGGATGGCCTATCGACCCTGGGTGCGACCCTCGGTGCACTCTGGTCCAATTCCCACTTTTAAATCCATTCTTCGTGTTTGGGGTCCTATGGCTTGCTTCCTACATTCATTCAACATTCATTCCATGGTCTAGAACCATGTATAATCCATCTAAATAGTTTTCATGCATCCTCCTATGGTTTTCCATGAAAACCTAACCATAGCTTAATGGTTTGGGTTTCTGCGAGATCACATTCTTATTAATTACTACCCTAAGGTCTGTAGAAACTCATAGAATTTGTATCCATACCTGAGAAGGTTAATCTTTCTCTGAAACTCTTCTCTTTTGGCTTAATTTCTCTTCCTTCCCTTTCTTCTTCCTCTTTCATTCTCCACTCTTTCTCTCAATTCGATTAGGGTTGTGAAAGGAGTGAAAGTAGCTTAGGGACGTCCTTTAAATAGACTGAGAACATCCTAAATAAGTCCCATTGAGATTTGGAAAGAATCCCAATCGAAAAATATAGAAATTTCCTAATTTCTATATTCGGCAGAAACCGAGGGTCGATGGGAGGGTCGATGATCCCGTCGACCCTAGGGTCTTAAGCAGTCCGACCCTCCCTTCAAAACCGAGGGTTTGACTTTCTGTTTTGGGAGGTCCGACCCCGCTTAGCTGGGTGTGCGACCCTCCCCTAATTTTGAATGTTTTTGGGTCGATTTTATACCTGGGATTTCGATCTCCTTTACGCCCTTGGTCCATTTGACTCGACCATGATGGGTAAACCTGGTTCAAGGTGGTAAGACCGGGTTAGATTGACACGGGTCTTACACTAGTGGCTGCGGAACGTACGCTCCATATATAGGTGGTTGGTATTGATATCCACCTTGAGCTATTTCAGGATTCGATACTTGAGCCTGCATGATAGGAGTCTGAGGTGCGTGGGGTACTTTGTTACTTCCCCCGGGTGCTGTTCTTGCCTGTCCAGCTGGCATTGGAGGTGTTTGTGCAGCTGGAAGAGTTATGCCTATGGCCACTTGGATAGTAGCTTGTGCCTATTGCATCTGTTGCAGCTGTTGGGCCAAGTTCATTACGACTGTGGCCAAGTCTGTAGGTGGAGCTGGCAGATTGGTAGGAATTGCCTGCCCATTTATGACGGATGGTGCAGTGTTCCTATCCCCCTGTGGTTCCGGGTGTGTCTGGTTATCTTCCCCCACAGGTGGTGGTGGTGGGATAGAGTTATGGCTCTGTCTGGTTGCTCTGCATCCCACCATTAATTAATCTGCTAGTATGATTGCCTGAAATCATTGAACACGAGAGACAATCACTAAATACTTCATTCTCATATTTTAAATCCACTAACAAATGCAAATTTCAAAATTTTCAGATCATTCTGTCGAAAATGCCGTGTTTTCATTGTAGGGTCGATGGTGGGGGTTGATGGGTATCCGACCCTCAGTATTCGACCCTGGGAAATCACCCATTCTTCTCGAGAGCCAGGGGTCGATGGGGGGGTCAGAGTATGTCCGACCCAGGGTGCGACCCCTAGTTCTCTGTCAGGTTCCTGAGAGTCAAGGGTCGATGAGGGGGTCGATTGTTTTAATCGAATTTTTCGAACCCCGGACAAAAAATCTGATTTTTAAGTCCGATTCAAAGTCCATTTCTCATTCTTTCTTCTCCGCTTCGACTCAGCTCGTCCCTCTGAGTTGCTACAGTGCCCATTCCGATTAGTTGGTGGTTTGCACTTCTCGTTTTGTCGTCTACACCTCCGCTACAGGTATTTCTTCTACTTTTTCATGTTTTTAGGTTTCTTAACCTAGGTTTTTGCTCGTTTATCTTGTATTTTTCAAATTAAACTTTTTCCAATCGTAAAAATTTGTTTTTTATTGGGGGCTTTTGTTGTTGGTGACTCGAGGAACGAAAGTCCTCAAAAATATTTGAGTTTCATTGGTTGGTTATCGAGAAACTCGAAATTTTCATTTTTTGCCCTAATTTTGTCAAAATTTTGAATTTCTTTAAATTTCTTGCAATTCAATCCAATTAGTTGAAATTACCGACTGTTTGAGTCTCACAAGATAGTTTAGGATCTATGTAAGTCCTTCTGCCCACGTGTATGGGTGAAAAGTGAGGTTTTTGGCCCATTTACCTCGTTATTACGTCGAATTCTCAGGTTTTTCCTCTCTACTAACCCATTATTTGTTTTTCTTTCTTATTTGCAGATACTATGGCTTGTACCAAGGTACCCAGAGTTCGCGACCATCTTTGCTTCCGTACCAACGAAGCCGAGGCACAGTATGCCCACTACGCTCGCAAGAAGGTTGAGGGAGGCTGCAAAGTGGACTTGGTTGACTTAGCCTTGTTCAGTGTGGAGAGAGCCTTTGGTGATATGGGATGGCTCCCTGTCATCACTTATCACGTGTGTACCCGTCCTGACTTGGTACGCCAGTCTACTGTAATCTCCAGGTGGTGGGAGATTACAATGATGTGGAGAGGGGTGAGGAGCATCGCATCACGAGCTATGTCAATGGGGTTGACGTTTCATTTGATTATCGGTAGCTGGTCGACTTGTTGGGCATTTCCTATGCTGGCCCCATGGTGTTCTGTGCTCCTGGAGAGCCCCAGTTCTTTTCTCTATAGATGAGGGCTGAGATCGATAGCCAGCTCATCCGACCTGATCGCTGGCAGATGAAAGCGAGTTGTCTGCGCCCAGATCCACGGGTATATTGCAAGATCATTCAGCATAACCTGATACCACAGAGTGGTCATTACGAGAGGATCTCCCAGTTGACCCAGTATCTATTATACTGTATATGCATTAGGCAGCCCGTCTACCTTCCATACATCATCATGTGTTCCATGATCAGTGCCACGTTTTCCAGTCACACTGGCAACTTTCCTTACGGAGGCATGATCACTACCTTGCTTACCTGCCTGGGGGTTGACTTAGTGGATGAGAAGATTCTGGAGAAATCCTTCTCATCGCCTCTTGATTGGGAGGCTATTTGTAAGATGGGCATGCGGGATGCCCAGGTCAGTGATGAGGAGAGAAACACGATGGTACACCCTCGCACTCGAGTGGACATGGCTGATGATGAGGCCGCAGCAGCAACCGCTGAAGCAGGGGTTCCTGGGGATGATGACGATCGGCTATACATGGATGTAGATGCCATACCTCCTCCATCACCTACCCATGCTACTGGAGCTGGTCCGTCTTCTTCAGCTGGTCCTTCGCATGCAGCTGGTCCTTCGTATACTCCATCTGATGACATGATGAGGATATTACACGAGATACGAGAGGCTCAGCGTATGTCTAACCTGAGGATGGGAGAGCTTATAGAGGCTCAGCGTATGACTGACCAGTAGGTGGCTGATCTCACAGGTAGTCTCCAGACGAGCCAGACTCAGCTAGCTTGGTTGACCAGGGTCTACGCTGAGGACTATGATAGAGACCATGAGGCACCACCTCCCCCATCACCTCCAGCTTCTTGATGTACTCCTTTTATTTTTCATTTTGTACTTCAGAGTAACTGTCCGGACTGTGGACTGTACTCTGCTTTAATTATATATATAAACGTTTGTTCTTCCTTTTTGGTTGTATATATATTTGTTTCTCATTTAATAGATGCATTATTCTCTTTTAGTTTAGTCTCAAACAACACAGATGCTTATGGTGTGTTATTATTATGTCTTTTATATTTTTATCCTATCTCAGTTCACACCATTTTTGTAGAATTATATGGTTTCACAGATAAAGCCTGTGATGCTCTGATACCAAGTTGTCACACCACAATTCTGCACCATTCAGAATGGTGTGATGAACCGCTATAAACCAACGGTTCAACCAGGATCTCTAATAGGCGGTATCCATTAAAAATAAAACCATGCGCATCCACAACCATAATCAGAATAAATATACACAATAGCGGAAGTCTTATAGTAAATGAACTGAGTATTCTAAATGTAATAATCATAATTAAAAATGTCAAATTATTGTTGTATCAACTGGGACATAAATAAATAAAATATCAATTACATCTTTTATAAATCCAAATAAAATCCTAATAGAACACGCATGAGTTGCACTCGCATGAGGGGTCATGCGTATCCTCTAAGTCTTCAGCCTCCATTGCAGCAACACGCGCATACACCGAATCATTTATATAATCTACAACTGTGGTACCTGCATCATCAACTAAAAATATTTGACGTCGAGAGGGTGAGCACACATCATGGCTCAGTGAGCAAACAAAACAATGCAACAAACATATGCATGCATTCAATTCATATATTTGGTCTGGTAAATAAGTTTGCAATGTGCTATAGAAAGGATAAGTGGCCAAAGATCACGTTTATTGACGCCGCACCTCTATACAAAAGTGTGTGAAGCTGTCCAAAGGTAACGTTTATTGTCGACTCACATGCACCCAACCATGGACAATATACACACAAAGGTCACGTTTATTGCTTTACCCGTTGCCCATACCAACACGTAAGCCCCTGCTGGCAAGGGCTCACAAACTGGGCTCGCAACTAACCAATCCTAATGCCAATCAGTGTAGCCAAGGCCTCACCCCAGCATCCCTCAATACTTCCATAGAGATAGGGCTAAGGCCCCCCGGCAGAGTCAGAGACTACACGGTCCGAGATCACCTCCCCTCATACCCTATGACGTAATAGTTCTGCTAAGGTAATGGCGATACGACGATGTCAGTGGACAAGACTTGAGTTAGAGATAGAGCTAGAGTGCTGAGGCCCCGCCTATGACACCTCCCCCTGGTACTCGCTCGCATCAAGCACACCAACCACACACATACATCCATATGCCTATTTCTATCATCATCATCATCATCATTATCATAAACAATAAATAATTATGCATGAACAGTAATAATAGAAATATTGGATGACATGTTGTATGCACATAACAATCATACACGCATAAATCATTCATGGCATTGGACTTAAGAATAAAAATAGTTTATTATTAACCAATTAGTTTATGTCTTGTTCCCTCACCTTTACTTGATCGTAAATCCTCTTTCAAGCTTTAAGAATCAACTATATATCGATATTATATCACTAGAAGACCTAACCAAGTCGATAGAATTTAATTAGAATTAATTCAGACTTTAAAAAGCATGCTGTTAACTGGGGGTCGATGCTAGGGTCGGAGGTTTCATCGACCCTGGGTGCGACCACCCCTATTCTGGACTTCCCAAACACTGGGGGTCGATGATCAGGGTCTGGTAGGGTCGATTGGCCATCGACCCCCCGTGCGACCCCCTGTGGTTTTAATCAATTTTTCATCCTACAGTCCATTCTTCATGTTTGGGGTCCTATGGCTTGCTTCTACAATCCATTCCATACATGTTCTATGGCCTAGAACCGTGGTTCATTCACCTAGATGGCTTTCATGATTTTTCCCATGGTTTTCCATGAAAACCTAACCATGGGTGGATGATTTGGGTTTCTCCTAGATCATTCCCTCTTCTCTATCTATCCTAAGGTCTGTAGAATTTCATGGGGATAGTATCCATACCTGAGAATTAGGCTTGTTTCTCTGAAGCCTTCTCCTTAATCTTCTTCTCCACTTTCCTTCTCTTCTCTTTCTCTCAATCCAATTTGGGTTCTAAAAGGAGTGAAAGAGGCTTAGGGACGTCCTATTTATAGAGTAGAAACTCCCAAAATAAGTCCCATTGAGATTAGGAAGGAATCCCATTGATATTAGGAAAGTTTTCTAATTTTTGGTTTGTGCTGTTTTTATCGATTATCGGGGGTCGATGAGGGGGTCGGAGATCCCGTCGACCCCTGGTTCTTAAAATGTCTGACCCCCGGTATAAAACTGGGGGTTTGACTTTTATACTGGGGGGTTTCGACCCTCCCTTGCTGGGTATGCGACCCTCCCCCTATTTTTGGTGTTTTTGGGTCAGTTTAATACCTGGGATCGTGATCTCCTTCACGCACTTGATCCGTTTGGTTCGACCATGATGGGTAGACCTGGTTCAAGGTGGTTAGACCGGGTTTATTCGATACGGGTCTTACACCCTCCACCTGTCAATTATAGTAAAACTGCTTCACCAACTCAGGACGGGTGCAGCCCTAGTACAGAATCATGGGAGCCAGCCCATATCACCAAAAGCCCCCTCCACATCAAATAGGGCTAGACTGGTCAAGTTGACACAACGACCCCCTTCCACCTTCTGGCGTTGGAACCAGGGATACTGTGCCTCCGCTTCGATGGACCTGGAGTGACGAGGATCGTAAACTCAGGGGACTTTAGTGCGAGCCATGTTGTCTGCAAGGGCATAGGCCAACAAACAACTTATCAAACATAGTGAAAATTTTAAATTTTAAAATTATAACGGTGTGATGGGCCAAAAGCCTCATTTTTTCCTAAATGCTTGGATAGCGGACTCACGTACATCATAAGCCATCATGCAATGACCAATTAAGTGGGAACTTGCTATTAATTAAGACGAAATTGAAGAAATTTTAAAAGTTTGAAAAATCCCCAAATTCTAGGTCAAAATGGTAGGTCTTCCATTGATTAACCAAAACGACCGATGCAACCCAATTTTCTTAGAGGGCTTTTGTCTGTTGGGTGTCCAGTAGCAAGGTTCGTTCATAAAAATCAAAATTTTAAATCAAATTTTTAAGGATAAATAAAATTTAATTGGGAAAAGATTAAAATAGGCGATGGAAACCTAGAATGAATTGACAAAGAGGGCAATGAGAATGTAAAACTTACCGTGGAGATAAGGAATCCAATGGTTGCTCGAGGAAATTTCACTCAAGGTGAGTGGTCGGTACTGTAGCAACTCCGTGGAGGCGAGTTGAGTTGTGAATAATAGAAGACAAGAGAGAAAATGAAGAAAATGGCTCAAAATTGGGTTTAGAAAAAACCTGATTTGGGGTCGTGTGGTTGCAGAATTTGACCAAAAGTGCGACCACATGATCGACCCCATGATCGACCCCAGGCTCTCGATGAGCTACCAGGGTTCATATGGTCGGAACCCTATGGTTGCATATAGTGCGACCACACCCATCGACCCCATGATGAAAATGCCCTGTTTTGACTGAATGGCTTTAAAATATGAATTTTTGCCTCATTTATTGTGAGATTAATATGAGATCAATGTACATTATACTTGCCTCATATGTTTCCTTGACTTTCAGGCACTACCATCACCGAACAACAGGAAATGGCTGGGCGAAGAATAACTCGAAGAGGACGTAACTCAATTCTACCTCCATCACCACCTGTGGAGGTAAATACCCATGAAAACCTTAAGGAACAGGAGAACCAAAATATGGTACAGCCAGGAGTCAATAACCAAGCCAACCCAACAAACTTTCCTGCCCCACCTATGGAATTGACTACAGTGGTTATGAATTTAGCACAACAGGTACAACAATTACAACAAATGCAAGCCAATATGCAAGCTGCTATGGGAATCACTCCCCCAGCCATAAATATAACACCTCTACCCGTAAGCTAGTACCGTACCAGGGGGTAGCAATACCGTGTCCTAAACATCAGCCATGAATAACACGGTATCCCAAGCACCTCAAACTCCAGTTGTACAAGCTTAAATACAAAACCCTGAAGTACCTCAAGGCGAATATAACCAGGGCAATTACCAGTACCAACCACCTATGTATGGAGCATATGCTCAATATCAGCTGGACCATTCTAGGCTGATCGAGCATTTTCTAAAAATAAAGCTAAGGGAGTTTACTGGCAAGTCATCGGATCCTCTGTGGCCAGCACACTGGATCGACGAGATAAAAAGAAACTTTATGATGATGACTATCAATGAAGGAGAGAAGGTATTATGCACAACCTTTATGCTGATAGGTGATGCCCATCATTGGTGGAAATCTACTCTAAATTATCTGTTGACAAAGCACACTCAATTGACCTGAACTACCTTCAAAGATGCCTTCTTCAAGAAATATTTTCCTAGGAGTTTCAGAGATGCGATGGAAAAGGAGTTTCTGAGTCTGTATCAGGGATAGATGACTATAGACGCTTATTAGCAGCGTATGAAGAGCTGTTCTTCTTTGCTCCCTCTAGCATGCAGGAAGAAGATACCAAAACCCGAAGGTTCGTTATGGGACTTAGGGGAAGTATACCAGAGCATGTATTGGGATTGGAAAAGAAGATCTATAATGAAGCTATACAGATTGCTTGAGTGCTAGAATTGAGCTAGAGGGAGAGATACTTTGCTCAGAATAGGGCATTAAGAGGCCTAATGGAACTACTTATAACGGAGGGAACTCCAGGACATTTAAATCCTTTCGTACTCAAGGCTTCAATGCTACAGCCAAGACTACACCAACAGTCCAACCTCAATAAAGGCAAGGAAGTGCTGGAGTTAAGTGCTTCAACTGTAATAAAATAGGGTATTATTCGAGGGACTGCCCTAAACTGAAGAAACAACTACAATAAGGCAAGGCTTATGCAGTAACTGCTGAAGATTGGCTGCATCACCCGATGTAGTCATAGTTATAATTCACCCTTTTTGTTTTGTAGTACATTGTGTGAGCATATAAATTAATTTTAAGAAGGATAAAATCATAGGTATCGTACCATTAATGGCATACCCGCCAGAGTACTCTTCGACTCTAGGGCCAATCATTCTTTTATATCTGTGTCATTTGGGAAGAAGCTAAGTCTACCCCTCAGACCTTTAGACAGTAAATTACTGGTACGATCACCTATGGGAATAGGTTATGGACCATGTCCAGTTCTCATAAATGGACAAAGTTTGGACGCCAACCTGGTGCAACTTGAGATGATAGATTTTAACGTCATCTTAAGGATGGACTGGTTATCCCAACATTCCACGAGTCTGCCTTATGCTGAAAAGAAGATATCATTTAAAGATAAGGAAGGAGCAGAGTTTAGTTTTGCAAGAACCAAGCTTCCCCGTAAGCGGAAACTCATTCTTTCTACATTAAAGGCTAAGAGATGCCTCGAAAAAGGAGGAACTGGTTACTTGGTGTCATTGGTTGACCTCACCAAGGAAGCACTACGATTAGAAGACATAGAAGTGGTACAGATGTATTTTTTGAGGAATTACTTGGTTTGCCACCTGATCGAGCGACAGAGCTTGTTATAGACCTTATACCCGGAGCCGCACCAGTATCTAAGGCACCCTATAGAATGGCTCCTACTGAATTGAAGGAACTAAAGGTATAATTACAGGATTTACTAGACAAGGGTTTTATTCGACCAAGCATATCGCCTTGAAGAGTGCCAGTGTTATTTGTTAAGAAGAAGGACGGTAGCGTCAGATTATGCATAGACTACCGGGAACTAAACAAGCTCATGATCAAGAATCGATATCTCTACCTCAAATTGATGATTTATTTGATTAGTTGCAAGGAGCAAAGATGTTTTCCAAGATCGATCTTAGGTCTGGGTATCATCAGTTGAAGATCAAGGATGGTGACATTCCAAAGACAACATTCAGGACCCGATAATGACATTATGAGTTCCTAGTGATGTCCTTCGGATTAACAAATGCACCTGCATCTTTTATGGAACTTATGAACTGGGTATTTTATGACATGTTGGACACCTCGGCTATCATATTCATAGATGATATATTGATATACTCCAAAGATGAGGTAACTCATGCATCAGATCTTAGATCAGCTTTACAATGACTAAGGAAAGAAAAGCTTTATGCCAAATTCAAGAAATGTGAGTTCTGATTAAAAGAAGTATAATTCTTAGGTCATGTGGTATCTACAGAAGGAATCAAAGTGGATCCCAGCAAGATTGAAGCCATTGTAAAATGGAAAGCACCGAAGAATGTTGCTGAAATTAGAAGTTTCTTAGGTTTAGCTGAATATTATCGACGATTCATGGAAGACTATTATGAAATTTCCGTACCCCTCACTAGTCTAACTAAGAAAGGAGAAAAATTTGTTTGGACCAACGAATGTGAAGAGTGCTTCCAAACATTAAGACAAGACTAATATCAGCTCCTGTCTTGACTATTCCGATTCGAAGAGAACCATTTACCTTGTACACCGATGTGTCTGGATTAGGTTTGGGATGTGTGCTTATGCAAGGAGAGCAAATAATTACATATGCTTCCAAATAATTAAGGACACATGAGAAGAATTACCAAACCCATGACTTGAAATTAGCAGTAGTGATACATGTTGTCAAGATATGAAGACACTATTTGTACGGAGAAAAATTCCAAGTTAAATAAGATCATAAAAGTCTCACTTATTTTTTCAATCAGAAGGAATTGAATATGAGACAGAGGAGATGGCTGGAGTTGCTAAAGGATTACGATTGTGACATCCAGTATCATCCAAGAAAGGCTAATGTGGTTGCGGATGCATTAAGCAGGAAAGCTATGACAAAATCTCAAGAAGAAGCCAGCTTAAATGCTGCAATGTGTGACACAACAAGAGTATTCAATTGCGACAGTAAGCAGTTCGTGATTGATAAACCGGATGATTCCACCAACCTAGGGTTTATTCATCGATTTTCAAACATGTTTGCTACATTGAAGATTATACCTGAAATGATAGATGAAGTGAAGACAGTTATTCAATCAGACCACTATCTGAGAACAACACAAGAAAGACCTTGATAAGGGAAGGACTGTTCTTGAATTCACTTTGGATTCTGATAAGACATTAAGATACAAATGAAGGGTATGTGCTCCTGAAAGTGAAGACTTAGACATCAGACACAGACTAATGAAGGAAGCCCATACGACTGCCTATTTGGTACATCCAAGAAGTACAAAGATGTATCATGATCTAAAGAAACTATATTGGTGGTGAGGAATGAAAGGGATGTAGCTAAATATGTGTCTCAATGCCTGAATTATCAGGGAGTAAAGGCTGAAAGGCAAAAGCCTGCAGGATTGTTGTAGTCATTACCAGAACCAACTTGGAAATGGGACTGCATTACTATGAACTTTATCACTGGATTACCATTAACTCCCAGATCAGTAGATGCAGTTTGGGTAATTGTGGATCGACTTACCAAAATAGCTCGTTTCATTGCCATACGACCTCAATATGCTTTGGAGTGGTTAGCTAAGTTATAAGTGGATAACATTGTCAGATTACATGGAGTACCTAAAAGCATCGTGTCTGATAGAGACCCATGCCTTACCTCAATGTTTTGGAAAGGATTGCAGAATGCTATGGGAACTACATTGAAGTTTAGCATGGCATTTCTCCCTCAGACTGATGGACAGTCGGAGCGTACTATTCAGATTCTAGAAGACATGCTCCGAGCATGTGTTATTGATTTCATAGGATCATGGGATAAGAAGTTACCATTGATCGAGTTTGCATATTACAATAGCTATCAGGATACTATACAGATGTCACCCTATGAAGCACTGTATGGTAGGAAGTATCGAACTCCTTTGTTTTGGAACGAAGTCAGAGAGCGAAGAATTGTGGGCCCTGAATTTATGGAAGAAACTTGTAAAGTAGTTGATATAATCAGGGAAAGAGTTAGAACAGCTCAGAATCGTCAGAAACAGTATGTAGATAATCGACGTCGAGACCTTGAGTTCGTCATGGGTGATAGAGTATTCCTAAAAATATCACCTATGCGAGGCTTAAAACGGTTTAGACAGAAAGGAAAATTAAGTCCGAGGTACGTCGGGCCATATGAAATTCTAGCTAAGCGTGGGAAAGTAGCGTATCAGTTAGCACTAGCCCCATCCATGTCAAGTGTGTATGATGTATTTCATATCTCGTTACTAAAGAAGTACATCTAAGATCCAATACACATCCTAATAGCGGATCCACCAGGTCTAACTGAAGATTTAACGTTCGAAGTAGTACCATTTGAAATTACCATCCGGAAGGTTCAACGTCTATGCAACCATGACATGTACTATGTTAAAGTTACTTGGAGAGGCCAAGATGTGAAAGAAATCACACGGGAAGAAGAAAATGCTATGTGAAAGAAATATCCTCACCTTTTCAACTCGGAAGGTATATGCTAATTTCGAGGCTGAAATTTATATAAGAGGGGGGGAGTTGTAAGACCCGTACTTTGCTAACCTAGTCTTACCACTTTGTATTAGGTCTTTCTATCATAGTCGGACCAAGCGGACCAAGAGCGTGAAGAAACCACAAGGCTAGGTATGTAATTTGAACCATAAATCATCTAATTGAGATGTATGGTCGCATACCTAAACAGGTGTGGTCGACCACACCGTAGAATGTTGAGACCACTCGAATTTAAGACGTGTGGTCGCAGTTTTAAGACGTGTGATCGACGGATACTGCGACCCCATGTGCGACCACAAGATGATATAACTGACTCCGAAATTAGGAAACCTTCCTAATCTAAAAAGGGGTTCTTTCCTAATCAAAGTGGGACATTAGATGGATGTTTTTCTCTATATACAGGATGTCCCTTTGTCTCTTTCACTCTTTTAAAACCCAAACTAAAAGAGAGAGAAAGAGAGGAGGAGGAAGAGAAGGAGAATTGAAGAGAAAGAGAAAGCTCTAATTTTGCAGAAAGTTTAAGGTATGGAATCATTCCCTACATTAATTGAATGCCTAGAATAGGTTATGGAGGAGAGATTGATTTAAAGTAAGATCTCAATCCTAAGACCTTGGACAAAACTCTAAGAGATCCATGGAGGGAATCTATTAGGGTGAAGGATGACGTAAAAGTATGAATTTTAAGCCATAGAACAATCATAAGAAGGATCATAATGATAAGCTAAGGATTCAAAAGATGAAGGTATTGCATTGAGAGTGGAAAAGTTGACCAATACTCGTGAGGTCACAGTTTGATCGACGACACGAGGCACATGTGTCGACCACATGCCTCGGAATGTTTTTAGGGAGGGTGTGGTCGCATGTGTGTGGTTCCATGATATGCGACCACACATATAGACCCACACCTTACGGTCGCAAAATTTGAGACCACAGGTACAGTTACACCTGCGGCCACTCAGCTTATGGAGGTCTATTTGATTCTAGGACTGGACCATTGACTATTGTAATTTGATGAACTTGAACCCTAACTTAGAATTTACAAATTCTTAGGTTTCGAAGAGGTTCAAGAGTGAGTTAAGAAGCTTAGAAAAGATTGAATGTTTCTAACAAGTGAGGGAACATAACCTAAACTAACTGGCTAATAATAAACTGTTTACTTTTATTGAGTCCAAGCCATGATTAATTCTATGCTTGTATGCTTGTAATGTGCATCTCACATGTCATCCAATATTCTTGCTATTACTGCTCATGCATATTTAGTTCTGTCTATTTATAATATGATGATGATGATGCTAGGAATAGACATGTGATTATGTGTGTGTGGTTGGTGTGCTTGATACAAGTGGAGCATCAGGGGGAGGACGTGACATTGTGGTTCTTCTTGGTCACCAGACTTTAGCTCTATTTCTTCTCAAGTCCTGTTCACTGACATCATCATATCGCCAATACCTTATCATAACTATTATGTCGTAGGGCATTAGAGGATGTGGTCTCGGACCGTGTGGTCTTTGACTTTATCGGGGGTCCTTAGTTCTATCTCTATGGACGTATTGAGGGATGCTGCGGTGAGGCCTTGGATACACTGGATGACATTTAGGATTGGTTAGTTGCGAGCCCAGTTTGTAAGCCCTCGTCAATAGGGCTTACATATTTGTATGGGTAGGGCATTAGGGGAAGTGTTGGCGGTGTTTGATCCGGATATTTTAGCACTATCTCTATTCCATGATGGGTGCATGTGGGACGACAATGGTGTTTGATCCATTGGGTGGATTCACATACTCATGTATAGAGGTGCGGTGGCCGCCATTCCTTTCTATAGCATATTGCAAACTTAAAAACCAGACCAAAGATATGAATTAAACGCATGCATGTTTGTTGCAATGTTTTGTTTACTCACTGAGCCGTAATGTGTGCTCACCTTTTTCGACATCGAATATTTTTAGTTGTTGTTGCAGGTTCTACCGTTGAAGATTACATGAATACACCGACGTATGGTGACTTAGCAGTGATAGGTGTGGAAGCTATGGAAAAGGCACATGATCCGTCATGTGAGTACAATTCATGTGTTTTCGATTAGTTTAGTTATTTGGTTATCGGAACATGTAATTGATTAATTTATTTTATTTTATGATTTGAGTTACTTTGGAGATAATTGGATAATTAATTATGCTATCACTGTTAGATACTCAGTTCATTAGTATTAAAGACTTCCGCTATTGTTTATTTACTCTGATTATGCTTGTGGAATGTATCTAGTTTAATCGGATGGGCACGACCTATACGAGATCCTGATTGAACCGTTGGTTTTTCCTTGATGGTTCATCACACCACTGGTTAGTCCAGATTTGGGGTGTGACAGTTATAGTCAAAACCACAGTAGACTAGTTCTCCCAGGCAGTGGCAATATTTTGAACCAAATCCGGTGTTAGCACCTGCAGGGCAATGGCTCATCAAGAGATTCATGTACAGGAAGTGGTAGGCCGTGCTGTTGATGAAGTCAATTTGGAGAGTAGAACATCGTATGTGTAAGACCCATAAATTGGACAGGAGTGCCACTCGGGGTGCTTGTCAAGACGCAATTCTCTCTCCACCTGTTACAACTCCAATCTGTTTCTTCGTGGAAGTCTACACCATTGGCTCTCCCCCAGTATTGGTTACATGTGAATTGAGAAACTTGTAGAGTTGGAATCAAACTTAATCTCTCTAGGAGCTAATACTGCAGTAAATGCTGTGACCCCATGAATCGATCCAAATTGAACTTGCTGTTACGCCTTGCCATCACATCAAGGCCGTTCAATGTTTCTGCCAATATAGTTGGTATAATATTGCCACCATCATTAGCATGGATAATGAGGTCCACTATGGCAGGGGACTCTGTGTGCTTGCCTTCTTAGCAAGTAACGGGTGATCATGCAGTAGATGAATAATTTTTTCCTCTGTACCTTTGCTTGGAAGTCCTCAGGGTTTTTGTGTGCATACTTTTTAGACATTTCCTAGATGTCCAATCCTCCATTCTTGAAGAAAACTTTGACTTCTTCCTTACTCCACTCGAAGTGTTTTCGGATCTTCTGAGTGTATTCACCCCTAAGCGGAGGTTTGAAGATCTTCTCCTTGTAAGGGTAGATCAGACATACCCTGAATTCTTCCAATGTAGGGCACATCATTGCGTCACCAAATTTGAAAACGTGCATTGAGGGGTCCTAGAATTTGGCGACTGCTTTCAACAAACTAGGACAGAGGCACATGTTCTGAAGGCCACATAGGGCTTCGAGATGATATGGCTTTAAAGGTGAGGTGTCTCTCTCATAATTGAACCATTCCCACTTCCTAAGACCTTTGTTCATGTTTTCACGTAGCTGTCAAACAAAAGGTCAGTCTTCTACATCACAAAAGTAGTAATTAAGGGTTTAAGTCCACAATAAAATGTTCATACAGTTGAGAGGTCTCCTAATTAGGAGTGCGTAAACATGAATATTTGAATGTATTCTAATAAATCATGTACAACTTTACTGCATATTATAGCTACGCCTGTACACTAAATCCTAATAGTCAGACAAAATACAACGAAGATGAAGGCCTAGCTAGGCTGACAAGAAGCTGTCCCCATGGTTGACCATGGGAGGATCTTTGGGTTGTTCATGTAGAGTAACCGATCCTCAATAAAGGATGCCACCTTTTGGGTAAAGAAACATGGACCTTGGAATTTGGGACGCCATCGAATGGATGGACGACAGATGAATTCCAGTCGAGCTATAGGAATGTAAATGTATAAAATGACCTACTCACAAGAGACAGTGCCATACAGATTTTCTCACAAAGGAAGGAGGCCAAAGATGTAAAATCTGAGAATCCATTGGATTAGAGAACGTGAGAAGAGTTTTGGCCATGAAAGGATTTCTTTCCCTAATAATGATGAGAAGAAACGACCTTTTTGCTGATAATAAGTCTGATCAGATCGAAGAGGTTCAAGGTTTCACAAACTATGGAAGTCCAACCCCCTTTTCTTTCTTTTTTATTTTTTCTTTTCTTTTTTTTTTTCAGGGGTAGAACTAAACATAGTATTTCTTTACCTGATCCAAATTTGTCAGATATTGCAATTTTTTGCCATCAAGCTCGGTCAACTGTATAGCCTTGCCTGGGAGGATTTCTTTGACAAGAAAAGATCCGCTCCAGTTTGGATGGAACTTACCCCTAGGGTCATGTATGGGAGCCCTTTGCTCTTTTAGCACCAAGTCTCCAATAGCCAGATGATGAGGATGTACTTTCTTATTGAAGGTGGCAGCAATCCTCTGTTGAAACTTCTTTGAATTGTCTGCAGCCCTCATCCTTTTTTCATCAATAAAATTCAATTCCTCATTTCTCGCTCACCTCCATTCGGCCTTGTAGATCTTAGATTCCATAAGGGTCCTCAAGGAAGGGACCTCTAATTCAATGGGAAGAACAACCTCCATACCATAGACTAAAGAGTAGGGATTTGCTCTTGTAGATGTTCTAACCAATGTGCGGTAGGCCCATAAAGCATTGGGAAGCTTATCTGCCCAATCCGTGTTAGTTTGTGCCATCTTCTGTAGGATAACCTTGATGTTCTTGTTAGCTGCCTCAACAGCCCCATTTGTCTGTAGGCGATAAGGAGAAGACCTATGCTGATTGATATGGAACTTCTCACACAAATATTGCATCTTACCCCTGAAATGTGTACCTTGATCAGATATCAAATCCTGAAGCATGCCGTAGTGGCAAATGATGTACTCCTGTTAGAACTTGGCCACTTTATTGGCAGTAAGCTTGGCATAGGACTATGCTTCCACCCACTTCATGAAATAATCTATGGCAACCAGGATAAATTCATGTCCATCGGATGCCTTAGGGTTTATATTCCCTATCACATCTATACCCCAAGTCGAAAATGGCTAAGGAGAGCTCAAAGTATGCAAGTCTGTTGGGGGCACATGGATAAGATTGGCAAATATCTGGCACTTGTGACACCTTTTCGCAAAGTCGACACAGTCTGCTTCCATTATGTTTCAATAATACCCCAAGTGTAGGATCTTTTTAGCAAGCATCTTGGCATTCATGTGGGATCCACATATCCCTTCATGGATCTGTTTAATAACATTTCGGGCCTGTTCCTTATCGACACAAACCAACTAGACTCCATCATAAGACCACTTATATAAAATATCTTCACATAATATGAACTAGGCGGCATGTCTCCTCAGGGTTTTCTTCTCTCTTGATGTCGCATCTGTAGGGTATTTAGATTCCCTGATGAAATCCACTATAGGGGAGAACCAAGGTCGACCATCTACTATCAGCGCATTGACCTCTTTATCCATGTATGCTGGCTGTATCATTCTTTCGATTATCAAAGGTTGCATCTTCTCCTTCGGATTACCCCCAATCGTTGATGCTAGTGTTGCCAACGCATCAATGTATCAATTTGTATTTCATGGGAAGTATCTAAATTCTATCTCTTTAAATTTGCAGGCCAAGACCTGAGCCCAATGTTTATAAGGTACAAGCTTTTCATCTCTCGTCTTTCAGTCTTCCCTGACTTGATAGATAACGACTGAAGAGACTTCATACACTTTCAACTTCTGTACACCAAAGGACAAAGCCACTCGGAGTCCTCTCACACTGGCTTCATACTTTGCGATATTGTTGGTGCATTTAAAATCCAAGCGAAAAAGACAAAGGTATGAAGACACTGTCAGGATCGACTAGCAATACCTCGGCTCCATATCCTCGATGATTTTCCGCTTCATCAAAGAACATCACCCATGTGTCCTCTCCCAGTTCTTCCTGAACAGTGGAGACTTCTTCACCAGGAAATACGTCCTCCAATTGTTTAAGATTTCCTTCGATTGGGAGAGACGACAAATGCTCAACGATTATACATCCCTTGATAGAATTTTGGTTCATGTAGGTAATATCAAACTCTGAAAGCAGCAACAACCACCATGCCATTCTCCCTGTAAAGGCCGGCTTCTAAAAAAGGTATTTGATCTGGTCCATGCCGGTGATGAGAACATTAGGATATGAGAGCATGTAATGTCTCTATCTCCTCGTTACCCAGACCAAAGCAGTGCATGTTTTCTCCAAAGGAGTATAGTTAACCTCATAGCCCGTGAGCTTCTTGCTCAGATAATACACAACCCTCTCAATACGTCCATCTTCATCGTGCTGGTCAATCATGGATCATGTTAGGGAAATCTCCCACGTCACCAATGACATGACGACAGTTAGGATCCAAGCATCCACGTCAATACCCGAACGTTCCCATAAAACCAACCAATGGATAAGGACAAAAGCGTCATTTTTATAGCTTTGGAAGGATACTTCGGTCATCACACATCAAACAAGGGTAAAAATGGCATTTACAAAGATACACTATTCACTATAAATGCCACGAATCTTGAGATTTCAGGTACTTTTTACATTTATTACTCTTTCTTGGGATTATCGCTTTGACACCTCGGACTGAGAATCTCTCACCTATCCCATTTAAATATTATTGTGGGCTCGGATACCGAGCCCATCGACTGTTCACAGAGCCCTAAATTAGGCATCAGAGTGGACTCGGGGCCATAGGCCTGCCTCTCCCTTGTCTTTGCTTATCTTGCAGGTCTAGTCAGTGTGGTGGACCTCGAATATGGATTTAGGACGAAATAGTTTGGCGCCCACCGTGGGGCCCTGAGTGATTTGACGTCGGAAGATAAAAGTCAAAGGGAAATCCTAAGGTATGAGCCCAAGGAGTACAAGAAGTCATATGGTTAATCCCAACCCCCCTTTAATTGAACAACGGCCAGCCAACCCTGAAGATGGAGATAGGTCGAATCCTAAACCGTAGAGGGAGAGAAGGAAGAGAGTGGGAAATCAAGTGCCCCCATCGGAAGCATTTGTCGCCGATGAACGATTCGAGACCATGGCTCAGTATTTCAGAGTATTAACTAGATTCATCCAATGACTTTAACCTCCAGTCGCTGAGGCTACTTCCCACCCACCAGTGGGAGTCATCCCTCCGATCGACCCTCATAGAGAGGCTGACCTTCCCTCGAAACCTCCTCGGGACGATCGTCCTGGGTAATATAGAGGTAGACCCATCAGAGTTGTGACTAGAATGCCCCCAGGTCCAGAAGTAAGCGGAAAGGGATCAACCTCACAACATGGGAGGATACCTGTTCGAGAGAGGTTAGGCCCACTACCGAGAGTTGCACTTGGGCGAGGAGAAGATGCCTTGGAAGAATTTTTGGTTCCACGACAAGCGCCGCTACTAGAGGTAGTCATGGGTGCAGAGGACAAGCAAAAAGCACCCATGGATCCAGAGGTAGCCGTGAAGATAACGGACCAGTTAGCACTCTTGCACCGAAAGGTTGAGACAGTTGAAAAGGTTGGTATGACCCCGGATGAAGATAGGGATTACTCTACAGACAACCCTTTCACTGATATTCTTATGAGGGTCCCCTTTCCAAAGCTGTTCAGCATGCTACTCGTGGATTCCTACGATGGTCCATCGATCCGGTTGAGCATTTGAACAATTTCGTGGGGGCGATGGTCCTCAATGCGAACCCAGATGCGATCATGTGTAGGGCCTTCCCCCTTACTCTAAAAGGTGCAGCCAGGATGTGGTTTAACAACCTTCCTCCGAGATCGATTGACTCTTTCAAGACCATGGGAAAGCTGTTCAGAATGCATTTTCAAGGAAATAGGATGCAACGGAAGACAAACACACATCTCATAAACATGAGACAAAGGGCTGATGAGACTCTGTGGGCTTTCTTGGCCAGATTCATCTTGGAGGTACTCCAGGTAAAGGACATAGAAGAGTTAGTTCACTTCGCTACTTTAGAGCGGCTATCACTGATCCAAAGCTTGGATTCTCTATCGCAAAAAAGGAACTGACCGACTTGCAAGAGCTTTTGGCTCGATGTGAAAAGTTTGCCACCGCTAATGAAATCTACGAAGCCAACAAAGGCTTAGTCAACGTTCCAAGCAAGTGAATAGACGAAAGAGGAGACCTCACACGACTAGGGGAGCACAAGAAGTCGAGAAGAGAGGAAGCTAGAGCTCACGACATAATCCATAAGAAATTCAATGATTACACTCCCCTCAATAGGCCCCTCGGAGACGTCTACATGCTCATTGCTAAATACGGATATCTCCAAAGTTTCGAGAAGATTTTAACCGAAGTACCGAGAAGAAATCCAAACAAGTATTGTCAATACCACCATGATATCGGTCATACCACCGACGAATGTTGGAACTTGCAGGCAGTATGTGGATCACAATGCTCTAAGGGTACCAGCAACACCAGGGGAGGACTGGAGGAGACCACCCCTCCTACCACGGGAGAGAACTCCCGAAAGGGAGCAGAGAAGGATAGAAAGGAGAGAACCCAGGAGGGTAGAGAGAAGAGAAGATCGAAGAAATCCTCCAAGAGAGGAAAGAAGAAGAGACAGGGCGAACGAGCCCCAGTATCCAGACAAACGTCCTGAGCAACAACCATGTTAACGGGAAGAAAGGCGAGAAAGGGGATAGACCCCGGCAAATAGGGACGTCGGTGTCCTCCGCTATCAGTTTGCCTTTACACTTGACCCAACCCCTCAACAAGTGCATGAAAAGGGAAGGATATTGAACTCCTTAGAAACAAGGGGGAGAACCCGACTCAAGATCGACCCTAGGATCCCACGGCAATGCCAGGACCAGACTCGTCCGCCGCCACCATTGCTAGTCCTTGATCCACCACCAACAGTAGACTCGTCCTATGATCATGTGGGTGCCATCAAAATTGCGGAGCTGGGGTATGTCCCACCAAAGAGGAAGCAAGCATCGAGAGTACCAGAGATCCGGTCGGCACAGGAAGAGGGTAGAAAAATTGACCGCCCCCTCTTGGCTGAGGCTGCCACCTCAGCCATGGTTGAAAATTTAAAGTATAACCCCTCTAAGGAATGGTGAAAAACGATGATTATTACTGGGGGACCCGTAGCTGGCAATACATCCGCTAAGGCACGAAAGGCCTATGCGAGGAGTGTAAAATCTACAGAATGGCCCGATAAGAGGGCACCACAGGAGACTTCCTGACCTTCAGCGACGAAGATTTGTGCGGCCTAGAACTACCTCCTGAAGACGCCATTGTTATCACCCTGCGGATAGAAGACAACGATGTCCATAAGATAATGGTCGACACCGGCAGTTCCACTGACATCATATATTGGTAGGCCTTCCAATGCATGGAAATTGCCCCCGAGCATCTATTACCTGTGAATTACCCCTTGGTCAGTTTCTCAGGTGATCTCATTACAGTAAAGGGATCCATCCAGTTGCCCGTCAGGGCTGGTGGTTACCCTAGAGAATCTAGGGTCATGATGAACTTCCTGATAGTTGACGTCCCATCTTCTTACAATGCATTGCTGGGGAGACCAGGTATGATTGCACTTCGATCGGTCCCCTCTCCATACCACTTGGTAATCAAATTCCCCATGCCTAGAGGAGCTGGGGAATGTCGGACAGACCAACTCATCTTACGAAAGTGTTACTCTGATGAACTTACCGATTATAAAAAACCAGCCCAGGCTTTGCATGTTCACATTGAAGATTTGTGGGATGATCCCAAGCAATAGAGAGGGAACCCCGCCAAGGAAATCCAGAAAAGATGATCCAGATAGGGTCGTCGCTCATAGAACCGTAGAGAACGGAGCTGATAAATTTCTTAAGGCCAAATGCAGACATTTTTGCCTGGTCTGCAGCCGATATGTCCAGAATACCCTGAGAAATTACACAACATTGCTTGAATATTGATCCTCGGCACCGGCTAGTATGACAAAAGAAGAGAACGTTTGCTGCATCTCGGTAGTGTCTAATTGACGACGAAGTCGAGAAATTATTACAGGCCAGATTCATCAGAGAAATCCATTATCCAAAATGGCTTGCAAACGTTGTCATGGTTCCCAAGATGGGAGACAAATGGCGAATATGCATCGATTTCACAGACTTGAACAAAGCGTGCCCGAAGGACAGCTTCCCTCTTCCTCGGATTGATCAGCTGATCCATGCTACCGCAGGACATGCACAGTTGAGTTTCATGGACGCCTACTCTGGCTACAACCAGATCTGAATGCACCCGATTGATGTAGAGAAAACTACCTTCGTCACCAATCGAGGCCTCTTTTACTACGATGTCATGCCTTTTGGTCTCAAGAATGCTGGGGCCACATATCAAAGATTGGTAAACAAGATATTCGAAAGGCAGATCGGAAGGAATGTAGAAGTGTACGTTGATGACATGCTTGTGAAGAGCCTAGTGGGGGGGATCATATTAAGGACCTGGAGGAAGCATTTGGAGTGTTAAGGCAGCACAGAATGCACCTCAACCCTGCCAAATGTGCATTTGGAGTCGTTTCTGGAAAGTTCCTTGGATTTATGGCGTCCAGCCGCGGTATTGAGGCCAACCCCATAAAGATTACGACCATTCTCAGCATGCCAGCGCCGACCAGAGTAAAGCAACTACAAGAACTTACTGGACGAGTGGCCGCACTAAACAGATTCAGTCTCGCTCAGCAGACAAAAGTTTCCCCTCCTTCTAGACTCTTAAAGGCAACAAGACCTTTGAGTGAACCGTCGAATGCCAACAGACATTCGAGGAACTAAAGACTTACTAAGCATCTCCTCCGCTGTGGGTTAAGCCCGATGTTAGAGACATATTGGAGCTATACTTGGCAGTATCTTCAAAGGTGTTCAGTGCCGTACTTATCAAGGAGGTAGATGGCGCACAACGATCGATATACTGTCAGTAAGATTCTACTAGAGGCTGAAACTCGATACAAGTTCATCGAGAAAGTTGCTCTGGCACTGGTCATGTTAGCAAGAAAGCTCCGGCCCTACTTCCAAGCACACTCCATCAACGTCCTAACTGACCAGCCTCTGAAGAAAATTTTAACGAGGCCAGACATTTCTGGTGGTGTGATCAATTGAGCTGTCGAATTAAGAGAATTCAAAATCAGTTACAAGCCTCGCACAACCATTAAGGCTTAAACCTTGGCCGATTTCTAATCAAATAATCTCTTCCTGGAGAGGCAGAGGAAAGAGCAGAAAACAAAGGCAAAGAAAGCACATTGCAACCATGGACCTTATTTGTCGATGGAGCCTTGAACAAGGCCCAGTGCAGTGCTGGTTTCATACTCACAAGCCCCGAAGGCTTTCAGATTTGATATGCCCTTCGGTCCAAATTTCAAGCGTCAAACAATGCGGTCGAGTACGAAGCCTTGATCACTGGACTACGCCTAGCCAAGGCAATAATGGCAAGAAGGATCGAGGAGTCCAGCGACTCTCAATTGGTAGTACGATAGGTAAATGGGGAGTACGAGGCAAAAAAAGTTAATATGGCAGCGTACTTATGAAAGGTACAAGAGGCAGCCTCAGTTTTTGATAGTTTCAGGCAGATGCCCTTTCCAAATTGGCCACCTCGGACTTATCAGACCTTGATCACTTGGTGTATACCGAAACCTTACTACAATCAACAGTGGATCCAAATTTCAAAATGGTAATGCCAGCCATGGTAGAACCATCATGGATAGATCCAATTTATTCATTTCTCAGAGAAGGCATCCTCCCGAGTGAAAGAAAAGAGGCTAGGCGGATACAATCCAAAGCTACCCATTACGTAGTAGAGGCAGATACTTTGTACAAAAAAGCCTTTACATTCCCCCTACTACGATGTCTACGCCCATCTGAAGCTGCTTTGGCAATCAAGGAGGTACACGAAGGAATTTGCGGAGCCCATCAAGGGGGGAGAGTCCTTGCTCGTAAAATCTTACGACATGGCTACTACTGGTAAAAAATGAGGAAGGAATGCATAGACTATTTCAAAAAATGTGGGAAGTGCCAGTTGTATGCCCCAGTTCCCCATCTCCCAGCAGCCCCCCTGAGGTCAATTGAAGCAGCCCCAATTCCCTTTGCCACCTGGGGAATGGACATCATGGGTCCTTTTCCCCCTGCTCACTACCAAAGAAAATTCGTCATCGTCGCGGTAGACTATTTTACCAAGTGGGCTGAGGCAGAGGTAGTATCCAGCATCCTAGAAAGCATAAATTTTGAGTTTTTAAAAAAATCCATTGTCTACCACTACGGTATTCCGTGGGTGCTAATCACCGACAATGGCAAGTAGTTTGACAACAAGGCCTTCTTCGAGTTTTGCAAAGAAAACCATATTGATCATCGCCATGGGGCGGTGAAGCACCCCTAGACTAGTGGACAAATAAAGTTCACCAACAAGATTCTTCTCAAAGGGATCAAGACTCGGTTAGAAGGCGCAAAAGGTCGATGGTTAGATGAACTGCCTCACATCTTATGGGTAGATCGAACAACCCCCAAGACAGCCACTGGAGAATCACCGTTCATGTTGGCCTTTGGCACTGAAGCAGTTGTCCCCTTGGAAGTATGCATCCCCTCACAAAGGGTCACCCATTATGACCCTGCCACCAACGAAGAAGGGTTGTGAACAAATTTGGACCTCTTAGAGGAGACAAGAGATCAAGCCCAGATCCAGATAGCCGCTCAACAACAACAAGTGGCCAAGCATTACAACAAGAGGGTCCACGAACGATCACTCAGGGTCGGGGACCTTGTTCTCGGACTCACAATCGCCTCCGATCCAACCAATCAAGGGAAGTTAGCCCCAAACTGGGACGGTCCATATCAAGTCACTCAAGCACTTCGGAACGATGCTTATCATCTTGCAGACATGGAAGGCAAGGCCCTACCTCGAGCATGGTATGTAGAATACCTCCGTCCATTTTACCAGTAGTTTTCAACATGATGTAACCTGTCCCTGACGGCCATATTTTCAAATCAAGGAAAGTGTCCCTTAGGTTTTCTATATTTTTTTCACTATTATCATCACAATGAGAGAAAGGAAGCAGGATAGGTTGAGCTCAAACTTAGATTGCGACCCATACGACCAAAAGAGTACACTAACTAGTGGACACATTTGGGTGAGGAGGGTAACCTGAGCTTAACCTTAAATTGTAACCCATACGGCCAAAAAAGTTCATTAATCTGTGAACACATTTGGCTGAAGAGGATAGATGAAGCTCAAACTTAGATTGCGACCCATACGGCCAAAAGAGTTTACTAACTAGTGGATACATTTGGCCAAGGAGGGTAGCCTGATCTCAACCTTAAATTGTGACCCATACGGCCAAAAGAGTTCATTAATCTGTGAACACATTTGGCCGAAGAGGGTAGACGTAGCTCAAACATAAAATGTGACCCATGCGGCCAAAAGAGTTCATTAAATCTGTGAACACATTTGGCCAAAGAGGGTAGACGGAGCTCAAACATAAATTGTGACCCATTCGACCGAAAGAGTTCACCAACCTGTGCTCGCATTTGGTCAAGGAAGGCAGACCGAGCTCACACTTAAATTGTGACCCATTTGGCCAAAAGAGTTTACCAACATTTGGTCAAAGCGGGTAGAGAATATATAAACACAAGACCATATTTTCAAAATATATACATATATAGTCAAATATAATCGCAGGCAAAACCACGACAACTCCAAAAGTAGTTCAATTGCTATAGTTGCGCAAATTTCACATTTCTAAAAAATTTAGATACATATTGTCACACCCCAATTCTGAACCAACCAGAATGGTGTGAGTTAACCGTCATTGAACCAACGGTTCACACCAGGATCTCGAATAGACCGTGTCCTCTCATACAAACCATTGCACATAACCACAATCAGAATATAAATAATACAGCGGAAGTCTTTAAATTAAATGAACTGAGAATCTATTGATAAATGTAAATAAAATATCCAATTATTCAAATTGAAACATAAAATATATTATCATTACATTTCTTTAATTCAACCGAAAATAATGAAAATAAATCAAAATTCGTTCAAAGGTACACGCAAGAAGGGCACTCGCTTGAAGCGTCATGCTCGTCATCTCTTGCCTGTACGTCCAAAGCAGCAACATCACCATACACCGGAGCGTTCATATAGTCGTTCACTGTGTAACCTGCATCAACATCTAAAAACATGTATATATACAAAGCGTGAGCTCACAACTTAGCTCAGTAAGACAATTAGACAGTTTCACAATATTATGCATGAGTAACAATCATTTTATGCTGTGGTCTGGTTTAAGTTTGCAATGTGCTATAGAAAGGTTTGGTGGCCCCCGCACCTCAATACACGAGTGTGTGGCACCTCATGGATCACACCATCATTGGCCCACATGCACCCATCATGGAATAGAGATAGAGCTAAGATATCCCCGTACCTCCCCTGATGCTCTACCCATACCAGTACCTAAGCCCCTACTGGCCAGGGCTTGCAAACTAGCTCGCAACAAACCAATCCTATATGTCATCAATGTAGGCTCTATCCCAGCACAACCGTCTACGGCATAGAGATAGAGCTAAGGCATCCCCGTACCTCCCCTGATACCCTATCCGCAACTAACCCACTAGGATAGAATAATATGCAGGTAGACCCTATCCCAACATAACTCCCCACGGCATAGAGATAGAGCTAAAGCATCGTGGACAAGCCAGCATCGACCTCAGAGACCACAGTGCCACATCACCATGGCCAGGCCAACATCAACATCGAAGACCACCGTACCACGACTTTCCCCTGATGCCCCACCCGTACCAAGCATGTTAAGATAGAATACTACAAAAGTACCATTATGAGGAATGATCCCAGGCCCATGCCCCACTCCACACACCAACGAAAACAATCACATGCCTAACAATCACATCCTATCATGCATGAACAATAATAATAACTGAAAATAAAGGATGGCATGTGAATATGCACAAACATCACATCATATATATTCAGTGTCAATAACAAAGATTTACTGTCCATTAATTATTAGGTTTAGGTCAGATTCCCTTACCTGACCCTCGTTTATTAGCTTGCACCACGTCGCAAGATCCAAACGGAAAGTCACAAAGTCCTAAAATATTATTAGGGTTTCATTAGAATAGTTTCTTAGGGTTTCACGTTGGTCGGAAACCAACAAGGTTACAAAAATACCCTCACAGAGCTGACCGGTGGCATGTACCGGTCGCAGCTCTGTGGGGAAGACTGGCGATTGGTATGGTCAGCCGGTCCCCACAGACCAGCCCCCGGAAGGTACTGGTGGCAACATACCGGTCACACAGGGTGACTGGTATAGTCGACCGGTATGTCTCCGAAAGATCATACTTTGGGTTTTTCGACTACCATCGATCAATATCTATGGATTTCCAGGATTTCTCCTATCCATTCTAAGTCTGAGCTTTGAGTTAGAGTTATCTCCAACTCATTCAAGTCTAGTTTCGATGAATATCATCTCGAAACTTGAATCAGGGTTTGGTGGCAAATTTAGGGTTTTAAGGTCCAGTTAGGGTTTTAGACCAATACCTACTTTGCATGGTATTGATCCACCCCTATAACTATCCTAGAGTCATAGGGTAAGAAGAGTGGTTAAAACACTTACCGTTGACTGGCGTAACGTGAGCGTCGTCGAACGGTAATGGCGGTACCTCCTTCTTCTTCCTAGCTCCTTCTCCTTTCCAACCTCCTTCTTTTCTCTAGGGTTTGTGAGAGACAATGGAAAGGATTTGAGGAGGTTTAAGGGTGTTTATATAGGCTAGAATTAGGGTTTAGTAACCCTATTAGGATTAGAAAAGTCTTAGGATTTGAAATCAGGAAAGTGGGACCCACAGAAGTCAATTTCTGGATCTCCGCACTCAGCTGCGCAGAGCTGACCGGTCGACCGGTACCATCGACCGGTCAACATAAAATAACATCTATTTGACCATCTTTGATCCGATTTTGTATCTGTTTGTCATCCGCTCATCCCGTCTGGCCCGGTGATGATCGAAAGACCTGCTACGACATAAAACCAAGGTTTAGACCAGGTTTACGGAGTGCGGGTCTTACAACTCCCCCACCCTTAATAGAAATTTCGTCCCTGAAATTTGCATGTAGGTTTCACAACTCCCCCACCCTTAAAAGAAATTTTAGCCTCAAAATTTGAACGTACCTTGATCGTCGAAAAGGTTAGGGTACTCCTTCCTCATCGCACTCTCCTCTTCCCAAGTAATTTCTTCGACATCTTGGCTTTTCCAATGCACTTTCACATAATGAATATCCTTGTTTCGAAGTTGCTGTACCTTTCGACTTGAGAGCATCACAGGCACCACCTCAAAGGTTAAGTCTTCAGTTAAGTCTGGAGGATCAGCGGTCAAGATGTGCGATGGGTCTCTGACATACTTCTTCAATAATGATACATGGAACACATCATGAACACTTGACATAGATGGTGGTAGAGCCAATTGATATGCTACATTACCACGTCTGGTCAATATCTCGTATGGTCCCACATACATAGGGCATAGCCTCCCCTTCTTACTAAACCGTTTCAGACCTCGCACCGATGATATCTTCAAGAATACTTTGTCACCCACTGCATACTCCAGATCTCGACGTCGATTATCCGCATAGTGCTTATGTCGAACTTGAGATGTCTTTACTCTTTCCTTGATCTGATCAATCACTCGACAAGTTTCTTCAACAAACTCCGGTCCTACAATTCTTCTTTCTCCCACCTCGTTCCATATACGACACTTCTTCCCATAGAGTGCTTCATATGGGGCCACTGAATTGTAGCCTGATAGCTGTTGTTATAAGAAAACTCGATAAGTGATAGTTTTTCATCCCAAGCTCCATTGAAGTCTAATACACAGGCTCGGAGCATGTCTTCTAAAATTTGAATAGTTCGTTCTGACTGCCCGTCCGTCTGAGGGTGAAAAGCTGTACTGAACTTCAACTTTGTTCCCATAGCTTTCTGTAATCCTTCCTAGAACTTTGATGTAAAACGAGGATCTCTATCAGATACTATACTCTCTAGGATGCCATGAAGTCTGACTATATTATCAACATATAACTTGGCCAGTTTCTCCATGGTATACTGAGGTCTGACCACAATAAATTGAGCTGTCTTGGTGAGTCGATCGATTATAACCCAAACTGCATCCACTGACCTTGGTGTCAAAGGTAGGCCAGTGACGAAATCCATAGTAATACAATCCCACTTCCATGCAGGTTCCGATAATGGCTGTAGTAAACCTGTGGGTCTCTGCCTTTCTGCTTTAACTTGTTGACAATTCAGACATTGGAACACGAAATGAGCTATATCTTCTTTCATACCCCTCCACCAATATAGTCTTCTTAAATCATGGTACATTTTGATACTTCCTGGATGTACCGAATATGGTATGTAGTGAGCTTCAGTCATAACTCGATCTCTGAATTACAATCTTCACTCTCAGGTATACATAACCGTCCATGATACCTGAGTACCTTGTCTGAATCCAAGGTAAAGTCAGGATTGCTCGTACCCTTCTCTAAATCTTCTTGCACTGTCTTGAAATGTGGATCCTGTAGGATTGCTACCTTGACTTCATCAACTAGATCCGATGAGATCTTCAAAGCTGCGAACATCATGGTGAACTTATGAATTAAGCCTTGCTCAACTGGGTCTTCTGCAGTCTCTATTATGTGTTCTTCATCATTTTCCATTGAACTTGAGGCTATAGCACACAATGCAGCATTTGTACTTGGCCCGGCCTCAGGTTTCGTTGCCCACTTTCTGCTTAAGGCGTTAGCCACAACATTTGCTTTGCCCGGATGGTACTGGATGTCACAATCATAATCTTTTAACAATTCCAGCCATCTCCTCTGTCTCATATTCAGATCCTTCTGAGTGAAAAGATAAGTTAAGCTCTTGTGATCTGACTTAATCTGAAACTTCTCACCGTACAAGTAGTGTCTCCAAGTCTTGATGGCATGTATAACTGCTGCTAGCTCCAAATCATGCGTAGGATAGTTCTTCTCATGCTCCTTTAACTGTCTTGATGCGTAAGCGATCACTTGTTCTCCTTGCATCAATACGCACCCGATATCCAACCCTGAAGCATCCGTATATAAGGTAAATGGTTCACTTAGTTCTGGGATGGTCAAGATAGGTGCAGAGACTAGTCTTGACTTCAAAGTCTGAAAGCACTTCTCACACTCATCTGTCCATATGAATTTCTCCCCTTTCTTGGTCAATCTGGTGAGTGGAACAGCGATCCTGGAGTAGTCTTCCACGAATCTTCTGTAATAACCAGCCAACCCAAGGAAACTACGAATCTCCGCAACAGATTTTGGTGCTTCCCATCCTACTATAGCAGCTATCTTACTTGGGTCAACTTTGATACCGTCTTCAGATACTACATGGCCCAAGAAAGCCACTTCCTTCAACCAAAACTCGTACTTCTTGAACTTAGCATAAAGCTTCTCCTGTCTCAGCCATTGTAGGGCTACCCTCAAATGTGTTGTATGAGCCTCCATGTCCTTTGAGTAGACCAATATGTCATCGATGAATACGATAACCGATGTGTCCAACATATCATGAAATACTCGGTTCATTAGTTCCATGAATGACGCTGGGGCATTGGTCAACCCAAACGACATAACTAGAAACTCGTAATGCCCATACCTTGTCCTGAAAGCAGTCTTCGGAATATCTCCGGCTTTGATCCTCAGTTGGTGATACCCCGATCGGAGATCAATCTTCGAGAAGACCTTTGCACCCTATAACTGATCGAACAAATCATTGATACTAGGCAAAGGTTACCGGTTCTTGATAGTCAATTTGTTTAGTTCCCGGTAGTCAATGCATAGCCTTACACTTCCATCCTTCTTCTTGACAAATAGTACCGGTGCTCCCCAAGGTGATATGCTAGGTCGTATGAAACCCTTATCCAACAATTCTTGTAACTGGGTCTTCAACTCCTTTAACTCGGTAGGGGCCATCCTATATGGTGCTTTAGACACCGGTGCTGAACCTGGCATAAGGTCTATCACGAATTCTGTAGCCCTGTCTAGTGGTACACCTGGGAGATCCTCTGGAAATACATTTGAAAACTCTCGTACCACATCTAGATCTTCCATCTTTGGCACCTTAGCTATGATGTCGACTACAGATACTAGATACCCCACTCCCCCCTTTCTCTAAGCATCTCTTAGCTTTTAGGGCGGAGAGAATCAACTTCCGCTTCCTAGGTAACTTGGTTCCAGTGAAGCTATACTCCTTCCCCTTTTTGTCTGTAAGCACAAGCTTCCTTTCACCACATAATAGGATAGCTGAATGATGGCTTAGCCAATCCATTCCCTAGATGACATCAAAGTCCGCCATCTCGAGTAGTACCAGACATGCTTTTAAGTCGCGGCCCTCAATACACACTATACACGGCCCATAATATTCAGTCAAAGCCACTTCGACTCCTAGCGGAGAGCGAACTATCAAGCTTGGGTTCAAGTGCTTGATCGGTAACTCCATTCGCTTCCCAAAGGAAATAGAAACAAAGGAGTGCGTGACGCCAGAGTCAAATAGTACTCTGACAGGTATACCAGCTACATTTACAATTCCTGAAATTTTTATTATCCCTTAGTTCTACATGCTCACACACACAATGAAATAGTAAGCTAAATAGTAAGGGATAGATTCATACCAGTGGCTGCCTCTTCGGTGGTGACCGCAAATACTTTTCCTTACTGGGGAGGTTGCTTCCTAGGTAAAGTGCAGGTCCTTGCAATATGACCCACTTGCTGACAGTTGAAACATTTAATGTTCGGGTTGTGTCCAGCGAACTGGGACACAAGTGGTGCCGTATTGTTCCTTGCAGGCACTATAGCGGTCTGAGCCCTGTATGGGTAGAAAGGCCTATTGTTACCACCACCCGAACTCTCAATAGTGGGTCTCTTCACTCCCCTGTTCTGTGCAAAGAAGCTGTCCCTCTGACTGGATTCTATCACTCTCACAACCTGTACCGCCTCATTATAAATTGTCCAGACCCAATATATGCTCTCTGATGCCTCCACGCAGTCCCATGGTGAACCTACGTGTCTTGGTCTCTTCTTCTTTCATACTTGCCGGTGCGAAGAAAAATAACTCCTCGTACCTCTGCTGGTAAGCATCCAAAGTCGACTGAGACTGCTGTAGATTAAGGAACTCCCTCTCCATCTGATCCCAAAAACTCTTCGGAAAATATTTATCGAAGAAGGCAACCTTGAACGCTTCCCAATCCACCTGTGTATGTTTCGTCTCCAGATATGCCCGTGTAGAATTCCACCAAGCAATCACATCTTCCTTCAGCATATGTGTGGCAAACAGGACCTTTTCATCCTCTGTACAAGTCATTAGTCGGAAATTCTTCTCCATTTCTACAACCCACTATGCTGGCCACAATGGTTTCCCGGTCTTACCTGTGAATGAAGAAGGCTTCAACTTTAGGAATCTGTACACCGCTCGACTCAGATTGTGCTGTCCCTGTGTATTCATTCTGTACCATGGTGGTGGATACGGGTAGGCTCCTTGATAAGCAGAAGACGACGGGAACTGGTGCGGTGGTGGTACATTCTGGGCTTGGCCCATCGGCCCTAGACTACCATGCATTAACTGTGTAGTATTATTCCCTCCAGACTCAGGCGTACCTTCAGTGGGAACAGGACCTGGTGGCCTGAACATCTTCAACATCTCGCTCAGGAATGCTTTCTGCTGAGCTTGCATCCGTTAGACCAGGTTTGTAACAATGGTCTCAAAATTCCTGTGAGGTGGGCCTGACAAATTTGTCGGTACCCTTGGAACCTGTTCTTCCTCAAGTTCTGGGCTTGGCTCTCTAACATAGCTTGGTTCAACCTATTCTTCTTCCTCGAGGCGCATCCTAGCCTGGTGACGCTTTCGACCCCTACGACCGTTTCTGCCTACCATCTCAGACTATTCTGTTTGGATATTTTCCTTTTCGTTTTCTTTTGTTTTTGCAGTTTAAATGGCCCCACGATGTGCTCTTGGCAAGCGTCCTTATGGCTCGAGCGTGCGCGCTCCTCAGTCACCAGCTGCACAGCTCGATGAACTGTGGTTTCGTTCGGAGGAGGCACAAGCCCGTTTCCCATGGTTTGATAGCAAAAACATAGAGTCTGGGCGGCGAGTTAACTTGGAACAGTTGCATAGATTTGATGTGCAAGCAGCTTTTGACAGGCTTGGGTGGGTGACTGTCATCTCCTACACAGAGACCACTCGTCCCAACCTGGTTAAGCATTTCTATGCTAACCTGGAGCTTCATGGGAATATCGACGATCCCAATCAGAGTAGGGACCTACGCATCTCTAGCTTTGTCAAGGGCGTCCATATTTCCTTCAACACTCATCAGTTGGCCGACCTGCTAGGGGTTCCAAATGATGGAGATCTAGTGTATTGCCCTCCAAAGGTGAAGGGCTATCATAGCGAGGATTTACGCCGAGAGATAGCGAAGCAGATACTAAACCCTGGGGCTCCTATGAAGGCTGCTAGTCTGAAGCCCTTGGCTCGGGTTTACAGTCGCATCATGCAGCACAACATTGTGCCTCAGAGCGGCCACTACAATGTGTTATCTCAGCTCACTCAGTACATCACTTACTGCGTCTTCACAGGGGAGCGGGTCTCTCTCCCATACCTCATCATCCGAACCATGCATCAGGCAACTCTGGCTGATCAGGCCAGTAACCTTCCATACGGTCGTCTGATCACATCCCTTCTGCGCCGCCTAGGAGTGAGCATGAGAGGCGAGGTGGCTGTTGAGGACACCATGACCTCCGACATCGACTGGGATGCCATTTTGAGGATGCAGATGGACAATCTGCCTGTTAGCAATGACGAGTTGGAGGCTTGCCCTCGCCCACTCAGGAGGGTAGTAGTCGCAGCAGCAGCAGCAGCAGCAGCAGCAGCCAATGCGGCATATGCAGCAGAGGCTGGGAGTGATGATGACGATGATAGGGCAGAGGGTGTACCAGCGCCAGCTCCACTGCCTACACCTGCAACACCACCGTCTACATCTACAGCTGGACCATCTCATCCCCCCCAGACCCGGTGTTGAGCATGTTCACAGAGATCAGGGACACCCAGAGGGTCATCCTAGAGTCTCAGCGAGAGATGGATCAGGAGTTGGGACGTCTGGCTTGTAGCCTACGAGTGACACAGGACCAGGTACACTGGCTTAGGGTCTCTTACGAGCGAGATTATGACATAGCAGACCCTATTCCTCTTAGGCCCCCTACCCCATGATTGTCCCTTTTATTTTCTTCTCTTTTGACTGTTTATATAACAGGGTAACTGTCTGGTTTGTGGACTGTACCCTGTAGCACTATTTCATTTGATACTCACTTTTTTTGATTAATGAAAGTTTTTATGGTTCACCCTAGCTAGTATATGTGCAAATATTAAATTCCATATTTAATATAGTATATTATGCTCTTTCTTAGTCCATCTCAGGTATCAAACAATGCTTAGGGTGTGTTGGTA
The DNA here is from genome assembly GCA_028583415.1 of Protea cynaroides. Classification (NCBI taxonomy): domain Eukaryota; kingdom Viridiplantae; phylum Streptophyta; class Magnoliopsida; order Proteales; family Proteaceae; genus Protea; species Protea cynaroides. The sequence continues at coordinate 45,866,452 of CM053273.1, read as the reverse complement.
TTAAGATTTTTAAATTTTTCCTAACTCAGTTAATCGACTTAGTTAAGTGCAATATGGTCTGTGGACAGAGCCCGAGGGCTCTGATACCAAGTTGTCACACCCCAATTCTGAACCAACCAGAATGGTGTGAGTGAACCGTCATTGAACCAATGGTTCATACCAGGATCTCGAATAGACCGTGTCCTCTCATACAAACCATTGCACATAACCACAATCAGAATATAAATAATACAGCGGAAGTCTTTAAATTAAATGAACTGAGAATCTATTGATAAATGTAAATAAAATATCCAATTATTCAAATTCAAACATAAAATATAATATCATTATATTTCTTTAATCTAACCGAAAATAATGAAAATAAATCAAAATCCGTTCAAAGGTACATGCAGAAAGGGCACTCGCATGAAGTGTCATGCTCGTCCTCTCTTGTCTGTATGTCCAAAGTAGCAACATCACCATACGCTGGAGCGTTCATATAGTCGTTCACTGTGTAACCTGCATCAACATCTAAAAACATGTATATATACAAAGGATGAGCTCACAACTTAGCTCAGTAAGACAATCAGACAGTTTCACAATATTATGCATGAGTAACAATCATTTTATGCTGTGGTCTGATTTAAGTTTGCAATGTGCTATAGAAAGGTTTGGTGGCCCCCGCACTTCTATACACGAGTGTGTGGCACCTCATGGATCACACCACCATTGGCCCACATGCACCCATCATGGAATAGAGATAGAGCTAAGATATCCCCGTACCTCCCTTGATGCTCTACCCATACTAGTACCTAAGCCCCTACTGGCCAGGGCTTGCAAACTGGCTCGCAACTAACCAATCCTATATGTCATCAATGTAGGCTCTATCCCAGCACAGCCATCTACGGCATAGAGATAGAGCTAAGGCATCCCCGTACCTCCCATGATACCCTATCCGCAACTAACCCACTAGGATAAAATGATACGCAGGTAGACCCTATCCCAACATAACTCCCTACGGCATAGAGATAGAGCTAAAGCATCGTGGACAAGCCAGCGTCGACCTCGGAGACCACAGTGCCACATCACCATGGCCAGGCCAACATCAACATTGGAGACCATCGTACCACGACCTTCCCCTGATGCCCCATCCGTACCAAGCATGTTAAGATAGAATACTACAAAAGTGCCAGTGTGAGGAATGATCCCAGGCCCATGCCCCACTCCACACACCAACGAAAACAATCACATGCCTAACAATCACATCCTATCATGCATGAACAATAATAATAACTGAAAATAAAGGATGGCATGTGAATATGCACAAACATCACATCATATATATTCAATGTCAATAATAAAGATTTACTGTCCATTAATTATTAGGTTTAATTCAGATTCCCTTACCTGATGCTCGTTTGTTAGCTTGCTCCACGTCGCAAGATCCAAACGAAAAGTCCCAAAGTCCTACAATATTATTAGGGTTTCATTAGAATAGTTTCTTAGGGTTTTACGTTGGTCGAAAACCAACAAGGTTACAAAAATACCCTCACAGAGCTGACCGGTGGCATGTACCGGTCGCAGCTCTGTGGGGAAGACAGACGACCGGTATGGTCAGTCGGTCCCCACAGACCAGCCCCCTGGAAGGTACCGGTGGCAACATATCGGTTACACAGGATGCAACCGGTATAGTCGACTGATATGTCTCCAGAAGACCATACTTTGGGTTTTTCAACTACCGTCGATCAATCTCTATGGATTTCTAGGGTTTCTCCTATCCATTCTAAGTCTGAGCTTTGAGTTAGAGTGATCTTCAACTCATTCAAGTCTAGTTTCGATGAATATCATCTCGGAACTTGAATCAGGGTTTGACGGCAAATTTAGGGTTTTAAGGTCCAGTTAGTGTTTTAGATCAATACCTACTTTGCATGGTATTGATCCACCCCTATAACTATCCTAGAGTCATAGGGTAAGAAGAGTGGTTAAAACACTTACCGTTGACTGGCGTAACATGAGCGTCGTCGAACGGTAATGGCGGTACCTCCTTCTTCTTCCTAGCTCCTTCTCCTTTCCAACCTCCTTCTTTTCTCTAGGGTTTGTGAGAGACAATGGAAAGGATTTGAGGAGGTTTAAGGGTGTTTATATAGGCTAGAATTAGGGTTTAGTAACCCTATTAGGATTAGGAAAGTCTTAGGATTTGCAATCAGGAAAGTGGGACCCGCAGAAGTCAATTTCTGGATCTCCGCACTCAGCTGCGCAGAGCTGACCGGTCGACCGGTACCATCGACCGGTCAACATAAAATAACATCTATTTGACCGTCTTTAATCCGATTTTGTACCTGTTTGTCATCCGCTCGTCCCGTCTGGCCCGGTGATGATCGGAAGACCTGCTACGACATAAAACCAAGGTTTAGACCGGGTTTACATAGTGCGGGTCTTACACATATTCTCTAGATCTTCCATCCAAAAAGATTTGAAGGAGCACATCTCCAAAATACAGATAACACTAAGGTTAATACATAATTAAGCCATGACCTTGGCTTCTTACAAAAAGGAAAAAGTTAAAGTATCGATCATGAGTCAATGCCCACCAGCTAGGCCGCTGCCACTACAGAAGCTCAACGATCGGGAGAGAGGTTAATACAACCACCGGGAGTGATGGGAAGCCCAGTGACCGGTTAAATCCCAACCAGTGGAGTAGAAGGAGACCCCCCATGAGAATCGAATTCACTCATAGATGGACAGCTAGGTGGAACTTTGCCGTCAAAGACTTGCTCTAGTTGACAGTAGATTTCTTGATCATCCTCATCATCTGGCTCTTCACTAATCTTCACAGGCTTCAGGAAATCGGCTTCAGTATAATCAATACCAGGCATCCTCTCGTCCACATATTCTTTGAGGGTTTCAACTCCATATTGAAAACTAGGTAGCGACTATTTCCCAACAAGCACCTTGAAGGCGGGAGACTTCTTGTAAACACGTACAACACCAATAGCAAGGGACTTGGCTTTTCCAAAATCCTCTTTGTACTTCGTGGCACGGGTATGGGAGACTTCAGCAACAAACCTCAGTTTACCATAGATGACCTTCTCATCATCCAGTGATTTCTTCAACCTCTCTATTTCATGTCGGAGGCTGGAGTTTTCCACCATCATCAAGTCTAACTCTTGCTCCTTGATGCGTGTCGACCGCAACCAAAAATAAATTACTCTACCTATAATGAATAGTAATGATAAGTAAAGCTCGATCCACAGAGACTAGTTAATCAAATTGTCTACTTACCAAGAAAAAGGGGGGATTTTCTTCTGTAATTTAATTGACAAGAAATTAAATAACAAAAATTCAATGGAAGATGATGTCGATTCAAGAAAATTATCTCACGGCTGCAAATTGATCATTGACCTCATATATATTATTCTCTATTCAAATATTTAACCAAGGATTATCAAAAAGCCAGACAATCGTTACCTTCCCTAATTTCATTAATTTGAGCCCAGCACACAATTTAATTCTTATCAATAAACTAATTGGTATTAAGCAATCCTCAAGAATTTACTGATAGCATTACACTCTTGGAGGGAGTTAAAGATGAACAACAATCTAATAAGCGTCAGATTATTTAATTCATTCTATGTTTCCTTTAAGGAAGTAACAAAAACTTGGATCATAATTGTTCTGCTCAATTGCTACTTTTCCTGAACTCCATAACAATTACGGATTATGGATTCAGGTTAACAATAAATCACATAACTCAATCAATTAATAGGCCTCTTAATAAACTGAATCATACAGTCATTAACTTAAAAAATCAAGAAACACAAATATTTGAATAGAAGAATAATTAAAATTAAGAACAAAATCTTACAATTTTACTAACCGGATTGAATTCCCCTTGAATCGACTAAAGAACTTAGCTAGACTTGATAGAAAAGAAAGACAAAAGAAATAAAACTATCTTCTCAATAATTCTTGGATGCTCTATTACGTAGCCTTTACATTGCTTAAATAGCCAGAATAGAGAAGATTAAAACTGGTATGTCTAGAATTGACAACCTTATTACATAAAAATAAAGATTAAACAAAATCCTTTTGCCTAGATTAGATAGAGAATCATTCCATCATTAACCAAATGCCACCTCTAGATTTGCTAATCTTTGTAATATTCCATAGAGGTATATATTCTCCTCAAGATTTCTGACAATCAATCAAATCCTTCCAATAGTAAACCTTCTATGTGTGGTAATCTTCATTCTCTGGTTTCATTTCAAATCAGCTTTCCAGATCTGATTTTTGGATCACGTTTGATTTCTAGAATTCTTTTCACATTAAAAACCTGCATGAAATTCAAAAGGTCATTATTGAAAATATCAGAATTTCTTTTATTTTAAACATAAATTACTAATATTTTCCACCAATGTCTTATATATAAGGAATCATTACAAATGAGTACCATAAGACATATAATATGTTAAATAAACTAAATATAAGGGAAATAAATATATAAAATTATGAATCCATCACTCCTTTGACTTAAGTCAAGACTGCGCACCATCCCTCTCCTCTTCTGCTCGGTGAAACTTTTGATCAGTACTGGCAAGTTCACTAGTAGTCTTGTGCAGATGTAGCTTGAGCTCCCCCATTTGTGCAATAAGCTGTGGAACAATCGACGGCCGGACTTAGCATAACGGATCAACCCATGGAAAAATAAGCATGAAAGATATACAACTCACCCCTGATGATAACGTATCCACACCCACTATCAAATTCAGTGAAGAATGGCCATGGACCATCGCTTGGTCCCGTGGAAGCACACACCCCCTCATGAGTTCCTCCGCCACGCGAGTGTCTCCCATCGCGGTGTCATCTTCTGTTATCCCCAATTAGGTTGATAAGGCTTCTCGTGTCCGATCTTTTTCTTCGAAAGAGGACCCATCAGGGGAATCCATCTAATATCGCTTAGATTACCCCCCATAGAAAGATATTCTCCCTCTTCGGGCCAAGGTGATACAGCAGGAACAGGTTGGGTAGACTCAGGAAGGCTATTACTGCCTCGATACCACTACTTGCTGACCCCTTGCCTGAAAAGTCAAGAACACGGTGCACGGGAGTAAGAGCCTTAGCATATACTCGAGCTGCTTCAGCAAGGGCAGTATCGGAGAAAACTTACGAGGTCGCTTCTTAAGTTTCTTCAAAGGTTCAGCCTGAGTCATTCTTGGGACCTCCTCTTCCAATCTCTGGCAATAGTCTTGGTCGAGCCTTGCATTCCTCTCCTCAGCCTCTTGTTTTTTCCTAAGCTCCTTCTTGAGGAGCTCGGCTAGAAATTCCCTCGACAACATCACTGCAGTAAAACAAACAGCAAATCAGCCCACATTTAGAGGTCGGATACATAAACAAAGCAAAAAACACTCGCAAAGTTTATATTCATGAAGAAAAAATGGATTTGAGAGATCGGCCGTTCTGACTGCCGCCTCTCCGTTCAAGGCACGTTTCAGGGCACCAGCTTCTTTTCGCATCAGCATCACATCGGTGTTAACCACCTCGGAGCTTATCACTTTCCAGATATTCTAAAAAATAACCATATCTCCCTTAACATAAAAAAAACTTGTTCTTCCAATTCTTGATTGAAGATGGTTTATCGCTGATGATCTCTGGGTACTCTGGCTGTTTTGCAAAATAATACCAACCCGACCTTTGGAAATGATTAAGCACAAACATGGCTCGAAACATATTTATGGTCGACTTCTCCCCCATTCTGTTGAAATATGTAATAAAGGCGATAATTGTCTTCCACAAATTCAGCATTATTTGGATTGGCGCTACTTTATAATGGTCCACTATCTCACTGACCAATCGGGGAGTGGGTATACGAAACCCAACCCTGAACATCTCTATGTTTACATACAACTTGGATACCCGATCCCAACAAGATCTTTCCACGGGTCCAGGCATTCGGAGCTCTACTAGGGGGGGGGGAATTTGAAAGCAATCTCATAACCTCACAAATTCTCTTTTAGTCAGTAAGCAGACTTGCTCCATTGCATCAAATTCGATATGAGGATTCGAATCCTCTTTAGTTTCTTAGATTGTGTTTGCGTCCAACCAGTGAGAGGCCAATCCCGCCGTTGATTGGCTTGTGGCACTACTATGGGTGGGAACAATGTCTGGCATGACGTCATCCGAAGATTCTTGGGTTCTGCCTTCTATCCTAAATTCTTCCAGCTCCTCCATGTATACGGATGCATTGCTACTACTTGTCGAGCTACTATCTGACGAATCGCTACTAGTCGACGATGATGAGTCAGCTAAGGCTGGGGACGTCGGTCCCGTAACATCAATCATTTCGATGTCTACTTTTACCTCTACCCCTTCACATGCAGACATTTTTCGATAAATAAAAGAAACTAAAGTTGAGAAAACTCACTGATGAATCGCTGCCCGAAACTTCTTGCAAAATCAACGTGAATCACCGACACCAAGGAGGTAACAAACTTCTTACCGCGAGCACTACTAGCAACAAGGGAATACTCTTGGGACAACTCTTACCATCAAAGAGGTTACTAAGTTACTATGAAGTAAAACAAAGGGGAGGCCCTAGGGGCCATATATATAGAAAGGAGGGAAGATTCTAGAGAAATCTGATACAGTCCACATGGCTGTGTATCACAGGATGACCTAGATCTAACATCCAAACCCACTTTCATCTTTCACCCATATCCAGTATCAGATTAGTATCCATATTTCCGACCCCCATCCGGATCAATAAACGACCCAGATCCATATTTGCTCCAGCTCCATAAACCGACCCCCCATTTGGATCCATGAACAACCCAAAGACATATTAGCTCCAACTCCATAAACCGACCCAGATCCAACATCCAAACCCACTTTCATCCTTCACCCATATCCAGTATCACATCAGTATCCATCTATGCTCCATCTCCAATGCTCGACCCCGCCTCAGTGTATGATCTCTAATTCGGCACATGCTACTCCAGGTTGGTCTGAGCATATCAATATGGGTTGATCCATCACATCATGGTCCTCCTTTAAGAAATTACCGACCCATGTTGGCCGAGGCGGCTAGGTTGGTCCGAGCATATCAATATGGGTTGATCCGTCACGCCTTGGTCCTCCTTTAAGAAATTACCGACCCATGTTGGCCGAGGCGGCCAGGTCGGTCTGAGCATATCAATATGGGCTGATCCGTCACGCCTTGGTCCCCCTTTAAGAAATTACCGACCCATGTTAGCTGAGGCAGCCAAGTCGGTCCAAGCATATCAATATGGGTTGATCTGTCACACCTTGGTCCCCCTTTAAGAAATTACTGACCCATGTTGGCCGAGGCGGCCAAGTCGATCCGAGCATATCAATATGGGTTGATCCGCCACACCATGGTCCTCCTTTAAGAAATTATCGACCCATGTTGATCGAGGCGGCCAGGTCGGTCCAAGCATATCCAAATGGGTTGATCCGTCACGACACGGTCCTCCTTTTAAAATATTACCAACCCATGTTGGTCGAGGTAGCTAAATCAGTCTGAATACTTTAGCATCGGTTGCTAAAAAAAAAATCCGATCTAAGCCAGCCGAGGTGGCCAGCTCTGTCGGGTGACCTCGGCCAGACCGAGGTTAAAAAAAAAATCCTAAAAATCCTGACCTGAGCCGACTGAGGTGGCCAGCTCTGGCGGGCGACCTCAGTATGGCGACCGAGGCCCAAAAAAAAAATGCCCACCTGAGCCAACCGAGGTGGCCAGCTTTGTCGGGTGACCTCGGTCTAGCGACCAAGGTCAAAAAATAAAAAAAAGAAATTTGATCTGAGCCAGTGGCCAGCTTTGTCGGGTGACCTCAGTCTGGCTACCAAGGTAAAAAAAATAAAATAAAATAATTTTTGACCTGAGCCGGCCGAGGTGGCCAGCTCTGTCAGGTCACCTTGGTCGAAAAAAAAAATCCGACTTGAGCCGGCCAAGGTGGGAAGCTCGGGCGGGCTACTTCGGTCTGGCGGCCAAGGCCCAAAAAAAAAAAAGGAACAAAAGAAAGAAAAAAGAACACATGAGCTCGGCCATGTGACATCAGGTCATTTCTTGCTCAGTCAAATCTTACAGATTTACCAGAGCAATGAGGCATGTTGGGAGAACATTCCTTTTTTTTACTTGCTCAGTCGAACCTTATAGATTCACTAGAGCAATGAGTCAAGTATTAGGGAAATCTCCCACATCACCAATGACATGATGACAGTTAGGATCCAAGCATCCATGGCAATACCTGGACATTCCCTTAAATCTAAACAATGGATAAGGACAAAAGTGTTATTTCTACAGCTTTGCAAGGATACTTCGGTCATCACACATTAAACAAGGGTAAAAGCGGCATTTACAAAGATACACTATTCACTATTAATGCCATGAATCTCGAGATTTCAGGTACTTTTTACATTTATTACTCTTTCTTGGGATTATCGCTATGACACCTCAGACTGAGAATCTCTCACCTATCTCATTTAAATATTGTTGTGGGCTTGGATACCGAGCCCATCGACTGTTTAAAGAGCCCTAACTTAGGCACGGAGTGGACCCGGGGCTCAAAATCCTCTGATCTCCTTTTCTATTTGTGGAGGAGGCATTTCAGATATAGCTTTGATCTTGGCGGGATCAATCTCTATGCCCCTCTCACTCACCAAGAAGCTCAACATTTTTCCAGCAGTTACTCTAAAAGCACACTTCTGTGGGTTTAGCCTCAACTTGTATCATTTTATTCATTCAAAGAATGTCCTCAATGTTGTGAAGTGATCCTCCTTGGTAATTAACTTCACAATCATGTCATCTACATATACTTCAACTTCTTTATGGATCAAGTCATGGAGGACAGTGGTAGCCATTCTTTGGTAAGTGGCCCTAGCATTCTTAAGCCCAAATGGCATTACTGTAAAACAATAAGTACCCCAATATATAGTGAAAGAAGTCTTCTCTTTATCCTCTGGTGCCATCTTTATCTGATTGTAGCCTGAAAAGCCTTCCATAAAAGATAACAGTGCATGTCCAGCGGTGTTATTGACCAATATGTCAATCTTGGGTAGTGGAAAGTCATCCTTAGGGCTTGCTTTGTTCAAATTCCTATAATCCACACATACCCTTAATTTACCATATTTCTTTAGGACAATGACAATATTGGCAAATCACTCGGGTAATGGACCACTTCTAGGAAATTGGCATCAAGTTGCTTCTAGATATCCTCCTTGACCTTCAAGGCCCACTCTGGCCTCAATCTCCTCAACTTTTGTTTGTGGGACTTTGAACCAGGCATCAAGGGAATCTTATGTTGGACCACCTCAGGGTCTATTCCAGGCATATCCTCATAAGATCAGGCAAAGACTTCTTGAAATTCTTTGAATAACTCAACCATATTAGCTGTTTCTTCCTTAGTTAAAGTTATCCCAACTTTGATCTCATGGGACTCTTCAATTGAGCCCAAATTAACCATTTTGAAATCCTCTTCGATTGGTCAGGCCTTCATTTCTTTTGAAGCCTTGATAGATCGTATTAACTCAGAAGAAGGTTCATCATTCTCATTATTATCCAAGTCAAAGTTAGTGTAATCGACAGGAATGGAGGAAGAAGAAGACATAGTATAATCAAAAGCAAAATTTTCATTACTAATAGAAGAGGCGTTTATAAGATAGGAGGTCCCAAGTGGGACAGAATCAACACTAGAAAATATTTGCATTTCATTTAAACTTGTACTAGGCACAGACATAGCCAAATTGTTCAAAATACATGACTCATTAAAAAAAACCAAATGATCTGCACAACTCCAATTAGGGATAACCCCATCAAAAGGATGAATAAGCTGGTGTGGACCCAAATCCTCATTCTCGGTTTCCTCGGTAATGGCCAAGACTCCCTCGTCATCGAACAAGCTGCCGACATCCATAAACTTTGATCCCATCTTCGCCGCATCACTTTTCTTCTAAATCCTCATCTGCTCCAGCTCTTCCCAGTTAATATCACAGTTAAAGAAGATCTCAAAGCCATAAACATGCCGTTGAAGGTGCATGTCATACCATGGCTCGGGGAAGCCACAGAACGGAAAGTCTGACTCTTTCTTGATGAAATGTCCATTAAGAGTTGTAGAAGGTGAGATCTCTTCTTCACTATGAATCCCGTCAAAGTGGAGGCTATGGATCTCTTGATCCGACCATTGTTGCTGCCATGTCCAATTATTGCTGCTGCCTTTTCTTGGAAAGACTAAAAACTACCTACTATTATTGTACTTTCTTTTTTTGAGCCTCAAAAAACGTTCATCGGCTCTCCTTCGCTTTTGGTTGATTAGGGCCAGGTCATCCCTAGAAGGAACGTACTCCAGTCCAAATCTGTTCTAATTTGTCATTAGAGAAAGCACATTGATGTCACCTTGTTGATGCAAACCCAGACCTATTCCTGGGAAAAAAGACATGTTAAGCAATGAATTAAATACAAAATTAAAATCTTTACCTGAGGGTTCTGACTGTGCTGTTGCCAGGATTGAACTGATCTGGAACCCACTTAGTTGCACCCTGTACTATCCTCTAAACTACTGTCTCCCACAGCCAGGGCATTAACCATATCAGAATCCTCATACACTCTACCCTTTTATATTGAAATCTGACCCTTTGATGCAATGACGATGTGAGGACTCCTTCTTTGTGGATCCAAGGCCTTCTCAAAAGTAGATTGAAGGAAGCAGGTATGTCCACCACATGAAGCTTGACGTCAAACATAGCAGGTGTAAGAACCATACCGAACTAACCGGTCTTACCACCTTGTATCAGGTCTACCAATCATGGTCGAGCCAAGTGGACTATGTATGTAAAGGAAATCACAAAACCAGGTATGAATTTGACTCAAAAATAGTAAATATGAGGGTAGGGTCGCATACATAAACAGGTAGGGTCGACCCCCACCTCAACAGAATCCAACCCATGGTTTTTCAGGTCCTAGGGTCGGATGACTTGAGACCCTAGGGTCGACGGATTCTGTGACCCTAGCATCGACCCTAGGGTGACAGACTGAAACCGTGAATTAGGAAACTTTCCTAATTTCAGGAATTCCTTTCCTAATCTCGATGGGATGTATTTTGGGAGGTTTTTCTCTATAAATAGGACATCCCTTAGCCTCTTTCACTCCTTTTGAAACCTTAATTGAGAGTGAGAGAAAGAGAAGAGAAGGAGGAGAAGAAGAAGAGAAGGAGAATTTGAGAAGACAACTAAAGAGAAGGAATTCAGAGAAATCTCTGAATCTCAGCAAGCCTAAGGTATGAATACATTTTCCATGAACTATGTAAGACCCTAGAATAGCTAATGAAGAAGTTAGGGTTGGGAGAAACCCAAATCATCTACCCATGGATGAGTTTCGAAGGAGTCCATGAAAATAATCATCATAGGCAATGGAAAGTGTGTAAAAATCATAGTTACGAGCCATAGAACATACTTATAATGGACCTACATGACTATAGGATCGACCCCATGCTCTCGGGAAGTCCAGGGAGGCTGTGGTCGCACATAGGGTCGATGGGTAACCAACCCTATGACCGACCCTACACTCTGGGGTCTCAGATACCTGCGACCCATCCTGCGACCCTAGCTTTATAGTAAGCTTAAATTGTTGGAATTTATTTTCAATTAGAATCTATCAACTTGTTAGGTTTTCCTAGTGATATAAAAGTGATTCTTAGAGCTTGAAAGAGGATCTACACTCAATCAAAGGTGAGGAAACAAGATCTAAACTAATTGGATAATAAAAAGCTATTTTTTTATTGAGTCCTATACCATGATTGATTCTATGCGTGTGTGTGTATTGTGCATTTAACATGTCATCTAATATTCCTGCTATTACTGTTCATGCATATTTAATTTCGTTTATTTATAACAGGATGATGATGGTAATGTTAGGAATAGGCATGTAAATGTTTATGTGTGGTTAGTGTATTTGATGCGAGTGGGGTATCAGGGGGAGGACATGATATCGTGGTGTGTCCTAGTCACCAGATTCTAGCTCTATCTCTACTCAAGTCTTGTCCACTAACATCATCGTATCGTCATTACCTTAGCAGAGCTATTATGTCGTAGGGCATCAGGAGATGTGGTCTCGGACCGTGTAGTCTCTGACTCTGCCGGGGGGCCTTAGCTCTATCTCAATGAACGTATTGAGGGATGCTGGGGTGAGGCCTTGGATACACTGTTTGACATTAGGATTGGTTAGTTGCGAGCCCAGTTTGCAAGCCCTTGCCAATAGGGGCTTACGTGTTGGTATGGTGCAACCGGTACTGCAATGCCATTTTCATTGGGTATATTATACCATAGTGGGTGCATGTGGGACGGTAATTCCATTTTCATTGGGAGGCTCCATACACTCGTGTATAGAGGTGAGGCGGCCTCCGAACCTTTCTATAGCACATTGCAAACTTATAAACCAGACCAAAGATATGAATTGAATGCATGCATATGTTTGTTGCATTGTTTTGTTTGCTCACTGAGCCGTGATGTGTGCTCACCCTTTCGACATCGAATGTTTTTAGTTGATGATGCAGGTACCACGGTTGAAGATTATATGAATGCTCCGGTGTATGGACATGCGGCGGCAATGGACGCTGAAGTTTTGATGGAATCGCATAATTCATTATGCGAGTGCAACGCTTGTGTTTTTGATTAGTTTTTATTCAAGTTATACAGGCGATGTAATTGATTAAATATTTTATTTATGTCTTAGTATTTGGAAGATAGTTGAATAATTTATTTATGTTATCATATTTAGACTCTCAGTCATTTAATACTAAAAACTTCTGCTATTGATTATTTACTCTGATTATTGTGTATGTGTATGGTTTAAACAAACGGACACAACCTATTCGAGATCTTGGTTGAACCATTGGTTTATTGGCAGTTCATCACATCATTCTGAGTAGTGCAGAATTGGGGTGTGACAACAGGACCCACCTTAATCTGTGCATTAAGTACTCCACTGATGGTCCTCCTAGTACAATCATAAGCCTCAACACAGTACGTGGAAGGCCTGAGCTCTGCCTCATTAAACCCAAGATGCTTGAAAGTGCTCAGAGGGAAGACATTCAACAGTGAACCTTTATCTACAAATACTCTTGGAATCATGTGGTCCTTGAGATCGATGGTGATATAAATAGCCTTGTTATGCATCCTCCCTTCATCAGTGAGGTCGGCGTCGCCATACATCAAGGAGTAAATAGCATGAGATCCCCCAACCATGTTTGCTAGCTCAGTACAATTCGTGGAGACTGGAACTTGGATGCTAGCTAATGATTTCAGAACTGTGTCCCTATGTGCCTTAGATGCCATGAGTAATCCCCAAATTGACACATTAGCCTGTGTCTTTTCCAACTGCTTCAAAATAGCTGGGGCTCAGGGGTAGTACATTGCTCTTTCCCCTTGTCTCTCGCCAATTATCCGGGATTATCAACTGTCAGGTTAGTAGGCTTGAAGGTCATTCCACTCTGGGTTTCTGCTACAGGCTTGTCATCATACCTAGGGATGTAAATCTCCAGGTTACTGAAATCTTGGGTCGTTTGGGCTACCTCCTGTTCATCCTCATTGTATATGATCAAAGGTGCTCCCTTCTCAACCCTTGCTACAGAATGCTTTATCTATTGAGGGAAGACCACCTTTAGATCATACTCTGATTCTCGCTTGATAGCTACAACTTTAGATGATTCCTCATACTCGTTATGATCTTTCCAACTGTAAATAGGTGAAACTAAAAATGTGCCATATTCAAAAGAACTCCCATAATGTGGAGAATTGTAACGACCATCCTCTTCTTCTTTTATGAAGTTGACAGAGTGGTTAGGGAGAGGATTTTTTTTGCTGTAGATGCTGGTTGATTCTGAACGGCAAAGGTTCTGGCTTCCAGTGCATCTTGAATTGCTTCTTTTAAGGCGAAGCAGAATTCTGTGCCATGCCCAACCTGGTTGTGAAACTTGTAGAATCTGTCCTGCCTAAAATTTGCTGGGAGAGGATTGGATAGTACCATTGGTCCAGGGGGCTTTCACTGGCCAGCCTTCATCAATTTATCCATGATCAACTCTCTTGGTAAACCCAGCTCTGTATACTGTCTGCTTGCTTTCTGATTCCTCTAAGGATAAGGAGCTTCAATCAATAACGGGGCTGAAGAGGCCGCTGCCACACTCTTGGCCTGAGAAATAGAATTTGCACTAGATGCTTTGGAAGAATTATTTCTCCTGCTTGAGCTGCCTTCAGATATTGCCTTATCGCCTTTATGCAAGAGGTCCCCGTGGTTGATCGCATCCTCGATCTGTTGTCTAGCAGCGATTAAGGTCTGGAATGTGGTGATGCCTTGTCCAAAGATAAAAGTTATATATGGGTTAGCCAACCCTCTCATCATCATGGTGACTTACTCTCTATGATAAGGTCTGTTCCAGATTTGCACAGTAATGGCCTTGAACCTGGCAAAGTAAGTAGTGAATCTTTTTTCGGACAACTGCATGATTGTTTCTAACTGCCTTCTGTGGGTTTCCACTTCAGTGTTATAAGAATAATGCTCTACAAAAGCAGTTGTCATGTCTACCCAAGACTTGAATTGGGAGGGTTTCAAGTGCAAGAACCATTTGTAAGCCCCACTAGATAAGGATAACTGAAATGCTTGGCCCAACTGCTCATCTGTGAATGCCCTCCCAATCCTTAAGATACCAGTAAATGATCTAAGATGAGTTGTAGGGCAACCCGATCCGTTAAATTTCTCTAGAGGCCATTTGAATTTATCTGGCAGCTTAGCCTCTAGGAAGTAATTCACTCCCTCAGCATCTATAATCTGATCTTCCATTCCTTTCATCCCTCTAAGCAGATGTTCTACATTGTGCAACCGACTCAAGATGGCTGAACCGGCCAACAGTTTATCCACCTCTGATAGCTTACTGGAGGAAGGCTCTTGAATCACTATCTGGGGTGGAGTAGATGCATTTTTAGGGGTGGTGGGACCATTTCCTCCCTCAGGTAAGGCTGCCGCATTGGAGGCTGATTGTGGCCCAATATTCATATTTTGCTTGACCAATCCTACCATGGCATGAACTATTTGTTCCAAACTGGAAAGTCTGATGGTCAAACTAGTGATTGGATCCTCTGGGGGCTCATGATGATCTTCTTTCTCATGATGAACTTCCATTTCCTCTGTCAGACTAACCAGCTCTCTAGACCTGGGTTGATTGAAGACTGGGGACTCTATGTTTCAACTCTCCTGAGGTGACCAGAAATATGGAACAAGGGAACAAAGGTTAGACTCTAATAGATAGGGAGAACTAAGAGTAATGAACATGTATGCATCAAAGCTGACTCAACCAGACAAAGTTAGTTCCTATGTAAGAACTCCATTAGGTTAATCCCTGCCAAGTCTAGTGATTCAGAATAATTCCTTGATTGGCCTTCAGCAAGAGGATATCTGTAGAATAGACTATACCTTTGATCAAAACTCCAGCCAAATGAACACATCAGAATCATTGGATTTGGAAGGGATTTACCATTTGAATGGACGTGCATAGGATATCAAAGAATTTTGATTCAATCTTGAACAAATAAGTGATTGCTCCTCTAGTGACAACCTAAGTTGAGCGAGGTGAAACTGGACACCCCGATGTAGGTACTATGGGTAAAGACAACACTTGGGTGTTCAGGAGTGAATCAAGCACAAGTGTCTGTAATGTGATAATGGGGCACAACAAAGCTACCTTGACAAGGATAAGAATGCCTATCACCGTATGCACGATGAGGCAAAGACACCTACATCCCTTTATATACCCATATAGCAGCGGGTACAGGCCAATGTTGTGGCTTAACCTGGTGGGTCACCCAATATAGACTGGGGCCCGTTTTAGCTAACCACGAGGTTTGTAACAAAAGTAAGCAATATTTTGAGAACCATGGTATCACTATACCGTAAAAATTATTAGTGAAGTATATACAGTACACCTAATTAGACAAGGCTATGAGCAACTCGCTATTTTTACACCTAACAACAACCTAAAGCCCCAAAATGTAAGTTTATGCATAAAGAAAAAGGGTTAAGGATTTATAATTTGGAGTTTGGCATGAATCCTTAGCAGAGTCGCCATTGTGAGGACCAGAGAAATCATTTGAAAATTTTAAATCCTCGATTTTAAATTTTAATTAGCATGTAGTTAAATTTCTACCCTCATTACACTCGAATCGGGATCTGAAAAGTTCTCACCTTTAGATCACATCCACTCATGCCAGTGGATGGTAAGAAGACTGGAGTCGCTATCTAGATAAGGTCTAGGACCTATAAATTATGTCCCTCAATGAAATGACAGTAATGACTTGTGCAAATGGAATGGCTATCTCGTCTCACCAAAGGCGGGTAAGTGCCAAATTACGAGTTGGAAAGGTGTTAGGCACCCACCTCGTCCGGTTGAACTGGTCTCTCTAAATCCTATCCTTTCCTACAGTTTATGAATACTTGGGGTTATCTAAATACAATACAAGGTAGAAAGGGGAATCTTAAATTGATCTCTAATTCTTTACTAACTATGTATGGCATAAGCTGAAATTAAATAAATTAAACAAGGAAATAATCACAAAATGAATTAAAGAATTTAATGAATGGCCTAATCATGCATCTAAAGAAAGGGAAACAAATGATATACAACATGTAAAATCCACACTCCATGAACCCGATCTAAACCTTTAATTCATGTCGTAACAGGTCTTCCAATCATCACCGGGCCAGACGGGACGAGCGGATGATAATCAGGTACAAAAATAGACCAAATTATGATAAAATTTTATACCGATCTATGGTACAGGTCGATGGTACCAGTCGACTAGTATGTCTTCACTGGCAGACTAGTTAGATTCGAAAATAGATCTCTGTGGGTACCGCTTGCCAAATTTTGAGCCTAGGGACATTCCTAATGTAGGGAAACTTCCTAAACCCCAACATAGTCTATTTAAGGACCCTTAAACCTCCTTAAAACTCTTTGATTGTTTCTCATAAACCCTAAAGAGGAGAAAGATATCGAAGAAGGAGAAGAAGCTAAGAAATGTGGGAGAGGAGCCGCCATTGGACGAAGAACACCATAGTTGCGAACCAATGGTAAGTGCTTAAACTTCTCTCTAAGTTAAGCATTATAGATGATTAATCATGAATTGATCAATATCATGCAAGGTGAGGTATTGATCTAAAACCTTTAAATTGCCGTCAAACCCTAATACAGTCGATAAACCCTAGATTCGCATTTTAGGCTAAGGATCATCGAAACTAGGACTTGAATGGAGCATGAAACAACTCTAACTCGTTGCTCAGGCCTAGAATGCATAGGAAAAACCCTAGAACCAATAATGGGTAACCGACAGAAGGCGAACACCAAGATTGGGAGTCTTTCGGAGGTGTACCAGTCGATCATACCGGTCGCACCTTTCCCCACAGTGCAGCGACCGGTACCTACGATCGGTATGCACTATGAGGGGTATATTTTGATCCAGTTGGTTTTTCGACCAATGTAAACCCTAAGAAACTAATTCTAATTCAACCTTAACATTGTGTAGGACCTTGAGATAGCGAGTTTAGATTTTGTGATGTGGAGCAAGCTGGCAATCAAGCGTCAGGTAAGGGAATCATACCTAAACCCTAATAACTTAATAACAGTAAAACGTTGTTAATAATTATGATTATGTGGAATGGTGTTTGTGCATTCTAACATGTCATCTTTACTTTCAGTTATTATATTGTTCATGCATACTCGCTATGCTAGGTTTGTGTGTTAGGCATGTAATTGTTTTCGTTGGTATGTGGAATGGGAAGGGCCTGGGGTCTTGAACCATTCCTCATACTAGCATCTTTTTGTATCGCTTCTGTCTTAGCATGCTTGGTGCGGATAGGGTATCGGGGGGAGGAAGTGGCACTGTGGTCTCCGGCCTGGCCATTAGACTCGAGCCCTATCTCTATGCCGTAGGGAGCTATGTTGGGATAGGGCCTACTGTGATGACATATAGGATTGGTTAGTTGCGAGCCCAATTTACAAGCCCTCGTTAATAAAGGCTTACATGTTGGTATGGGTAGGGCATCAGGGGAAGTGTTGGCGGTGTGTGATCCAGACACTTTAGCTCTATCTTTATTCCATGATGGGTGTATGTGGGACGATAGTGGTGTTTGATCCATTGAGTGGAGTCACATACTCATGTATAGAGGTGCGGTGGCCGCCAATCCTTTCTATAGCACATTGTAAACTTAAAACCAGACCATAATGTGAATGTTATTCATGCATGTTGTTTATTGCATTGTTTGATTTTCTTACTGAGCTAAGTTGTGAGCTCACCCTTGTGTACACACTATTTTTAGATGTTGATGCAGGTTACATTGTGGAGGACTACGTGGATGCTCTAGCATATGGAAGAGTTGCTGCACTGAAAGTGCAAGTAGGGGAGGACGAGTATGCCGCTTGATGCGAGTGCCCTTACTGCGTGTACCTCTAGGATGGTTTTAATTTATTTTATTTATTTCAGTTGGATTTTATAAACAGTGTAAGGATATTTATTTATGTTTTGGTATTTGAATAATTAGATAACTTATTTAATTTATCAATAGAGTACTCAGTTCATTTAATTTAAGACTTCCGCTGTATTTAATCATATTCTGATTATGGTTATGTGCAATGATTTGTATAAGTGGATACGGTCTTATCGAGATCCTGGTGTAAACCATTGATTTAGTGGCGGTTCACTCACACTTCTAGTTCAGCCAGAATTGGGGTGTGACACAATATATGTCTGAGGTCAGGAAAAATCCCAAACCGCCTACGTATCCCTATGCGGTGGGAATCAGGCCAAATGTAGTTTGGGGGGTGTGTACGCACCAAGTGTGTGCAAGAGAAGGGATGCTCCCAAAATATTAGAATGCATCCCAAGAATAAGAGATGTCCCCACAACAGTGGGACCCATCTCATCCCATCTCATTGTTGAGATACTTCCTATCATAAGGCAGTCCCCTCGATGAGGTAATCCTATAACACATGGAACTTACCTCAATTTGAGTGTGTGTATGAAAATGATGCTTCCAAAATATTAGAACACATCCGAAGGATGAGATGCTCCCACAATGGTGGAACACATCTCAGGGTATAGAGGCGCTCCTACCATAAGGAGCCCCCGCGATGAGGTATTACCATACAATATGGAACTTACCTCAATTTGACCAAGCGTGGAGTGACTGAACTCCCCCGTAGCCTACGTATCCCACGAGACCTCTGTCCCTCAAGTGTCAGGTCAAATGTAGTTCCCATGGATTGACGAGCCATGGATACGCGTGACAATACTCAGGAGAGGCCAAACGCCTCAGCTCCCCACACACAAGGGTACACTAAATCTCACTCACATCCCATATTCGGGATACCTAGGTGGGCCTTCTGTTGAGCCACCAATCCTATGCATACATCCGCCCAATCACATTTTTTCAGTAATATACATTTGATACAACAAATTCCCACACTCTTGGATCCAATCCTAGGGTTAATGGGCTCATTCTAAATGGGCCCACAATGGGTCAGACTCATTGGAGTCCCCTAGCCAATCACATCATAGGAAGGATGCATCCTAACATACATCTATTACAAAATGAATATGTTAAAATATGATACAACAGTTGGGATAAGGAATATGCATTCAACACATTAAGATGAAGCATTAAGTAATGTGACTTGAACTAATTAGGCATGTAATGAGAAGAGAATCAGTTTACTTAAACCATAACCATAGATAAATGTATCAGCCACATACTAAAGCAATGAAGAACAGCCATTTAGCAATTATGAGATATAATTAAAAATCGGCATGGGAATATGACAATATGCATGAGAGGGCATTCATAAAAAAATGAGAGATGACAAGTTGGAGCATAATGAATGGGAATAACTCACACAGATTTGAAGCAAGATCATTTAAACCCAACTCTACTCAAACCAAATCTGAACCAGACTAGATAAACCAGAACCAGCCTAAGCTTAAACCCAACTCTAGCCTAGATTGTACCAACCCAAACTAAACAGAACCAAACCCTATAAGTTTGAACCAGAGCCTACTCAAACTAGCCTAGTCAAAAGTAAACCAAACTAGATTAAGGACTTAGATCTAGACCGACTCAAACCAAACCTGAATTGACTAAACTCTAACACTAGAACCTGGGCTGGCTTGAACTAGCCCAGAACCAAATAGAAAAGACAGATTCTAAATGCCCAAATCTAGGCTGGTTTGGACCAGCCTAGAACCACCTGAACTAGACTTCTAAAGAAACTAAAGTCTAGGTTGACCCAAACCGACCCAAAAAACACCTAGATCATATTTAAATCTGACTGAACCAAAGCCTCACCAAAACAAACCAGAACCCAAACAACCCGAACCCACCCAGATTCAGATTAACACACTATGCAGCAAAAACAAGCCTAAACCTGACCTAGACCTGGAAATTAATATGCAAAAACCTATCTCAGCTAAAAACAACAATATTTAGAACCACCCTTATCAGATTCAAAAGGGGAATAAAGGGAAAGGAGTAGTCAAGAACCCCACCCCCTAAATTGCAGCCATTTTGGGAATGCCAAGAGAAGGTGCAAAACTTTTATTGTTAAAGTAAAATGTAGAGGAAAAAAAGAAAATCAAATATATTGAGAAAAGGAACAAAGGAAATTAACACAGAAAGGATGGAGGAACATGAAACTATGATAGAGAGAAAGCAACCCATACTACCACTCATCCAAATATGTTGAATAGACAAAACATGAAGATGCAACCCAAGTAAACATTGAGTATATCCGATCAGAGAAGAGTTCAATGATGCTCAGTCTAACACAGAATATGTATGTGATGGGGAGCATATGGATCATAAAAATATTGGACTTAGTTTAAACACTAAACCACAGAAAAAAAAAAACTTGATCTAACATTAATATTGATAAAACCGGGTGGGGTTCCTGATGAGATCTAGTAGAAAAAACCAACTAAAATGGTAGAAACAATAAGTCCAGGCCGAACCCAAATCGAGAATGGAATCCCCATATTTACATCAGTGGCATTCATGTTAGTCCCTACCAAGCCCTCAATACTACTATGGCAAACAGACTAGCAAACTTAAACTAAAAAAAATGAAGATAAGAAGGAAATTAATGTTCACAGCAGAAACCACAAATGAAAGAGAGAAGAGAGAACAAAATTACACATCACAAGAGTCATTCTCAGTACGCAGGTAGAGAACAAATAGGTGAAGAAAGTGATGAAACTTACCTGGATCTGAACCGATGAGCACTAATGGCTAGCCTTGTTTTTCTCTTTCTCACTGGCGACAGTAGTGGTGCAGTTCTTTCTTCCTCCATGGCGATGGCGGCACTGCTGGTTTTCTCCTTCCTCCGATTTCGGGGGATTAAAACCCCTCTGCTCATCTGCTTCCTCTCACTCACTCACCTATTCACTCCTCCATTCTCTCTCTGCCTCCCTTTTCTCCAATAGCCGACAACCTCCACTATTGGCCTCCCATCTTCTTTTATTTCTTCTCTTCTCTACTCCATCCACTCTTTTCGGTTCGAAAAATCTGCTTAGAGGTTTTTTTTTCACGAGGTTTTTATGGCTGCAGGTGGGTGGTTCAAGGATGGGAGGTGGTGTGCTGTCCATTTTGGGGGAGGAAATTTAGGGATGAGGGATAAGGTGTCGGCCTCCCCCTCTTCCACTTCCAACTCTCTCTCCATCTCCTTCTTCTTTCTCCATATATATATATATATATATATTATTTTTTTCTTTTTTTTTAAATTTATTTTCTGAAAATTTTATTTTTATTAAACCTAAAATAATAATATTTCCCCTCTCCCATCACGCTTCATGACGTAACGAGAGAGAGAAATCCTACAGGGCCAAACTGGGTACTGACACTTGTCGATGATTCATTTGAGTATGAAAGCGAGAGTGACGAGTGGTACCGATGATTCTCCTACGTATTCCACCCAAGTTCCTACTCCTTCTTCCTCCAACTCTCCTCTCTTGTGAGAATGCGTTAGAACTTTTGGATTGAGTGTGTATTCTTCTAGAGAGGGTTTTGGGAGAAGTTAGACTAAGGAGTCTCCTTCTCGAAGTAAAACTCCTTTGGGAAGTGGGAGAATAAATAGAACTTGACAAGTGGCAAGCCAAAGAGATGAGAGAGGGATTTCATTCCTTCAATGTACTCTAAGTAGTTCAGAGGGGAATTTGACCCATTAGATCTTGTTCATGAGTCCAGGGACTATTCCCTCCCAATCAAATTTTGAATTTGACATTTGTTAATTCGTGGGCAGGCTTCTTAGCCTGTCTGGTTGCAGTGTCTGGCCGGACTGACTGTGACTGGACCCCTTTCCTAGTATTAATGGTCAAAGTCATAGTTAAAGCTCTAATATTTTACACATTTGTGCTTTGTTAAAACTTAAGCAATCATCATATCGGTTCCGTCAGTGGTAGGAAAACCTAGCACAGGATGAAAACCAAATTAAACTAGGTTTCTAGGTGCAGGTTTTACAACTCCTCCCCTTAATAGAATTTCATCCCCGAAATTTCACTTACCCAATGATTCAAATAGATAAGGATATTTCTTCTTCATCGATTCCTCTTCCTCCCAAGATAGGTCTTCCATGTGTGGGTTCTTCCACATGTGACGTAATGAAGATCTCAATTTCTTAAGTACTGAACTTTTTGTCCATAATTTCCTGAGGTTTGAGTTAGAAGGTCAAATCATCGTTTAACTAAAAAGAATCTGCTTCCAATACGTGAGACGGGTCCAAGACGTACTTCTTTAGTATAGAGACATGGAACATGTTGGGCATTCTTGATAGAGAGGGTGGCAGTGCTAATTGATACACCACTGCTCCACATCTCTTCATGATCTCATATGGTCCCACATACCTAGGGCTTAATTTCTCTTTCTTTCTAAAACATTTCACCCCCCTCATTGGTGAAATCTTCAGGAAGACCTTGTCCCCTACAACGAACTCTATATCCTTCCTTTTAACATCGGAATAGCTCTTCTGGCGACTCTGTGCTGCTTTGATTCTTTCTATAATTAGGTCAACTTCTTGACAAGTTTCTTCGACGAAGTCTGGTCCAACAATTCTTCTCTCACCAACTTTTTTAAATACAGTGGTGTTTGGCACCTCCTTCCATACAAGGTTTTGTAGGGAGCCATATCTATAGTGGCTTGGTAGTTATTGTTATTAGTGAACTCCATCAAACATAGTTTCTTATCCCATGCTCCTTTGAAGCCAATGGCACAAGCACGGAGCATGCCTTTTAAGATCTGGAATGTCCTTTCTGACTGGCTGTCAGTCCGAGGATGGAAAGCCATACTAAAATTCAGCTTGATACCTATTGCATGTTGTAGGCCCTCCTAAAATTTAGAAGTGAACCTAGGGTATCTGTCTGACACTATGCCTTATGGAACACCTTGTAGAAGAACTATATGATTTACATATAATCGAGCTAGTTTATCCATAGTATATTGTGGCCTTATAGGTATAAACCTTGCTATCTTCGTAAGTTTATCGATGATAACCCAAACAACGTTCATACTCAAGGTGTGAAGGATAGACCAGTAACAAAGTCCATGGTAATACAGTCCCATTTCCATTCAGGTACTAGTAATGGTTAAAGCAATCCCGATGGTTTCTATAGATCTGCCTTCAGTTGTTGGCAAGTCAAGCACCTGTACACAAAGCTTATTACATTTTCCTTCATCCCTCTCCACCATACAGTTTTCTTTAATACATGGTACATCTTCATACTACCTAGATGAGCCGAATAGGGTGCGTTATGAGCTTCCTTTAAGATTTTTTCCTTAATATTGCCAACAGACTTGAGAATGCACAGCCTACCTCGAAATCTAAGTGCACCGTTCTTAGAAAGAGTAAAGTCAGGGTCTGATCTCCCTTTTTGCATGTCTTCCTTCAGTGTTTTAAGATAAGGGTCCTTCGGTATTTCTTCTATTACTTCAGTAACTAGCTCTGCTTTAACTTGTAATGCTGCAAAAAGACTAGCAAGTTCACAAATCACCTTGTTCCATAGGGATTTTTCTGAAACATCTAGAGTTTTTCGCCTTCTAGCTTAAGTACCTATTACTGTTTAATGAAATAAAACTGATTTAGTCCTTTCCTCAGGTCTAGCTAAACTATTCTTACTTAAGGCGTCAGCTACAACATTAGCTTTGCTTGGGTGATATAAGTCACAGTCATAATCCATTAATAATTCTACCAACCTTTGTTGTCTCATATTAAAGTCCTTTCCCCGCTTCCTCAGGCGGAACTCCAGGACTTTTGTGATCAGACTTGATCTAAAACTTTTCTCCATATAAGTAATGTCTTCAATATTTTAAAGTAAAGACTACCACTGCTAACTCTAAGTCGTGGTAGGGTAATCTTGAGGTGTAGGTTATGACATGATCTCATTGTATAAGCACACATCCCAAGACTAGTTTTGAGGCATCTATATACAGAGTAAATGGTTTATTTGGTTTCAAAATCATCAGTATGGGCACTGAGATCAACTTGTCCTTCAAAGTCTAAAAACTCTTCTCGCATTGATTTAACCAAATGAATTTCTCCCCTTTATTGGTCAGTTTAGTTAAAGGTACAGTGATCCTAGAATAATCTTCCACAAATCTACAATAGTAGCCAGCTAAACCCAAGAAATTATAAACTTTGGTAATTGTCTTGGGTACTTCCCAGTGTACAATAGCGTTGATTTTGTTGGGGTCTACCTTGATTCCTTCGGCTGACACTATGTGGCCTAAAAATGCCACTTTGTTCAGCCCAAAATCGCACTTCTTAAACTTAGCGTAGAGTGTCCTTTCTCTCAACCTTTGCAATTCCTGATGCAATTGGACTTTATGGTCTTCCTCATTTCAAGAGTAGATTAAAATATCATCGATGAACACTATGACCAAAGTATCCAACATGTTGTGAAACTCTTGGTTCATAAGTTCCATGAATGAAGCAGGGGCATTGGTTAGTCCAAAAAACATGACCAAAAACTCATAATGTCCATACCTAGTCTGAAAACTGTCTTAAGAATATTCCTTTCCTTGATTTTTAGATGGTATTACCTTAATCTAAGATCAATCTTTGAGAATACATAAGCTCGTTGATGTTGGTCAAATAGATCATCAATACACGGTGGAGGATACCGATTCTTAATGGTAAGCTTGTTTAGCTCACGATAGTCTATACATAGGCATACACTACCATCCTTCTTCTTTACAAATAATATTAGCGCATCCCAAGGAGAAATACTAAGTCAGATAAAACACTTGTCTAGTAGCTCCTGTAGCTGTACTTTTAGTTCCTTCAGCTCGGTAGGCACCGTTCGGTATGGAGCTTTTGATACTAGTGTTGATCTGGGCAAGAGATCTATACAAATTTGATTGCTCAGTCTGGTGGTAATCCTGGTAAGTCCTCAGGGAACATGTTAGAAAAATCTTTTACTACCTCTAGGTCTTCCAGTCATGGTTGTTTAGCAGTAACATCTAAGATAGACACCAAAAATCTAGTACCACCCTTCTATAGACACCTGACTCCTTGATTGCAGAAAGAAATAATTTTCTTCTTTTAGGTTTCTTATTCCCAATGAATTCAAACAGTTGACCAATTGTAAGACCTGCACTCCATTAACCCGGTTTAACTTTGGTTAACGTATCGTGATAGGTCTTCCCATCATAATGGGGTCGGAAGAGACAGTCGAATGACAGACCACACATTTAAGGTACGTTACATGACAACTTTAGCCTTGTCTGATAGGACTGGTTGAGGTTGTCCGGTCCCACATATTATGAGACCAGACACATGATCGAATAAGCATAAAATAGAGTCCGATAATAGGAAAGTTTCCTAGTTTGTTTTGACTATTCTTCTAATTGGGGAGCAATCTATTAGGAGGTATTCCCCTCTATATAAGTGATATTTCCCTACTTCCTCTCATTTTCGCTCAAACTACAAACCCTAGATCTAAAAGGAGAGTTGAGAGAGAAAGTTGTAGCGAAAAAGAAGGTTGTGAAGGAGAAGAAGGAAGGAGAAGGCTTGCACTCACCGTCAGTTTCCAACAAACATCGTCGAGAAACCAACTATAAGTCCTCTCATCACTGTAAGTAGGATAGGATGTGTGTGAGGTTGGACTCACAACCATCAGACTATTAGTTAATTTCACTACAATATGAAATGTATTGTCGAATGACCCATAATGGTCTAGTGACAAGGAGGTGTGTAGAATTAGGGTTATAGTAAAAACCCTAATATGTTTTCAACCCTAGAAAAAGGTAAGATGAACCCTAGGAAGAGTCGAAGGATCAACTCTGTGGGAACTACAGATAGAAGAACAATCTGTAGGTTGTTCGGTCTGTATGATCGATCGCACTTAGGGCCAGATCGGTTACAGATCTGGACACTCTCAGCAAGTGTCTCAGGGTTGTCCAGTATGATGTTCGTTCGGACAATATGTCACACTGGACATGTGACTGGACAATGTTTGGAATTACTGTTTGCCAATCCGAACAGTGAATCCGATCACTGTAAAATTTTCAGAACTAAACCTAACTTAATCTTGTTGATTGTCTAGGATCTATAATCAACCAAAGTAGCTTTCAAGTTCTTGAGAAGAGTCACCATCACTCAACAAGTGAGGGACAGGACCCCAACCAATTGGTTAATAACAAACTACCTTGCTTGTTGTTGATATGCTGTGTTTGTGCATATAATATGTCATCCAATATCTGTTATTATTGTTCATGCATATTTATTTATTCTTGTATAATGTGATTGAGGGTAGACATGTGTTTGTGTGATTGGTGTGTTGAGTGGAGAGAGATTAGAGCCTCAAACCATTCACCATACTAACATCATGGTATCGCTGCTACCTTAGCTTGCTTACTACATTGTACGATATCAGGGGGAGTGTTGGCGGTGTTGGTTGTAGCCTTACCGTTAAACTCTAGCTCTAACTCTTTTTCATATTGAAGGGTGCTGGGGAAAGGCCTTGGTTATAATTTGATGACATCTAGGATTGGTTAATGATGTACGTAGTTTGCAAGCCCTTTCTAGTAGGGGCATAAGTACTGTTGTGGGGTAGGTTATCAGAGGGTGTTCAAGGTTTGGTTATAGCATGCCGTTAGGCACTAGCTCTATCTCTATCTTGTAGTATGTGTTGTAGGGCGATAGTGGTTTTGGTTGGAGTTTAACCATTGGGTGTGCTCATACTCTCATGTATGGAGGTATGGTTGTAGCCTACCTTACCATAACATATTGTGAACTTAACCAAACCAAATGATTGAATGCTATATCATGCATATTGCTTGCTATATGTTTTGTTTCTCACTGAGCAAAGTTGTGAGTTCACCCCACGTATACGTTTTCTTTTTAGTTTCTGATGATGCAGGCTATAATGTAGACGAT
Organism: Protea cynaroides; assembly: GCA_028583415.1. NCBI lineage: Eukaryota > Viridiplantae > Streptophyta > Magnoliopsida > Proteales > Proteaceae > Protea > Protea cynaroides. The sequence goes on along the minus strand of CM053273.1, from coordinate 45,839,003 downwards.
TATAAGACAAGTAATGGATAACTATTATTTTATGTTTTAGTCAACATTGAGATAACTGGATTTATTTACTTATTTATCATTTAGTTTCTCAGTTCATTAATAGAAACTTCTACTGTTATCTATTAATTCCGATTATTGGTTACATGTATGGTTTGAATGATGGCACGGTCTTATGTGAACCTGGCTTGAGCCGTTGGTTCATTGACGGTTCAATCATAATTTTGGTTCAATCAAAATTGGGGTGTGACAACTTGCTATTAGAGCTCAAAGGCTCTGTTAGTCAAACCAGTATACATTAACCTGTGTTTATGAACTGAGATAGGTTAAAGTTAAAAGCCTTAATACAAATGTCACACCCCAAATTTATGATATATAAAATTTAGGAACTAATTGAACCGACTCACATTTTAAGTTTGGTCTAACCCAGAATCACATAAGCAGTGTTATGCCCATCTCAAGCAAATCATGACCAATGTCACAAATAATTAATCAGAGTTATATAAATAGTAAAAATAAAAAAATCCACTGAGCTTCTATTGATACTTTAGCTAAAATAAGTAACATTGTATCAACTTATTCTAGTTCAACCATCCATTACCATCAAATAAAAACCATTATTAATTTAGCCCTATAACACTGGGCTATGTAATAGTACTCGTAAAATGTAAATGAAAATAAATAAATAAATAAACAAAACTTCAACATCCTTTAGCAATCGACACAACTTCCATTGCTTCTCCTACTTGAACACGCATGCGTCACACTCATAGTTAGCAACATGTTCATCTCCCTCTAGAGCTTGCACATCCATATATGCCATAGAAGTAACAGTCAAAGCATTCACATAATCAGATACAATGTTACCTGCAACATTAATTAAAAAATTTGTGTACACAAGGGTGAGCTCTCCAACTTGAGCTCGGCAGAAAACAGACAGGCAAATGGCACTATGCATGATCAAATTATTAATTTTAGTTTACACTACTGGTCTGGTATAATGTATGTTATAGCTATGGGAAGGCCTGACCACACTCACCAAAGCTGGCCATAACCTCCATGCACATGAGATAATGGGTGCTCACTAGCCTACGCCAATAGCCCTAGTGTTCCCACAAATCATCCCAAGACAGATAGTAGTAGGGCAAAGGTTTGGCCAATGATGCTCCAACGAACATTTCCAACACTTCCCATTCTTTCTCTATACGTACTAACACTTAACCCCCTGTTGGCTAGGGTTACATACATGGGTTGTTACACTAGTCATCATTCTACATGTCATCCCTTGTAATTTCCCAACACACACCCAACAGGAATCTCAGTCCAACCATTTTGCCCCCCCAAGATGCTGTCATCACACTAGGGGTGCAGGAACATTACAAGCCAAACAATCAAGTGAGTCGGATCCTATAGTCTTCGACAATCGGATCCTATAGTCTTCGACAGTGTCACCACTGCTCACAATGCACATTCACTTTCACACACATTTACAACATTCATAATAAAGATGCAAATGCATGCAAGAACAATTATTGGATGATATGTTATCAAATTAATTAAATACATTCACAAGAATAATCAAATAGAAAGCATTCCATACATGAGATAGGACTACTGTTCCCTTTCCTGAGATTTTAAGATAAGCAATATTCCTAGTCAGAGGGTCACTCTTGGTTACGTACAAGTCACCTATTGGATGGGAATCTCATTAGATACTTTGTATAATTGATTCAGCTTAATACAGGGCTTTCTAGGGCTAACTGGTTGCGAACGTCAGGCTTTAATTGATCGAGACCGTTGGTCAAGGCCGGTTACTCTCGAAAACCTTCTAATCCCAATCGGTCGATAGTCCTGTCATAGTTATCCCGAAAGATCTCAAGGCCGGATACTTTTCATAAAATTTTTGAATGCATTCAGTTGCGTATCCGATTGTGTATTTTGCCATCGGTAAGTCACAACCGGACCACTTCCGAGGAGTTGATCTGGATTCCTTCCTCTGGGATTCCAACCACGGATCTCTTTGTTATGGAACTCCATGGCTGAACCCATGGTCTGACATTACTAGGGGTTAACGAATCCTATTCTAGGATTTATGAATTCATTAATAAATTAATCACCTAGATTAGGGTTTATCATTTAGATTTATGCAAAGTCCATCCTAAGATGGAATTCGACAAATCCTTCTTCGGTGCTCAGCCATCAATGGACGGTGGCTCCATTAATGGTTGATGAACCAAGGTTCCTTTCATTCTACTTAGTTTAATATCAGGTTTAAGGTAGGATAGGGTTCACTTACAGTGGTTTTGAACTACTATTTGCTGATATCAAAACCTATCGGTGATTCCCAAGGTAATCTTCCTCCTAGCCTCCTTCTTCTTCCTTCAACTATCTCCTCTCTCTGAGAACGCATCAGAATTTTAGGATTACGAATGGTGCTAGTTTTGGAGAGGGTTTTATGGTTTAGGAGTCTCCCCCTTGGGGTAGAACTCCTTAGAGGGTTGGAGACTGATGAACCGTCCATAGACCAACGGTTCAACCAGGATCTCGTATAGGCCATGCCCATTCCATTAAACCAGATACATTCTACAAATTAGAGTAAATAAATGATAGCAGAAGTTTTTAATACTAATGAACTGAGTATCTAACAATGATAGTATAATTAAGTATCCAATTATCCCCAATATACCTCAAGACATAAAATAAAGTAAAATAATCAATTATATGTTCCCATAACTATACAACTAAGCTAATAAAAAACACATGAGTTGCATTCGCATGACGAATCATGTGCATCTTCTTTAGCTTCTACGTCCATCGCAGCAATGTGTCCATACATCGGTGCATTCATATATTCTTTAACAGTAGGACCTGCATCAAGAACTAAAAATATTCGATGTCAAAAGGGTGAGCACACATCATGGCTCAGTGAGCAAGCAAAATAATTCAACAAACATATGCATGCATTCTATTCATATCTTTGGTCAGGTTTTTAAGTTTACAATGTGCTATAGAAAGGTTTGGTGGCCGCCGCACCTCTATACATGAGTGTGTGAATCCATCCAATGGATCAAATACTATTACTATCCCACATGCACCCACCATGGAATAGAGATAGAGATAAAGTGTCCGGATCAAACACCACCAACACTTCCCCTGATGCCCTACCTATACCAATACGTAAGCCCCTATTGGCGATGACTTACAAACTGGGCTTGCAACTAACCAATCCTAAATGTTATATAGTGTATCCAAGGCCTCACCTCAGCATCCCTTAATACGTCCATAGACATAGAGCTAAGGCCCCCTGGCAGAGTCAGAGACCACACGGTCCGAGGCCACCTCCCCTGATGCCTTACGATATAATAGTTCTGCTAAGGTAATGGCGATACAACGATGTTAGTGGGCAAGACTTGAGTAGAGATAGAGCTAGAGTTTGGTGACGAGGTCAAAGACCACTATGCCAAGTCCTCCCCTTGATGCTCCACTAGCATCCAACACACCAATCATACACATACGTTCACATGCCTATTCCTAGCATCATCATCATCATCATCATCATGTTATAAAATAAATAGAATTAAATATACATGAACAATAATAGCAGAATTATTGGACGACATGTGAGATGCATATTACAAGCATACAAGCATAGAATCAATCATGGCATTGGACTCAACAAAGTAAACAGTTTATTATTATCCATTTAGTTTAGGTCTTGTTCCCTCACCTTTGATCGATGGTTGTTCCTCTTCCAAGCTTTGTAAATCACTTTTGGACCACTTGGAAACCTAGTAAATTTATGGATTCTAAGTTAGAGTTCATATTCATTAATTACAGTATTTAAATGTCCCATCTGGAACCAATCAGACCTCCAGCTGAGTGGTCGCAGGTGTGACTGCACCTGTGGTCTCAGTTTCTGCGACCACAGGGTGTGTGGTCAATACGTATGGTCACACACATGCCACCACACCCTCCCTGGAAACTTCTTGAGGGAGTGTGGTCGACACATGTGCCTCGTGTGGTGGACCATAGCTGCGACCACATGAGTGTTTGGTTGACTTTCAATCTCAGTCTAACCCCTTCATGATTTGATTCCTTGAACTATCACTAGGGTCCTTCCTATGATTGATCTATGACCTTAATTTCATATTTTTTACAATTATCTACTCCAACCTACACTTTATGGATTTTCCCTTGAGTTTTCGTCCATGGGTCTCATGGTTGAGATCCTATTTTGAATCAATACTTCCTCTATGATCTATTCTAGGCATTCAACTAATGTAGGGGATGTTTTCATACTTTAAACTTGCTGAAGAATCATAGCTCTCTCTGAAATTCCTTCTCTTAGTCTTCCTCTTCAATTCTCCTTCTCTTCCTCCTCCTCTCTTTCTCTCTCTTTCAGTTTGGGTTCTAAAAGAGTAAAAGAGACTAACGGACATCCTTTATATAGAGGAAAATCCTCCATATAGAGTCCTACTTTGATTAGGAAAGAACTCCCTTTCAGATTAGGAAGGTCTCCTAATTTCGAAGTCAATTTTACCATCGTGTGGTTGCAGGATCGGTCGACCACAAGTCTTAAAACTGCGACACGTCCCAAACTCTAGTGGTCTCGTTATTCTGAGGTGTGGTCGACCACACCTGTTTAGGTATGCGACCACACATCTCAATTTAATGATTTATGGTTCGAATTGCATACCTAGCCTTGTAGTTTCTTCACGCACTTGGTCTGCTTAGTCCAACCATGATAGGAAGACCTGATACAAGGTGGTAAGACCGGGTTAGTACGATAAGGGTCTTACAACTCCACCCCCTCTTATAAAAATTTTGTCTTCGAAATTTACACTTACCTTCTGAGTAAAAAAGGTGAGGATATTGCTTTTGCATAGTATTCTCTTCTTCCCATGTGATCTCTTCCATGTTTTGGCTCTTCTAAGTAACTTTAACATCGTAAATGTCATGGTTTCGTAGACATTGGACCTTTCAATTTGTAATTTCGATTGGTGCTTGTGAGGACAAAGATGGAAATCATTTGAAATCGCCACCTAGATTTAGGTCTAGGACCTTAGAAATGTGAAATCTCACCCCAAGGTAAGACTTCGATTGACTCATGACCCTTAGATTGGAATTCTGGTCTATCAGAGATTGGGTAAGCGTCAGGTTACGGTTATGGGAAGGGGTTAGGCACCCAAACCGCCCGATCAAAATCGGTCTCCTATACCTTTCCTATGCTAGACTCTATTTGTTAAATTAAACCAAACCAAGTGGTTTGATATCATTGAACCGAATCTGTATCCATCAGATTGCCTACGTATTACGGATTTATTCCGAAAATCAGGTTCACCATCGTAGTTCAGGTGTGATTAAAGTTTATGGATGTGATTTATGCTTGTGCATGATTAAGTTCTTTGTTCAAGTTGAAATTTATGCTTGAAAGGCTGTGAAATCCTATGGGTTAGGATCTGGATAGTCCATGTAGACTGATAGATAGTCCTAGTGGATCTAAGAATAACCCTATTTGGGTTGAAATATGGATAACCCTATCTGGGTTGAAATGGGAATAAATATCCTAGTGGATCTATGGATAGTCCGAGTGGACTAAGGTAAATATCCTAGTGGATCTATGGATAGTCCAAGTGGACTAAGGTTTGGATAACCCTTTTTGGGTTAAAATATGGGAGATATCCAAGTGGATCTATGGATAGTCCGAGTGGACTAAATTGTGGATCCGAATTTGGGTTTCTCCCAAATGGCCTACGTATCCTAGGGTTTGCCCTAGGAATCAGAATCCGCGTAGTTCGAGACTCTAAGTTGAAGTGGTTGAGTATCCTAGTGGATCTATGGATAGTCCGAGTGGACTAAGGTAAGGATAACCCTATTTGGGTTAAAATATGGGGGATATCCTAGTGGATCTATTGATAGTCCGAGTGGACTAAATTGTGGATCCGAATTTGGGTTTCTTCCAAATGGCCTACGTATCCGAGGGTTTGACCTAGGAATCAGAATCCACGTAGTTCGGGCTGGGTGACCTGTTCTAGGTTAATGATTGAGAACCTATTCTAGGTTTAGGGTTTAGAACCTATTCTAGGATTAGGGTTTGTCGAGGGGCAAATCGTCCTAAATTACCCTTTTCATTCTGAATTCTAATTTTGAAAGGTTTGGCAAAGAATTCTCTTTCTTTATTAAGGTTTTATTATTCCCATTATGCCATTCCCAAGAATGTGGGTGCCTAAATGCACGTCCCCACGCCTAGATTGTCTTCTAGAAGTGTGCAGATATGGCAGTTTGACTAGGGTGTTGCATAAAATAAGTTATTGCCAAAAAGTAGAATATTCTATCTAAATATGGCACATAAAACATTTATGACAAAAAAAAATCACATACAGTAAGATTGTTTAAAAATCTTTCAAATATGGCATGTATTGCAAATAAGGCAAGAGCCTACATGGCATGATCTAGTATGCTATTTTCTACCTTAATTGTTATTTTCTTTCCATTTTAGGGTTTTCTACCCTAATTATTATTTTATTTCCATTTTTTTAGGGTTTTCTACCTTAATTGTTACATTCTTTCCATTTTAGGGTATTCTGCCCTAATTGTTATTTTATTTTCATTTTCTAGGATTTTCTACCCTAATTGTTACATTCTTTCCATTTTAGAGTTTTCTACCCTAATTATTATTTTATTTCCATTTTTTAGGGTTTTCTACCCTAACTGTTACTTTCTTTCCATTTTAGGGTTTTCTACCCTAATTATTATTTTCTTTCCATCTTAGGGTTTTCTACCCTAAATGTTACTTTCTTTCCATTTTAGGGTTTTCTGCCATAATTATTATTTTATTTCCATTTTTTAGGGTTTTCTACCCTAACTGTTACTTTATTTCCATTTTAGGGTTTTCTACCCTAATTATTATTTTATTTCCATTTTTTAGGGTTTTCTACCCTAATTGTTACATTCTTTCCATTTTAGGGTTTTCTACCCTAATTGTTATTTTATTTCCATTTTTTTAGGGTTTTCTACCCTAATTGTTACATTCTTTCCATTTTAGGGTTTTCTACCCTAATTATTATTTTCTTTCCATCTTAGGGTTTTCTACCCTAAATGTTACTTTCTTTTCATTTTAGGATTTTCTACCCTAATTATTATTTTCTTTCCATCTTAGGGTTTTCTACCCTAAATGTTACTTTCTTTCCATTTTAGGGTTTTCTACCCTAATTATGGCAATAAGCCTCCAACTATGGCAATGAGCATACAAATATTCATGATGAAAAAATTCAATGGTATAAATCACTATTGATGGTAATCTAACCGCTCAAAATTATTTCAACCACTCCCAAAGATAATCTAACGGTCCAGATCACTTATCATGATAATCTAATCATTCATATCCATTTACATCACTTTGAAGATAATCCAACGGTTTAGATTACTCAAATTAATAATCTAACCATTCAGATTACTCAAATGAAGGTAAATTATGATCAACGGATCAAATCAAAACTCCAAGATCAATGGTTCAATTTTAATCATATCATTCCAAGCATATGATCAGATCAATTTTAATTCCATCAAAATTTCATATGATCGGATCAATTTTCATCATAACGCCATAATCGAATCAATTTTTTTTTGCCATAATCGAATCAATCTTCATCATAATGCTATAATCGGATCAATTTTCATCATAATGCCATAATCGGATCAATTTTCATCATAATGCCATAATCGAATCAATTTTCATCATAATGGCATAATTGAATCAATCATAATTCCATACGATCGGATCAATTACAATTTCATCACAATATTCCACAGTCGGCTCAAATTCAATTTCATCAAGAATCATATGATCGGATCAATCAAAATTCTATATGATCTGATCAATTCAATTACAAATTCATATGATCGGATCAAATTCATCAAGATTCATATGATCGATAAGATCAACTCAATTTCATCAAAATTCCCATAATCAATGGGATCAATTCAATTTTATTACGATGGGATCAATTCAATTTTCATCACATATTCACCTAATCGATTGAATCAATTCAATTTCATCACAATCAAAATAAAATTATCAACCCATGGTACATACTTAATCTCATTACCAAAATAGGATCCCCACCCAACCAATCAAATTTATTCAAAAATATATTGAATCATATGAATTAATCTTAATCAAATTCAAACTCATTCGAATCAAATTTTGATTACATGAAATTCAAGCATTCGGGTCAATAGATATGAAACTCAAACACATTCACATCAGATTTCACATTAAATTAAAACATATGGGATTAGAGGATTGATGGGAAATCAAAGGGCTGTAATTGGATAAATAATGTAGGGATGGATCAAGGGTTGGATTTGGTTAATGAGGAGGTAAGTGGTTGCAGCAGGTTACGTGGAGAGTATGGGACAGTAGGGTGTTGGGTTCTACAGAGGGTTGTGATGGATTGAACAAATGTTGAAGATAGTTGAAATAATGGTGACAGGTGGGGGTGAGTAAGCTATATGGAGGGTTTGATTAGGTGGTTAACAGTGTAGTGGAGTGGGTAGGTGCAGTTTATGGTTACAGGTAACAAAAGAAAGAAAAGAAAAGCTAGAGGGGCGGTTTACCTGAGTCCCTCTCCATCATCTTCTCTCGGGTTTGCTCTGCAGCCCCCTTTTCTTCTTCTTCTTCGGCATCTCCTCCTCTTTCGTCTTCTCTGATTTTTTTTTTTTTTTTGCTCTTTGTATTTTCCCTCCCGATTTTTTTCTTTGGATCTGTTTTTTTTCCAGCCCCTCTCTCCACTTATCTCCCTCTTGAAATTTTTTTTTATTCTTCTTCCCTCTCCTTTCTTTCTCCTCTTCCTCTTCTCGGATTCCTCCCCCTCTCCACTTTTTTTCTGTTTTTTTATTCTTTCTTTTATTCTCCCACTCCCTCTCTCTCTCTATCTTCTCGTTTCTCCCATCCTCTTCCTTTTTTTTTTTTGCTTTTTTTTATTCTCCACTCACCGCTCTCTCTCCCTTTCTCTCTCTCTCTCTCTATTTCCAGCCTCCTTTCTATCTCTCCCTCCCTCTCCTTTTATCTCTTGGTCTTCCTCAATCTTTCTCCAGATTTTTTTTTTATTTTTTTCCTTTTCTCTCCACCGCCCTCCTCTCTTTCTCCTTTCGGTTTCTCTCTTTCCTCTCTCCAATCTTCTCGATCTCCTCTTTGAAATCTTTTTTTTTTTATTATTTTTTTTCCTTTTCTCTCCACCGCCCTCCTCTCTTTCTCCTTTTCGACAATCTCTCCTTATTTCCCCTTCTAGATCTTGTCTCCTGATTCTCTCTTTTAGATCCTCCCTCTCGAGTTTCCTTTCCAGTTGAACCGAATCTTCCACTCATATATATATAACCTTGATATATGCAATATTATAAAATTCTTGCACATGGGTTAAATGAACTTAGTCCAGACTAGTTTGACTTGAGTTGATTGGGCTGGACTGACTTAAACTGAGCTGGGTTGGACTAATAATGACTTGAATTAACTGGGTTGGGTCAAAACTGACTTGGGTTGAGCTGAGTTAAATTAAAATGGGTTGAGCTAGATTAGACCAGAACTGGCTTGAACTGAGTTGACTGGATTGATTAGAATTAATTGGATTCTTTCTCCCTATTATTTCATGGACCATTTCCGCTGTCATCCCGCATGGAATTTTTCGATAACCTTTATTCCAAATTTTCTACGTTCACTTTGTAGAACATTAAAAATGAGGAATATTGGAACTTGAATCACCTCATTTGGAAATAAAATGGCCAACTTATGACTTTCTGAAGTTTAAGCGGGCCAATTATCGATAATTTGGCTGACCATTCTGCATGAGATCCTTCGGAGGCTTCTACCAGAAATATTTTACGTCCACTTTGTAGAGCACTAAAAATGAAACGTAATGAGACTGAAATCACCTGATTTGGATATGTGATGATCAAAATATGAATTTTTGAATATTAAATGACCATTTCCATATGTAATTTTGCATGGGACCCTCCGGAGACTTCTACCCGAGATTTTCCACGTCTACTTTGTAGGACATCACGAATGAAGAACAATGGCCTTGGAATCGTCTGAATCCGACGTAGAACGGAAAAGATATGAAGCTTTGAAGTTCTAACGATAACTTTGCATGCAAGCTTGCATGGGACCCACTGGTGACTTCTACCTGGGATTTTTTACATCCACTTTGTAGAACATCATTAATGAAGAATAATGGTCTTGGGATCATCTGAATTCGATGTCGGATGATCAAGATATGATGATTTGAAATTCAAACAATCCGACTTAGGATAATTTGCATGAAGGCCCCTAGGATTATTATTTATAACAATTTCAGAAACCTCCCATATATGTATCATCCGACTAAAATGGTCGTATCTTCCTCATTTGATATCAGAATTGAGCAATTCTGGTCTCGTTTCGAAGATAATTCTATGGCCTATGCATCTATGCAGATAATAGCCCATGACCTTGCTGTGGGGATTAGTGGAGAATCACAAATCTTTGGGTTAAAGGTCAGAAACCTGCCATATTGGTTCATTTATGCCGAGGGTGGCAAAAATGGGGTGCTTACAGATGCCCCTCTTTAGCCGAGATTGTTATCAGTTGAAGGCTAAAGATAAAAGAACCACATTTTTGGGGTATGAGTGATATTGTTTATTGGGCTGCACTTAGGGTAATTCTTCCTAAACTGCCTACGTATTCTAAGGGTGTCCTAGAAATCAAGCCCAGAACGTAGTTCGACTGGCAAGAAGGTTTGCTTTTCTTGAAAGATTGGTGAGTGCTCTTCTTGTATGAAGCTAGGCTGTGAATACAATGCTCATTTGTAGGCTGGGAACCTCTTCTTGCTGAGGTGGAAATCATGATGCAAGGTACGTGCGGGCTTGAACCTGGCTTGATCCATTTGTAGGCTGATAAACCTCTTCTTGTATGAAGCTAGGCTATGAATACAAGGCTCATTTGTAGGCTGGGAACCTCTTCTTGCTGAGGTGGAACTCATGATGCAAGGTATGTGCGGGCTTGGACCCGGCTTGATCCATTTGTAGGCTGATAAACCTCTTCTTGTACGAAGCTAGGCTGTGAATACAAGGCTGGTTGGTAAACTTGGAACCTCTTCTTGTATGAAGCTAGGCTGTGAATACAAGGTTGATTGCATGAGCTTGGGCTCGGCTTTGATTTGTCTGGATGGAAGACTTGATGTCTTCTCTTTGATTGAACTGAGGCTCTTTTGATTGAGATTCTGAGATTGTTTTTTCTGAATAAGCTAGGGCTCTGCATTTGATTCACTTATAGGTTGAGATTGAATTGATCTTTGAATGAGCTAGGGCTCTGCATTCACTTATAGGCTGAGATTGACTTGATCTTTGAATGAGCTAGGGCTCTGCAATCACTTATAGGCTGAGATTGACTTGATCTTTGAATGAGCTAGTGCTCTACATTTGATTAACTAATAATCTGAGATTGATTTGATCTTTGGATGAGCTAGGGCTCTACATTTGATTCATTTATAGACTGAGATTGATTTGAACTTTGGATGAGCTAGGGCTCCACATTTGATTCTGAAATGAGTAAGAACTCAGAAGGTCACTTTTAGGGTGAGAAATTTGCTATTGATTCTGAAATGAGCAAGAACTCAGAAGGTCACTTATAGGGTGAGGAATTTGCTATTGATTCTGAAATGAAGCAAGAACTCAGAAGGTCACTTATAGGGTGATACTGAATGACTCATCTCGGGATTGAAAATAATAATATTCTTCTTGCAAGCTCTATGGCTATGAACCTTTAGGATGCTTGAAAGTGACCCATACAGGAAGGCTTTGTTGACTTTGAACCTATAGAGTGCTGGACATATTTGAAATGATGGTGAATTCCTTAGTAGTTTTCCAAGTTTTTTTTTTATTTTATTTTTTATTTTTTTGCCCCTGCTTTGTTGGTGAAGGCACAAAACATGACATCAATGGAAATGGTGTCATGGACTTCGCTGGCATGATACCTAGATTTGAAATTTACCATTTATGACCTGGTACTAAAAGTTTGACTCAATTTCAGCATGGTAGGGATGACTTGGTTACTCCCTTTGAAGGGTTCCATGTAATTTGAAGGTGATTATTTTCTTCAGCCAACATTGGTGTTGTTGGATTTTGGATTGAAAGAAACTCTAGTGAGGATTTTGGACAAGAATGAGGGGACCTTGACATCTTTAACCAAAGTGACTTTATTGATTGACCATGGTGTTAAACTGTCAAGGGACATCTGGTCAACTAAGTTCTTTGACTGTGCATTATGGTAGAACAAATTGGTATAACAGCCAAGCGGCGATGAAATGTGACATGGGTTTGGCCCTTGATCTAGGCTCATGAAAAGCTCAGGGCTTTGCAACATTGTTGTGCCAATTTTGAAAGATGAATGAACCATGGCCCCAAAGTAGGCATGAAGAGCAAAGGATTCGAAATGTTCCTTCAGAGAATTTGGTGATCAAATCCTAACAGGTGAGCGACCACATTGGATTTTCTTCATCAACATGATTGGGAGAATTGAGAAATTGGCAAAAACCAACTTGGACAGACCTACTTCTGTTGACTAGGAAAGTAGTGACTTCAGACTAGACAATGGATCCTTATGATCAAGTTCAATTCCTCTACATAGGGTATATCTATGCCCTCAGCGTCTGCATGTTGTGATAGACCGCTACTATAGAAGGAAACGAGCAACCTAACAATGTTGGAACTAGGTTGAATCTGGATTGCATCAAGAATTTGACCATGCTTCCAAGGTCAAGGGAAGATTGACAGATTGATTGCAGAAAATGATTTCTTAGATAAACCCTTCTTGAATCTTGGAAAATGAGGGAGCTGATGATTTAATGAATTTGGCTACATCCGTAACTAGGCCATGAGAATTTTCTCTCTCCCTAACATGACCAAAGAATTTGAAGATAGAATTCTGTTGAAAGGCAATGCTTTGGAGCCCAAAAGGTGATGGTTTGTTCAACTCCTCCGAGTATGATTCACTAGAGAGCAAGAGGGGTTCCTTTCCTTATGGAGGGTAGACTGGTATGACACTTGTCTACATGAACCACTGAATTTTTCTATGAAGGGCCAATGAGGGCAAATGCTTTAGGGCTGCATCAGGTCGCCTATCCCCACTGAGGTATTATGGGTTGCCCATTGAGGTTTCTTGGGTTGCCTTTCCCTGCTGAGGTTTCTTTTCTTCCCTTTATTATTTTTTTTCTTTTTGCAAACCCCATCTTGGGTTGAATAAAGAGTCTTGATATGGTGAGGATATTGCCAAAATTATGGTCCTATCCAATGGTTTGAAACCCTTAGGGGAAATCTGAATGGCATGACCTTCTTGACAAATGGGTAGCCTTGCCCCACTATTTAAGTTGACACCTACACGTATTGATAGGCGGGCAGCTATTTGAATCATTACTAAAAGCGATCTTAGGGAAATACAGTCACACACCAAAATTAAAAATGGTGCCAAATTATGTTTTTCTTTCTTGGAGATGTTCAGATGGAACACGTGTCCCAACAAGCTATATCGAGATTCTGAATCAGTCACGATCATATCTGGGCCTGAAACCTTTAGGTTTGTTGACAAGTATTGATGTTGAAGGTCCAAGAGGACTGAAGTGAAACTGTCCACATGGGTCTACCATTGGGAGAGTGTTTGGTTATTTATGTAGAATGGTTTTATCTTACCGAGAAGATCCCATTTTATTGGCTTGAGAAATGAAGGGCTTATGGGAACCTTGGGAAGCCGTCAAATGTAATGAACGACAGATGAGAGTTCCAGCCAGATTCATGAATTTGTACATAAGATGATGACATGATCATGAGATACAATGCCATAAAAATTGATAATCAAAAGAAGGGCTTGTGATAGAGACTCCTTGGAAGGCCGTCAGATTGATAGACGGGAGAGAGAGAGTCTAATGCCGATGATAAATCTTTCTCTGATGATGAAGAAGTGATGAGATCATCTCCTGTAAAGGCGGGATGTATTTGCCCAAAATAAAAAGTCCGGTCCAACATGCTGTGAATCTCGAAGAATGATCGCACTTGCTTTTAGGCTTTAGTTGGAACTACCATCTTCTTGAAGTGAGAGGGACAATTGGCTTGCTGTCGAGCTCCAATGCCATTCAACATCTTGCTATTTTCTTTTCTTCTCTTTTTTTTCTTTTTTTTTTTTTTTTTTTTGGATGTGAAGGCCACATAATGCAGTGCTTCGCTTGATCGCGAAATTGAATCCTGACTTTCAATATTGGATTTGAATCTTCTTCTTCCAAACATTTCCAATCAGATAGAACGTCTTTGCCCCAACTAGCACTCTGATCTTTCGAAACTTTATGAGCATTTGTGACTGCTCATATAGTATCTGATTTTATCTGAATGGTGAATCCGTATGCTATCCTCTGGAAGTTAATCATCACCTTCTATTTGATGTGACTGCCTTCCCATTATTGATGTAGATAAAACATAGGCTTGAATTTTTTTTTTTTTTTTTTTTTTTTTTTGGGTATCCCAATGACCTCATTCTTTGATTTTGAGATTGATCATTCATCATGTATCTCTTGCTTGCAAATGATGTACTTTGTAAGAACTTTGGTATTTCCATCTTCTTGGTGGCACATCTGTCCTCCACTCATTTGTACTGATTGGCTGACCTGTTGATATGATCTGTTATTATGTAATGCTTTCCTTGAAATCTTTTCACAGATAGAATAAATGGCAGCTTCTCCAATACATGTTTCTTGAGACTACTCTTGTGTCTCCCGATTGATCATTTAAAGCTTTCCCAGACGGGTTGGACCTTTCTTTCTTAAGAGGCCGGGTGGCATAGAAGTTCAGGAGATGGCTCATCATTTCAATCATCTTCAGAGTCAGAATTGACTGCGCACGTAGAATAGGAGGATGTATGAAACTGGGAGGAAATGTATGGAAGAGACAAGGCACAGAGTTTGAAATCCCAAACGAGGTGATTTTCTTTACTTGCACGACAGATTGGACTAGAGTTGTCAACAAGCATATTAATCTTGGACCCAGACATGGATGACCTATCAAATACCGATAATAGAAAGTTGAAACAACTAGTTCGTCCAAGTGACTTCAGTTGGGCATAACGCCTTCGACGACCACCTTCAGTCGTTGCGGGAATAAGTCTTCCTTCAGATCTCTAATAGCAGGACTCATCATGCCCCTCTATCAATAGGTGCAAGATACCTACCTTTTTCATCTTTTTTTTTTCAGTTTGGGATCCATTCAAAACCGGACTATTGCTTTTTAAGCTCAAGGTTACTCTGGTTCATGCCCCAGTTTGGGGTTTAGTGGATTCATCAGTGGACCACTTATAGCTGAATTCAAAATCATTTTGGCTTATGCCCCAGCTTGGGGAGCAAGAGGTATCGTCATTGCACTACACCATTTTGAGTCCAAGATTAGACTAGTTTATGGCTCGGCTTGGGGGGTTCAATGGATTTCTTTGTTAGACCACTCTCAATTTGGGTCTAAGGTCAATTTGGTTCATGCCCCAGTTTAAGGCATAATGGCTTTCCTCATTAGACCGCATTCAATTTGGGTCCAAAATCAATCTGGTATATGACCAGCTTAGGGCTCATGACTTTCCTCATTGAACCATACCCAATTCAGGCCCAAGGTCAATCCGGTTCATGCCCCAGTTTGGGGGTCATTGGCTTTCCTCATCAGATCGCACTCAATTTGGGTCTAAGTTCAATCTGGTTCATGCCCCAGTTTATGGGTTAAGGGTTTCATCATTGGACCATTCTGGTTCTTATCCTTGCTTAGGGCACATTGGGTCTCATCTTTGGTCAACCCTACTGCTTGGGAAAATTCTATTCCTTCTCTTTGAACAATGAGAAATATGAGGGCAACTCTTTGGATTCTGGCATTTCCTTGGCTAATGGGGCAAAAATGCCCATGATGGAATAGCACTACTATAGCTGAAGGTTCATGATTTCTGATGACTCCAGGATCTGGAACTGATCTTTATTGACAGGCAATGAGGAATGCTTCTCATTCATCATTCTTGATGAGTGATCCTAACTTGTAGCACTGGGCTATGATAGACATGGATCGGGCTCTAATTGATAGAGCCATAGATTGATTTTGAATCAGTCTTCGATTGATAGAGACAAGATTGACTTTGAATTGGTCTCTGATTGATAGAGACAGAGTTGACTTTGAATTGGTCTCTGATTGATAGAGATCAAGATTGATTTTGAATTGGTCTATGATTGATAGAGATCAAGATTGATTTTGAATTGGTCTCTGATTGATAGAGATCAAGATTGATTTTGAATTGGTCTCTGATTGATAGAGATCAAGATTGACAGTCATGGACTGGGCTCTAGTTGCTAGAGGCAAGGATTTCTTGAGTTGGGCTCCGATTGATAGAGGCCATGGATGACAATCATGGATTGGACTCTAATTGCTAGAGATGATGGAATGACTGAAATTCTCTTTGATTCCTTTATGAAGTGGAACATGGTCCAAAGGTAATGATTGAATAGGCCTAGAGGCTAACTCATGCTCACATTGAGTACATATGAATGGAACCTTTCTTAGTTCCGACATGAATCAGAACCTGAACTGGAGTTGACGGTTGGACAAGCCTAGGGGCTGATTAAATTCAAATGAATGGAACTCTTCTTAGTTCCAACATGAATCAGAACTTGAACCACAGTTGATGGTTGGATAAGCCTAGTGGCTAAATGAATTCAAATGAATGAGACTCTTCTTAATTCCAACATGAATCTGAACCTGAACCAAAGTTGATGGTTGGACAAGCCTAGGGGCTAAATAAATTCAGATGAATGGAACTTTTTCTAGTTTCGACATGAACTGGAACCCTAACCAAAGTTGATGGTTGGATAAGCCTAGTGGCTAATTGAATTCAAATGAATGGAATTTTTCCTAGTTCCAACATGAATCAGAACCTAAACAGGAGGTGAAGGGTGAAAAAAGCCTAGGGGCCGAATGCCTCCTTCATTTTAATATGAACTGGGAGTGATGATTGAACCTGCCTTGGAGTTAAAGCCTTCTTCAGTTCTGAGATGAACCAGAAATGGTGGTTGAATCTGGGGTTGAATATTATTTTGATTCTGAGATGAATTGGACTTGATTGAATCTGCCTAGGGGCTGAATCTTTCCCTAATTCTGGATAACCAAAATGATGATTGGACCTGCCTAGGGGCTGAACCTTTCTTCAGTTCTGAGATGAACCAAAAAATGGTGGTTGAATCTAGGGCTGAATATTTCTTTGATTCTAAAATGAACTGGATGTGATTGAATCTGCCTAGAGGCTGAATCTTTCCTTAATTCTGGATGAACCGAAATGATGATTGGACCTGCCTAGGGGCTGAATCTTTCCTTCAGTTCTGAGATGAACCAGAAATGGTGGTTGGACCTGCCTAGGGGCTGAATATTTTTTTTGATTCTGAGATGAACTGGACATGATTGAATCTGCCTAGGGACTGAATCTTTCCTTAATTCTGGATGAACCAAAATGATGATTGGACCGGTCTAGGGGCTGAACCTTTCCTTAATTCAAAGGTGAATAGGGAACAATGATTGGATTTGCCTAGGGGCTGAATCTTTCCTTAATTCAGAGATGAATCGAGAACGGTGATTGGATTTGCCTAGGGGCTGAATCTTTTCTTAATTCTGAGGTGAATCGAGAACTATGATTGGATTTGCCTAGGGGCTGAATCTTTCCTTAATTCAAAGGTACATTGAGAACTATGATTGGATTTGCCTAGGGGCTGAATCTTTCCTTAATTCAGGGGTGCATTGAGAACCATGATTGGATTTGCCTAGGGGCTGAATCTTTCCTTAACTCTGAGGTAAATCGAGAACATTGATTGGATTTGCCTAGGGGCTGAATCTTTCCTTAATTCAAAGGTGAATCGGAAACTATGATTGGATTTGCCTAGGGGCTGAATCTTTCCTTAATTCAAAGGTAAATCGAGAAGGAGATTGGATTTACCTAGGGACTAAATCTTTCCTTAATTCAAAGGTGAATCGGGAACTATGATTGGATTTGCCTAGGGGCTGAATCTTTCCTTCTTTCTTACAAAATTTGATGTTCAATCAAGATCTAGATTCATGACTTCCATTGATTCATTTAGAAAGATAATATGGATGGATCTCAAGATGGGAGATCAAGACAATTCCCAAATTGTAGGGGCCTCTCACCCTAAAAGGGTGGATATAGTTGCAGATTGATTTCTTTTCCAAAGGCATTGTAACCCAATGGAGAAATATCAAGATTCTAAACATCTACAGGAGTAGAAGAAGTCACATGCACAATCAAGGATGACTCAACCAAACAAGAGTTAGATCCCTCATAAGGGCGATTGGGTAAACATTATCCAAGTCAATTTAATTGAATTTGATTAAGCCATGTGTTCAGTCTTGGGACCTCATGATTCAAAATGGATAATCAGTGGTACCAAGGTCTGGCCAATTGGATTACCGAATTCGATGAAATTGAAATGGATATATTAATCCGTTGTCCTTATTAGGGATGATTAGCAAAAGCGGTTCATAGATGAACAAACTAGTAAATTTCTTCTTGACCATGGTATCTATGTCTTGACAGGGATTTTCTGTTCGTTTTTTGAAATCGACATGTTAACAATGAGAGATTCGATGCAACGAGCTTACTTAATGGAGGGTGTATAGTGACCGTCTACTATGATGTAGAACAGGTGTATACATACCTCATACTCCCAATGGGTGAGAGTTCAAGATGCTCATCGTGTAGATTCTAACATGTTGACCAATCGAGGACAAAAACGGGCAGAACTTCGACGTCTCGAACATGGATGTCATGGTTAAGTCGATTTTATCGGGTCGGTTCAGGGATGAACCAAAAAATAACAAACATTGGGCTACAATCTGGTTAGGACAGAAAAGGCCACCTTGACGAGGTTGGGGTAACCTATCACCAAATGCTCGATGAATAATGGGCCCCCAATCCCTTTATATACTATGTTGCAAGGATCCAAGCGACATGGAGTAGCATAACGCATTCTCAGGCGGACCCAAGAAACCCTCGTTAGAGGCTGCTCGCCGGTCGTGGTCTCACAAAGTACAGGCCAAGGCTGTGTGTTTCGCATAGCGGGCTGCCCCATATGCATGGGACCCGGTTCGGCTACTCGCACGAATGTGTGACTGAACCCATTCCCCCCAAAGCAATAATATACAAGCATAAATATAGTATCCTAAAATCTAGCATCCAATTCACACAAGGAAAGTTTTCATTTAGGAGTTTGACATTTATATCCCCAGTGGAGTCGCCACTGTGAGGACAAAGATGGAAATCTTTTGAAGTCGCCACCTAGATTTAGGTCTAGGACCTTAGAAATGTGAAATCTCACCCCAAGATAAGACTTCGATTGACTCATGACCCTTAGATTGGAATTCTGGTCTATCAGAGATTGGGTAAGCGTCAGGTTACGGTTATGGGAAGGGGTTAGGTACCCAAACCGTCCGATCAAAATCGGTCTCCTATACCTTTCCTATGCTAGACTCTATTTGTTAAATTAAACCAAACCAAGTGGTTTGATATCATTGAACCGAATCTGTATCCATCAGATTGCCTACGTATTACGGATTTATTCCGAAAATCAGGTTCACCATCGTAGTTCAGGTGTGATTAAAGTTTATGGATGTGATTTATGCTTGTGCATGATTAAGTTCTTTGTTCAAGTTGAAATTTATGCTTGAAAGGCTGTGAAATCCTATGGGTTAGGATCTGGATAGTCCATGTAGACTGATAGATAGTCCTAGTGGATCTAAGAATAACCCTATTTGGGTTGAAATATGGGGAACCCCACATACGGGTTGAAATGGGAATAGATATCCTAGTGGATCTATGGATAGTCCGAGTGGACTAAGGTAAATATCCTAGTGGATCTATGGATAGTCCAAGTGGACTAAGGTTTGGATAACCCTTTTTGGGTTAAAATATGGGAGATATCCTAGTGGATCTATGGATAGTCCGAGTGGACTAAATTGTGGATCCGAATTTAGGTTTCTTCCAAATGGCCTACGTATCCTAGGGTTTGCCCTAAGAATCAGAATCCGCATAGTTCGGGACTCTAAGTTGAAGTGGTTGTGTATCCTAGTGGATCTATGGATAGTCCGAGTGGACTAAGGTATGGATAACCCTATTTAGGTTAAAATATGGGGGATATCCTAGTGGATCTATGGATAGTCCGAGTGGACTAAATTGTGGATCCGAATTTGGGTTTCTTCCAAATGGCCTACGTATCCTAGGGTTTGACCTAGGAATCAGAATCCACGTAGTTCGGGCTGGGTGACCTGTTCTAGGTTAATGATTGAGAACCTATTCTAGGTTTAGGGTTTAGAACCTATTCTAGGTTTAGGGTTTGCCGAGGGGCAAATCGTCCTAAATTACCCTTTTCATTCTGAATTCTAATTTTGAAAGGTTTGGCAAAGAATTCTCTTTCTTTATTAAGGTTTTATTATTCCCATTATGCCCTTCCCAAGAATGTGGGTGCCTAAATGCACGTCCCCACGCCTAGATTGTCTTCTAGAAGTGTGCAGATATGGCAGTTTGACTAGGGTGTTGCATAAAATAAGTTATTGCCAAAAAGTAGAATATTCTATCAAAATATGGCACATAAAACATTTATGAAAAAAAAATCACATACAGTAAGATTGTTTAAAAATCTTTCAAATGTGGCATGTATTGCAAATAAGGCAAGAGCCTACATGGCATGATCTAGTATGCTATTTTCTACCCTAATTGTTATTTTCTTTCCATTTTAGGGTTTTCTACCCTAATTATTATTTTATTTCCATTTTTTTAGGGTTTTCTACCCTAATTGTTACATTCTTTCCATTTTAGGGTATTCTACCCTAATTGTTATTTTATTTCCATTTTTTTAGGATTTTCTACCCTAATTGTTACATTCTTTCCATTTTAGAGTTTTCTACCCTAATTATTATTTTATTTCCATTTTTTAGGGTTTTCTACCCTAACTGTTACTTTCTTTCCATTTTAGGGTTTTCTACCCTAATTATTATTTTCTTTCCATCTTAGGGTTTTCTACCCTAAATGTTACTTTCTTTCCATTTTAGGGTTTTCTGCCCTAATTATTATTTTATTTCCATTTTTTAGGATTTTCTACCCTAACTGTTACTTTCTTTCCATTTTAGGGTTTTCTACCCTAATTATTATTTTATTTCCATTTTTAGGGTTTTCTACCCTAATTGTTACATTCTTTCCATTTTAGGGTTTTATACCCTAATTGTTATTTTATTTCCATTTTTTTAGGGTTTTCTACCCTAATTGTTACATTCTTTCCATTTTAGGGTTTTCTACCCTAATTATTATTTTCTTTCCATCTTAGGGTTTTCTACCCTAAATGTTACTTTCTTTCCATTTTATGATTTTCTACCCTAATTATTATTTTCTTTCCATCTTAGGGTTTTCTACCCTAAATGTTACTTACTTTCCATTTTAAGGTTTTCTACCCTAATTATGGCAATAAGCCTCCAACTATGGCAATGAGCATACAAATATTCATGATGAAAAAATTCAATGGTATAAATCACTATTGATGGTAATCTAACCGCTCAAAATTATTTCAACCACTCCCAAAGATAATCTAACGGTCCAGATCACTTATCATGATAATCTAATCATTCATATCCATTTACATCACTTTGAAGATAATCCAACGGTTTAGATTACTCAAATTAATAATCTAACCATTCATATTACTCAAATGAAGGTAAATTATGATCAACGGATCAAATCAAAACTCCAAGATCAATGGTTCAATTTTAATCATATCATTCCAAGCATATGATCAGATCAATTTTAATTCCATCAAAATTCCATATGATCGGATCAATTTTCATCATAACGCCATAATCGAATCAATTTTTTTTGCCATAATCGAATCAATCTTCATCATAATGCTATAATCGGATCAATTTTCATCATAATGCCATAATCGGATCAATTTTCATCATAATGCCAAAATCGAATCAATTTTCATCATAATGCCATAATTGAATCAATCATAATTCCATACGATCGGATCAATTACAATTTCATCACAATATTCCACAGTCGGCTCAAATTCAATTTCATCAAGAATCATATGATCGGATCAATCAAAATTCTATATGATCTGATCAATTCAATTACAAATTCATATGATCGGATCAAATTCATCATGATTCATATGATCGATAAGATCAACTCAATTTCATCAAAATTCCCATAATCAATGGGATCAATTCGATTTTATTACGATGAGATCAATTCAATTTTCATCACATATTCACCTAATCGATGGAATCAATTCAATTTCATCACAATCAAAATAAAATTATCATCCCATGGTACATACTTAATCTCATTACCAAAATAGGATCACCACCCAACCAATCAAATTTATTCAAAAATATATTGAATCATATGAATTAATCTTAATCAAATTCAAACTCATTCGAATCAAATTTTGATTACATGAAATTCAAGCATTCGGGTCAATAGATATGAAACTCAAACACATTCACATCAGATTTCACATTAAATTAAAACATATGGGATCAGAGGATTGATGGGTAATCAAAGGGCTGTAATTGGATAAATGATGTAGGGATGGATCAAGGGTTGGATTTGGTTAATGAGGAGGTAAGTGGTTGCAGCAGGTTACGTGGAGAGTATGGGACAGTAGGGTGTTGGGTTCTACAAAGGGTTGTGATGGATTGAACAAATGTTGAAGATAGTTGAAATAATGGTGACAGGTGGGGGTAAGTAAGCTATATGGAGGGTTTGATTAGGTGGTTAACAGTGTAGTGGAGTGGGTAGGTGCAGTTTATGGTTACAGGTAACAAAAGAAAGAAAAGAAAAGCTAGAGGGGCGGTTTACCTGAGTCCCTCTCCATCATCTTCTCTCGGGTTTGCTCTGCAGCCCCCTTTTCTTCTTCTTCTTCGGCATCTCCTCCTCTTTCGTCTTCTCTGATTTTTTTTTTTTTTTTTTGCTCTCTGTATTTTCCCTCCCGATTTTTTTCTTTGGATCTATTTTTTTTCCAGCCCCTCTCTCCACTTATCTCCCTCTTGAAATTTTTTTTTGTTCTTCTTCCCTCTCCTTTCTTTCTCCCCTTCCTCTTCTCGGATTCCTCCCCCTCTCCACTTTTTTTCTGTTTTTTTATTCTTTCTTTTATTCTCCCAGTCCCTCTCTCTCTATCTTCTCGTTTCTCCCATCCTCTTCCTTTTTTTTTTTTGCTTTTTTTTATTCTCCACTCACCGCTCTCTCTCCCTTTCTCTCTCTCTCTCCTTCTATTTCCAGACTCCTTTCTATCTCTCCCTCCCTCTCCTTTTATCTCTCGGTCTTCCTCAATCTTTCTCCAGATTTTTTTTATTTTTTTTCCTTTTCTCTCCACCGCCCTCCTCTCTTTCTCCTTTCGGTTTCTCTCTTTCCTCTCTCCAATCTTCTCGATCTCCTCTTTGAAATCTTTTTTTTTATTATTTTTTTCCTTTTCTCTCCACCGCCCTCCTCTCTTTCTTCTTTTCGGCAATCTCTCCTTATTTCCCCTTCTAGATCTTGTCTCTCGATTCTCTCTTTTAGATCCTCCCTCTCGAGTTTCCTTTCCAGTTGAACCGAATCTTCCACTCATATATATATATATATATATATATATAACCTTGATATATGCAATATTATAAAATTCTTGCACGTGGGTTAAATGAACTTAGTCCAGACTAGTTTGACTTGAGTTGATTGGGCTGGACTAACTTAAACTAAGCTGGGTTGGACTAAGAATGACTTGAATTAATTGGGTTGGGTCAAGACTGGCTTGGGTTGAGCTGAGTTAAACTGATATGGGTTGAGCTAGATTGGACCAGAACTGGCTTGAACTGAGTTGACTGGATTGATTAAAATTAATTGGATTCTCTCTCCCTATTATTTCATGGACCATTTCCGCTGTCATCCCGCATGGAATTTTCCGATAACCTTTATTCCAAATTTTCTACGTTCACTTTGTAGAACATTAAAAATGAGGAATATTGGAACTTGAATCACCTCATTTGGAAATAAAATGGTCAACTTATGACTTTCTGAAGTTTAAGCAGGCCAATTATCGATAATTTGGCTGACCATTCTGCATGAGATCCTTCGAAGGCTTCTACCGAAAATATTTTACGTCCACTTTGTAGAGCACTAAAAATGAAACGTAATGAGACTGAAATCACCTGATTTGGATATGTGATGATCAAAATATGAATTTTTGAATATTAAATGACCATTTTCATATGTAATTTTGCATGGGACCCTCCGGAGACTTCTCTCCGAGATTTTCCACGTCCACTTTGTAGGACATCACGAATGAAGAACAATGGCCTTGGAATCGTCTGAATCCGACGTAGAACGGAAAAGATATGAAGATTTGAAGTTCTAACGATAACTTTGCATGCAAGCTTGCATGGGACCCACTGATGACTTCTACCTGGGATTTTTTACATCCACTTTGTAGAACATCATTAATGGAGAATAATGGTCTTGGAATCATCTGAATTCGATGTCGGATGATCAAGATATGATGATTTGAAATTCAAACAATCCGACTTAGGATAATTTGCATGAAGGCCCCTGGGATTATTATTTATAATAATTTCAGAAACATCCCCTATATGTATCATCCGACTAAAATGATCGTATCTTCCTCATTTGATATCAGAATTGAGCAATTCTGGTCTCGTTTCGAAGATAATTCTATGACCTATGCATCTATGCAGATAATAGCCCATGACCCTGCTGTGGGGATTAGTGGAGAATCACAAATCTTTGGGTTAAAGGTCAGAAACCTGCCATATTGGTTCATTTATGCCGAGGGTGGCAAAAATGGGGTGCTTACAGTGCTACTTCGAATGTCAAATCATTAGTTAGACCCAATGGATCTGCTGTTAGGATGTGTGTTGGATCTTGGATGTACTTCTTTAGTAATGAGATATGAAATACATCATGCACACTTGACATGGATGGGGGTAGTGCTAACTGATATGCTACCTTCCCACGTATAGCTAGAACTTCATAAGGTCTAATATACCTGGGAAACAATTTTTCCTTCTGTCCAAACCTTTTTAAACCATGCATAGGAGATATTTTCTAAAATACCATATCACCTATGGTGAATTTGAGATCTCTGCGTCAATTATCTGAATATTGCTTTTGACGGTTCTGAGCTATTCGAACTCTTTCCTTGATAATGTTGACCACTCAATAAGTTTCTTCAACAAACTCTGGTCCAACAATACTCCGTTCTCCAACTTTGTTCCAAAATAAAGGAGTTCGACACTTCCTACCATATAGTGCTTCATAGGGTGACATCTGTATGGTCGCTTGATAGCTGTTGTTATAAGCAAACTCAATCAATGGTAATTTCTCATCCCATGATCCTTTGAAATCAATTATGCAAGCTCGAAGCATATCTGCTAAAATTTGAATGGTATGTTTTGACTGTCCATCGGTCTGAGGATGGAATGCAGTACTAAACTTCAATGTTGTACCCATAGCCTTCTGTAATCCTTCCCAAAACCTTGAGGTAAAACGTGGGTCTCTGTCAGACACGATGCTTTCAGGTACACCATGCAATCTGACAATATTATCGACATATAGCTTAGCTAATCTCTCTAGGGTATACTGAGATCTTATAGTTATGAAACGAGCTTTCTTAGTTAAATGATTTACAATCACCCAAACCGAGTCAACTACTCGGAAAGTCAATGGTAACCCGGTGACGAAGTCCATAGTGATGTAGTCCCATTTCTATGCCGGTTTTGGTAGTGGCTGCAACAATCCTACAGGACTTTGCCTTTTAGCCTTTACCCGTTGACAATTCAGGCATTGAGACACAAATTTAGCTATATCCTCTTTCATTCCTCTCCACTAATAGAGTTTCTTTAAATCATGGTACATCTTCGTGCTTCCAGGTTGTACCGATATGCAGTAGTGTGGGCTTCCTTCATGAGTCTTTGTCTAATATCCAAGTCTTCATTTTTAAGAACACATACCCTTCCTTTGTATCTTAGTACCTTTTCAACGTCCAAGGTTAACTCAGGAGTAGTTTTACCTTTATCAAGGTCTTCTTGCACCATTATCTGATAAGGGTCTGATTTAATAGCTGTCTTCACCTCGTCTAATAGATCAGGTACAATCTTCAATGTAGCAAACATGTTTGAGAATAGATGAATAAACCCTTGGTCAGTTGATTCATTTGGAATATCAATCACCAACTGCTCTTTATCGTAATTAAATACTCTTCCTATGATACACACTACATCATTTGCACTAGCTTCTTCTTAGGACTCTGTCATAGCTTTCCTACTTAGTGCGTCAACAACTACATTAGCTTTTCTTAGATGATACTGGATATCGCAATCATAATCCTTCAATAATTTCAGCCATCTTCTCTGTCTCATGTTCAACTCCTTCTGATTAAAAAGATGAGTGAGACTCTTATGATCTGATTTAATATGAAATTTCTCTCCATACAAATAATGTCTCCATATCTTGACAGCATGTACCACCACTGCTAATTCCAAGTCATGAGTGGAATAGTTCTTCTCATGTGTCTTCAGTTGTCTTAATGCATATGCAATTACTTGTTCTCCTTGCATAAGCACACATCTCAAACCTAACCCAGATGCATCAGTGTACAAGGTAAATTATCCTGGGATCAGAATAGTCAAGATAGGTGCTGATATCAATCTAGCCTTCAATGTTTGGAAACACTCTTCACATTTATCGGTCCAAATAAACTTTTTTCCTTTCTTTGTTAGACTGGTGAGAGGTACGACGATTCTAGATTAATTCGTCGATAATAACTAGCTAAACCTAAGAAACTTTTGATTTTGGCAGCATTCTTAGGTGCTTTCCATTTCACAAATGGCTTTAATTTTGCTAGGATCCACTTTAATTCCTTCAGCGGAGACAACATGGCCTAAGAAAACGGCTTCATTCAGCTAGAACTCACACTTAGTAAATTTTACGTAAAGCTTCTCTTTTCTTAGTCGCTGCAAAGTGGCTTTTAGATTTATGATATGAGTTTCTTTGTCCTTGGAGTGGACTAGTATGTCGTCAATAAATACAATAATAGCTGTATCCAACATATCATAGAATACCCGATTCATGAGTTCCATAAAAGTTACGGGTGCATTTAATGTCCATATCTAGTTCTGAATGCTGTCTTCGGAATATCACCTTCCTTAATCTTCAATTGATGTTATCCTAACCGAAGATCAATTTCAGAGAACACTTTGGCACCTTACAACTGATCGAATAAGTCATTGATCCGAGGCAATGGGCACCAATTCTTGATTGTAAGCTTATTTAATTCTCGATAGTCTATACACAGTCGAACGCTACCATCCTTCATTTTCACAAACAATACTGACGCTCCCCATGGTGATATGCTGGGTCTGATATAACCATTGTCCAGTAACTCCTATAATTGTACCTTCTGTTTCTTCAGTTTAGTAGGAGCCATTCAATAGGGTACTTTCGATACTAGTGCGGCTCCGGGTATAAGATCTATAACGAACTTTGTTGCTCGGTTTGTTGGTAGTCTTGGTAGTTCCTCAGGAAATACATCTGAAAATTCACACATAACTTCTGTCACACCCCAATTCCACACTATTCAGAATGGTGTGATGAACCATCAACAAACCAACGGTTCAACCAGGATCTCGAGTAGGCTATATCCGTTTTATCTAAACCTCATACATCCACATTCATAATCAGAGTAAATACACAATAGCGAAAGTCTTATAATAAAATGAACTGAGAAATCTAAATATGATAATCACATAAAAATATCCAATTATGCTGTTTCAACAGAGACATAAATAAAATACTAATTACATGTTTTTACTAAATCCAAATAATTAAAATAAAATCTAATCAAATACGCATGAGTTGCACTCATTAGAGGAGTCATGCGTATCCACTTCGTCTTCAACTTCCATTGCCGCCATGTGCTCGTACACTGGAGCGTTGACATAATCTTCGACGGTAGTACCTACATCATCAACTAAAAATATTCGACGTCGAGAGGGTGAGCACACATCATGGCTCAGTGAGCAAACAAAACGATGCAACAATACATATGCATGCATTCAATTCATATCTGTGGTCTGGTTTAAAGTTTACAATATGCAATAGAAAGGGTTGGAGGTCAAAGGCTAACGTTTATTGACCCCTCCTCTATACACAGGGTGTGGAAGCCCGCCCAAAGGTTAACGTTTATTGTCGTCCCCATCCACCCTACCATGAATATTATACAACAAAGGTTAACGTTTATTGTTGTACAGTGCCATATCAACACGTAAGCCCCTGTTGGCGAGGGCTTGCAAACTGGGCTCGCAACTAACCAATCCTAATGCCAAATAGTGTATCTAAGGCCTCACCCCAGCATCCCTCAGAACGCCCATAGAGATAGAGCTAAGCCCCCCCGGTAGAGTCAGAGACTACAAGGACCGAGACCACCTCCCCTGATACTCTACGACATAATAGTTCTGCTAAAGTAATGGCGATACGACGATGCTAATGCACTAGACTTGAGTTAGAGATAGAGCTAGAGTGCTGAGGCCCGGCCTATGACACTCCCCCTGATACTCGCTCGCATCAAGTACACCAACCACACATATACATTCACATGCCTATTCCTATCATCATGGTCATTATCATGTTATAAACAATAAAGTAAATATGCATGAACAATAAATAGAAATATTGGAGACATGTTGAATGCACATTACAAGCATGTTCGCATAGAATCAAGCATAGCATTGGACTCAAGAAATAAAAACAGTTTGTTATTAACCAATTAGTTTAAGACTTGTTTCCTCACCTTAGCTTACTAGTAGATCCTCTTTCAAGCTTTAAGAATCACCTTTATATTGATATTATATTGATAGAAGACCTAACAAAGTCGATAGAATTTAGTTAGATTTTATTCTAATTTTTTCAACTTGTTGTTAACTGGGGGTAGCAGGATGGGTCGATGCTTGGGTAGCTGTATGCTGCGACCCCCTATAGTAGGGTCGATGCCAGGGTTGATGGGTCCATCGACCCTAGGTACGAACCCCCGTGGGTTTGGTCAATAAATCACCTTTTGGTCCATTCTCTCTTGTTTGAATCCTGTGGCTTCCTTCCATAGTCCATTCCATACACTTCCTATGGTTTAGAACTACTCTTTACATATCATATGGTTTAGTTGATCTCCTCTATGGTTTCCATTGAAACTTAATCATGGATTGATGGTTTGGGGTTTCTCCTACATCATACTTTTCTCATTAACTATTTTAAGTCTCACAAAATACATAGAATTAGTATTTTTACCTGAGAAGAGTACTCCTTCTCTGAAACTCTTCTCCTTTTGCCTTCTTCTCTACTTTCCTTCTCTTCTTCTTCTCTTCCTTCTCTTCTCTTTCTCTCAATTCAATTATGGTTCTAAAAGGAGTGAAAGAGGCTTAGGGACGTCCTATTTATAGAGTAGAAACTCCCAAAATAAGTCCCATTAAGATTAGGAAAGAGCCCAACCGAAATTAGGTAAGTTTCCAAATTTCTGTTTCTGGCGGCAACTGGGGGTCGATGAGGGGGTCGATGACCCCGTCGACCCCTGGTTTTAAAATGTCCGACCCCCGGTTAAAAACTGAGGGTCTGACTTTTTGTACTGGGGGGTCTAACCCCACCTCACTGGGTGTGCGACCCTCGCCCCTTTTTGAATGTTTTTGGGTCAGTTTAATACCTGGGATCACGATCTCCTTCACACTTGGTCCATTTGGTTCAACCATGATGGGTAGACCTGGTTCAAGGCGGTAATACTGGGTTAGATTGACACGGGTCTTACAACTCCCCCCTACTTATAAAAATTTTGTCCTCAAAATTGTACGTACCTTCTGAATCAAATAAGTGAGGGTATTGCTTTCGCATAGAATTCTCTTCTTCCCATGTGACTTCTTCTATATCCCTGCTTCTCCAGGTGACTTTGACATAATAGATATCATGGTTGCGTAAACTTGCACCTTTCGATTAGTGATCTCAATTGGTGCTACTTCAAAGGTCAAATCTTCAGTTAAATCTGGTAGATCCATTGTCAAAACGTGCGTCGGATCCTTGACATACTTTTTCAATAAGGAAATATGAAATACGTCATGTACACTTGACATAGATGGGGGTAGTATTAACTGATAAGCCACTTTTTGACGTTTGGCTAAGATCTCATATGGCCCGACATATCTTGGACTTAGTTTCCCCTTCTGTCCGAACCGTTTCAGACCTCGCATAAGCGATACCTTTAAGAATACTTTATCACCCATGACGAACTCAAGATCTCTGTGTCGAGTATCTGCATATTGCTTCTGACGGTTCTAGGCTGTTCTCACTCTTTCTTTGACAATGTCGACCACTCGACAAGTCTCCTCAACAAATTCTGGTCCAACAAGATTATGTTCCCCAACTTCATTCCAAAATAAAGGAGTTCGACACTTTTTGCCATACTGTGCTTTATAGGGTGAGATCTGTATAGTAGCCTGATAGCTATTGTTATAAGCGAACTCAATCAGTGATAACTTTTCATCCCATGATCTTTTGAAGTCAATTGCACATGCTTGAAGCATATCTTCTAGAATCTGAATTGTACGCTCCGACTGTCCATCTGTCTGTGGGTGGAATGCAGTACTAAACTTCAATGTTGTACCCATAGCCTTTTGCAATCCTTCCTAAAACTTTGAAGTAAATCGTGGATCTCTATCAGACACAATACTTTCAAGTACACCCTGTAATCGCACAATGTTATCCACATATAGCTTAGCTAACCTCTCCAGTGTATACTGGGGTCCTATCGGTATAAAGCGAGTTATTTTAGTCAGGCGGTCTACAATCACCCAAACTGCGTCAACTACTCGAGGAGTCAGTGGTAATCCTGTGACGAAGTCCATAGTGATGCAGTCCCATTTCCATGCTGGTTCCGGTAACGACTGTAACAGTCCTACCGGTCTTTGTCGTTCAGCCTTTACTTTCTGACAATTTAGGCATTGAGACACGAACTTAGCTATATCTGCTTTCATTCCTCTCCACCAATATAGTTTCTTTAGATCATGATACATTTTTGTACTTTCCGGATGTATCGAATAGATGGTGGTGTGGGCTTCTTTCATCAATCGGTGTCTAAGGTCTAAGCTTTCTATTTCGGGTACACATATTCTTCCTTTGTACTTCAGTACCTTTTCTTCGTTAAAGGTGAACTCAGGGTTAGTTCTACCTTTTTCGATGTCTTCTTGTACCGTCCTTAGGTAAGGGTCTGATTTGATAGCTGTCTTCACTTCATGAACTATATCCGGTATAATCTTCAATGCGGCGAACATATTTGAAAACCGATGAATAAACCCTTGGTTGGCTGATCCATCTGGTGCATCTATCACAAACTGCTCATTACCGTGCTTGAATACCTTTCTGGTAGTACACATTGCGGCAGTTGTGCTAACCTCTCCCTGAGATTTTATCATTGCCTTTCTACTCAACGCATCGGCTACTACATTAGCTTTCCCCGGATGATACTGGATATCACAATCATAGTCTTTTAATAGTTCTTGCCATCTTCTTTGTCTCATATTCAGCTCCTTCTGATTAATTAGATAAGTAAGAATTTTATGGTCTGATTTAATCTGAAACTTCTCCCTGTACAGATAATGTCTCCATATTTTGACAGCATGTACTACTGCCGCTAGTTCCAAATCATCTGTAGGATAGTTCTTCTCATGTGTCTTTAGTTGTCTTGAGGCATAAGCAATTACTTGTTCTCCTTGCATAAGTACACATCCTAATCCCAGTCTTGACGTATCGGTATACAAGATAAATGATTGTCCTAGAATCTGATGGTCAAGATTGGAGCTGATATCAATCTAGCCTTCAAGGTTTGAAAACTCTTCTCGCATTTATCCGTTGAAACATACTTCTCGCCTTTCTTAGTCAAACTGGTAAGAGGTACGGTAATTCGGGAATAGTCTTCCACAAATCGTCGATAATACCCAGCTAGACCCAAGAAACTTCTAATTTCTGCAACGCTCTTCGGTGCTTCCCACTTTACAATAGCATCGATCTTGCTGGGATCCACTTTAATTCCTTCAGCGGATACTACATGGCCTACAAATGCGACTTCCTTTAGCCAAAACTCACACTTTGTAAATTTGGCATAGAGCTTTTCCTTCCGTAGTCGCTGCAGAGCGGTGTTTAGATTCTTCACATGCGTTTCCTCATCCTTGGTGTAGACTAATATATCATCAATGAATACAATAACCGACATATCCAACATGTCGTGGAAAACCCGGTTCATAAGTTCCATAAAGGTTGCTGGTGCGTTTGTCAATCCAAAAGACATGACCAAAAATTCATAATGTCCATATCTGGTCCTGAATGCTGTGTTGGGGATATCACAATCCTTAATCTTCAGCTGATGGTAGCTTGACCGAAGATCAATCTTTGAGAACACTTTGGCACCTTGCAACTGATCAAACATGTCATCGATCCGAGGCAATGGGTACCGATTCTTGATTGTCAGTTTATTCAGTTCTTGGTAGTCTATACACAAGCAAACGCTACCGTCCTTCTTCTTCACGAATAATACTGGTGCTCCCCAAGGTGATATGCTAGGGCGAATGTATCCCTTGTCCAGCAGTTCTTGTAGTTGTACTTTCAATTCCTTCAGTTCAATAGGAGCCATTCTATAAGGTGCTTTCGATACTGGTGCGGCTCTAGGTATAAGATCTATAACAAACTCCGTGGCTCGGTCGGGTGGTAATCCTGGTAATTCCCTAGGAAATACGTCTGGAAAGTCACGCACGACATCAATATCTTCCGTTCGTGGTGTTTCCTTGGTAAGGTCAACCACATATACTAAATATCCGACTGCTCCTTTCTCAAGGCACTTTTTAGCTTTTAGCGCCGAGAGTATGAGCTTTCGTTTACAGAGAAGTTTGGTTCCCGCAAAACTGAATTTTGCTCCTTCTTTGTCTTTAAATGTTAGGTTCTTTTCAGAGCATAATAGGTTCGCAGAATGCCGAGCTAACCAGTCCATTCCCAAGATGACGTCAAAGTCTGCCATCTCAAGTTGGATCAAGGTTGCATCTAAGGTTTTCTCGTCAATGAGAACTGGACATGGCCCATAACCTTTTTCTAACTCCACTTCTAACCCCATCGGTGACCGTACAAGTAGTTTGTAGTCTAATGTTTTGATGGGTAAATTTAGCTTCTTTCCAAACGACATAGATATAAAAGAATGAGTAGCTCCTGAGTCAAAGAGTACTCTGGAGGGTATGCCATTTATAGGTACGATACCTGTGATTTATTTTAACTTAGTCTACATGCTCACACAATGTAATACAACTTAAAAGGTTTCAGTCATACCTGTGATGACATCGGGTGATGCGGCAGCATCCTCAGATGTAACAGCATAAACTCGTCCTTGACGTAGCTGCTTCCTGGGCTTAGGACACTCCCTTGCCATATGCCCCGCTTGATTGCAGTTATAACATTTTGGACCTTCAGTATTTGGCTTTGGCTGCTGTTGAGCTACTGGGGTAGTCTTGGGTGCAATGGTAAAACTTTGAGTACGGAAAGGGTTTGTATGTCTTGTTATTACCTCCATTGTATGAATTACCAGCTGGCCTTTTTATACCTCTGTTTTGGGGTAGATAGCTCTCTTTCTGGCTCAACTCTATAACTCGAGCAATTTGCATAGCTTCATTATAAATCTTCTTGTCTAGGCCCAGAACATGCTCCCTGATACTTCCTCTAAGTCCCGTGACAAACCTACGGGTCTTAGTGTCTTCCTCTTGCATTCTTAGTGGTGCGAAGAAAAATAGCTCTTCGTAACACTGCTGATAGGCATCCACTGTCATCTGTCCCTGATATAAACTCAGGAACTCCTTCTCCAGAATCTTTGAAGCTTCGGGGAAAGTACTTCTCAAAGAAAGCTTCTTTATATATAGCCCAGGTCAATAGGGCGTGCTTGGTTATTAAATAGTCCTTTGTAGATTTCCACCAATGATGTGCATCACCTTTTAGCATGAAGGTGGCACATAATACCTTCTCCTCCTCTATGATAGTCATCATGAGAAAATTTCTCTCCATTTCGTCGATCCAGTGTGCCGGCCAGAGCGGATCAGACGGTTTTTCGTTGAACTACTTAGGTTTCATCTTTAAGAATCTCTCGATGAGTCGAGAGTGATCTAGCTGATTAGGAGCATATGCCCCATATATAGGTGGTGGATACTGAAAATTTCCCTGCACTACCTCAGGATGTGGTATTGGAATCTGTGCAGCTGGTGGTTGAGGTGTTGGGTGGTTATCCACCGATGTTGCATTGGCTTGCCCAGCCAGCATAGGTGTAGTTTGTGCCACCTGGAACATTATTCCCATCATTGCCTGCATATGGGCTTGCGCGTGTTGCATTTGTTGAAGTTGTTGGCCAGATTAATCACCATAGTAGTCAGTTTCGGTGGTGGGGGTGGCAAGTTAGTAGGATTTACCGAACCCTGGTTTACTGGTGGTGCAACCTACGGATTACCCTGTGCATTTATATTTTCTTGACTGGCTTCCTCCACGGGTGGTGGTGGTGGAACTGCGTTTCGGCTCTGCTTGGTTACTCTATGCCCAGCCATATTTTTCCTCTGATAATGGTGATGCCTGAAAATCATTAAAATACGTGAGGCAATCATTTATACTTCATGTAGATACACTAACCGATGTTATTTTCAAATTTTTTAGATCATTCTGTGAAAAATACTGTCTTTTCTATGCAGGGTCGATGGTGGGGGTCGATGGTATGTCCGACCCTAGGATCGACCCTAGGAATCACTGATTCTTACCGAGAGTTGGGGGTCGATGCGGGGGTCGATGGTATGTCCGACCCTAGGTTCGACCCCTGGTTTTCTGTCAGATTATAGAGAGTCGTGGGTTAATACGGGGGTCGATGGGTGGGTCGATGGTCATGGTTGAATTCTCCGACCCCTGGACCAAAAATCAGATTTTTAAGGTCCGATTCTGAGTTCATTTTCCATTCTTCCTCCTCCGTTTCGACTCGTCTCCTTCCTCTGAGTTGCTATAGTGCCAACTCTGCTACATTGGTCATTTGGGTTCCTTGTTTCGACGTCTACACCTTCCCTACAGGTATGTATCTTACCTTTACATGTTTTTAGGTTTTCTTTTCTAGGTTTTCACCTGTATATCTTGTTTTCTTCAAATTAAACTTTTTCCAGCCGTAAAAATTCGATTTTTATTGGGGGCTTTTGTTGTTGGTGAGTCAATGGACGAAAGCCCTCAAAAATATTTGAGTTTCATCGGTTGGTTATCGAGAAACTCAAAATTTGCCCTTTTTGCCCTAAATTGTCAAGATTTTTGAATTTCTCAAAATTTATTCAAATTGAATTCCGTTAGCTAGAATTTTCAACTGTATGAGTATTGCAGGATAGTTTAGAACCTATGTAAGTCCTCCTGCCCACGTGTATGGGTGAAAAGTGAGGATTTTGGCCAACTTACGTCGTTATAATGTCAAAATTTTAGATTTTTCTACCTTACTAATCCATAATCTATTTTTCCTTGTGGTTTGCAGATATTATGGCCCGTACGAAGGTTCCTAGTGTTTGTGACCATCTTCGCTTCCATACTAATGAAGCTGAGGTACAATATGCCCGCTTTGCTCGTAAGAAGGTAGAGGGAGGCCGCAAGGTGGACATGGCTAGCCTAGCATTGTTCAATGTGGAGAGAGATTTTGGTGACATGGGCTGGCTTCTTGTCATCACCTATGATGCCTGTACCTGCCCTGACTTGGTACGCCAGTTCTATTGTAACTTCCAGGTGGTGGGGGATTACAATAATGTTGAGAGGGGTAATGAGCTCCGGATCACTAGCTATGTCAAGGGAGTTGAGGTCTCCTTTGACTATCGGCAGCTAGTTGACCTGCTGGGTATTTCCTACGACGACTCCTTCATCTTTTGTGCCCCTGGAGAGCCCCAGTTCTTCTCATTACAGATGAGGGTTGAGATAGACCGTCAGCTCATCAGACCTGATCGCTGGGAGATGAAAGCGAGTTATCTTCGTTCGGATCCGTGGGTGTACTGCAAGATCATTCAGCACAACCTGCTTCCGTAGAGTGGTCATTTTGAGAGGGTCTCCCAGTTGACTCAGTTTTTGTTGTATTGCATCTGTACTAGGCAGCCGGTCTGCCTACCTTACATCATCATGCGGACGATGATCAGTGTTACGTTGCCCAGTCATACTGGCAACTTGCCCTATGACGTATGATCACTATGCTGCTTATCTGCCTGGGTGTGGCTTTGTTGGGTGAGAAGATTGAGGAGAAATCCTTCTCCTCCCCATTGGATTGGGATGCCATCTGTAAGATGGGCAAGCGGGATGCCTAGGTCAGTGATGAGGAGAGGAACGCGATGGTGCGCCCTCGCACTCGCGTGGAGATGGCTGACGCTGAGGCAGCAGCAGCTGCTGGAGTTCATAGGGAGTCTGCTGGTGAAGATGACCGTCTGTACATGGATGTGGACTCCATACCACCTGCTTCACCTACACATGTTGCTGGAGCTAGTACTTCTTATGCGGCAGGTCCTTCTCATGCGGCTGGTCCTTCACACCCACCTTTTGATATGATGGGGATATTACATGAGATCAGAAAGGCTTAGCGTAGATCTGATCTGAGGATGGGGGAGTTACTAGATGCTCAGCGTGTGAGAGTGGATGAGCTAATAGATGCCCAACGCATATCGGACATGAGGATGGGAGTGCTCATAGATTCTCAGCGCCGGTCAGATATGCGGATGGAGGAGCTTTTGGGTGCTCAGCGGTGACTGATCAGCGGGTGGCTGGTCTCACAGCTAGTCTTCAGATGACCCAGACTCAGGTAGCCTGGTTGACTAGAGTCTATGCTGAGGATTATGACAGAGACCATGAGGCACTGCCTCCTCCTTTACCTCCAGCTTCATGATTGTATTTGTTTCCTATCTTTGTACTACAGAGTAATTGTCCGGGTTGTGGACTGTACTTTGCTTTAGCTATTTGTATACGTTTGTTTCTCTCTCATTGTATTTAAAATTATTCTCCCTTTAATAGATGCATTATTATCTTTTCAAATTTGGTCTCAAACATCACTTGTGCTTATAGTGTGTTAATATTATAGTTTTTACTTTTATCCTATCTCAGTTCACAATTCGTCGTGAAGGTATGCTAGTTTAGTGGACAAGGCTTGAGATGCTCTGATACCAAGTTGTCACACCCCAATTCTGTACTATTCAGAATGGTGTGATGAACCCTCAACAAACCAACGGTTCAACCAGGATCTCGAGTAGGCTACATCCATTTTATCTGAACCTCATACATCCACATTTATAATTAGAGTAAATACACAATAACAGAAGTCTTATAATAAAATGAACTGAGAAATCTAAATATGATAATCATATAAAAATATCCAATTATGCTGTTTCAATAGAGACATAAATAAAATACCAATTACATGTCTTTACTAAATCCAAATAATTAAAATAAAATCTAATCGAATACGCATGAGTTACACTCACAAGAGGAGTCATGCGTAACCACTTCGTCTTCAACTTCCATTACCGCCATGTGCCCGTACACTGGAGCGTTGACATAATCTTCGACGGTAGTACCTGCATCATCAACTAAAAATATTCGACGTCGAGAGGGTGAACACACATCATGGCTCAGTGAGCAAACAAAATGATGCAACAATACATATGCATCATTCAATTCATATATGTGGTCTGGTTTAAAGTTTGCGATATGCAATAGAAAGGGTTGGAGGTCAAAGGTTAATGTTTATTGACCCCTCCTCTATACACAGGGTGTGGAAGCCCACCCAAAGGTTAACGTTTATTGTCATCCCCATCCACCCTACCATGAACATTGTACAACAAAGGTTAACGTTTATTGCTGTACAGTGCCATATCAACACGTATGCCCCTGTTGGCGAGGGATTGTAAACTGGGCTCGCAACTATCCAATCCTAATGCCAAATAGTGTATCCAAGGCCTCACCCCAGCATCCCTCAGAACGCCCATAGAGATAGAGCTAAGGCCCCCCGGTAGAGTCAGAGACTACAAGGACCGAGACCACCTCCCCTGATACTTTATGACGTAATAGTTCTGCTAAAGTAATGGCGATACGACGATGCTAATGCACAAAACTTGAGTTAGAGTTAGAGCTAGAGTGCTGAGGCCCGGCCTATGACACTCCCCCTGATACTCGCTCGCATCAAGTACACCAACCACACACATACATTCACATGCCTATTCCTCTCATCATGGTCATTATCATGTTATAAATAATAAAGTAAATATGCATGAACAATAATATTGGATGACATGTTGAATGCACATTACAAGCATGTTCGCATAGAATCAAGCATAGTATTGGACTCAAGAAATAAAAATAGTTTGTTATTAACCAATTAGTTTAGGTCTTGTTGCCTCACCTTAGCTTGCTAGTAAATCCTCTTTCAAGCTTTAAGAATCACCTTTATATTGATATTATATTACTAGAAGACCAAATAAAGTCGATAGAATTTAGTTAGATTTTATTCCAATTTTTCCAACTTGCTGTTAACTGGGGGTAGTAGGACGGGTCAATGCTAGGATAGCAGTATGCTGCGACCCCCTATAGTAGGGTCGATGCCAGGGTCGATGGGTCCATCGAACTTAGGTGCGACCCCCCGTGGTTTGGTTGATAAATCACCTTTTGGTCCATTCTCCCTTGTTTGAATCCTATGGCTTCCTTCCATAGTCCATTCCATACACTTCCTATGGTTTAGAACTACTCTTTACATATCATATGGTTTAGTTGATCTCCTCCATGGTTTCCATTGAAACTTAATCATGGATTGATGGTTTGGGGTTTCTCCTACATCATACTTTTCTCATTAACTATTCTAAGTCTCACAAAATACATAGAATTAGTATTCTTACCTGAGAAGAGTACTCCTTCTCTGAAACTCTTCTCCTTTTGCCTTCTTCTCTACTTTCCTTCTCTTCTTCTTCTCTTCCTTCTCTTCTCTTTCTCTCAATTCAATTAGGGTTCTAAAAGGAGTGAAAGAGGCTTAGGGACGTCCTATTTATAGAGTAGAAACTCCCATAATAAGTCCCATTGAGATTAGGAAAGAGCCAAACCAAAATTAGGAAAGTTTCCAAATTTCTATTTCTGGTGGCAACTGGGGGTCGATGATCCCGTCGACCCCTGGTTTTAAAATGCCTGACCCCGGTTAAAAACTGAGGGTCTGACTTTTTGTACTGGGGGGGTCCGACCCCACCTCACTGGGTGTGCGACTCTCGCCCCTTTTTGAGTGTTTTTTGGTCAGTTTAATACCTGGGATCACGATCTCCTTCACGCACTTGGTCCATTTGGCTCGACCATGATGGGTAGACCTGGTTCAAGGTGGTAAGACCGGGTTAGATTGACACGGGTCTTACAACTTCAATATCTTCCATTCGTGGTGCTTCCTTGGTGAGGACGACCACAGATACTAGATACCCAATTCCTCATTTCTCGAGGCATTTTCTAGCCTTTAATGCAGAGAGAATGAGTTTTCATTTACGGGGAAGTTTGGTTCTCGCAAAACTAAACTCTACTCCTTCCTTTTCTTTTGATGTCAATTTCTTTTTCACACATAATAGGTTTGCGGAGTGCCGAGCTAACCAATCCATTCCCAAGATAACGTCAAAGTCTACCATTTCGAGTTGGATTAAGGTTTCCTCCAAAATCTTCTCGTCAATAAGAACTGGACATGGTCTATAACCTTTGTCTAGTTCTACTTTTAATCCCATAGGTGATCGTATAAGCAATTTACAGTCTAAAGGTCTGAGGGGTAGATTTAACTTCTTTCCAAAAGACACAGATATAA
The DNA here is from genome assembly GCA_028583415.1 of Protea cynaroides. Lineage (NCBI taxonomy): Eukaryota > Viridiplantae > Streptophyta > Magnoliopsida > Proteales > Proteaceae > Protea > Protea cynaroides. The sequence goes on along the minus strand of CM053273.1, from coordinate 45,798,993 downwards.
AAGAATAAGTAGCACCAGAATGAAAGAGTACTCTGGCGGATAAGCCATTAATAGGTACGATACCTGTGATTTGATTTAATTTAGTCTACATGCTTACACAAGGTAGTACAATATGAACAGTTCAGGTCATACCTGTGACCACATCAGGCGATGAGACAGCATCCTCAGAAGTAACTGCATAAACTTTTTCTTGCTGTAACTGCTTCCTTGGCTTGGGATACTCTCTTGAATAATGTCCTACTAGATCACAGTTGAAGCATTAACTCTAGTACTACTTTGCTTTTGTAGAGGTGGGGCTGTTGGGGTAGTCTTGGCTGTAGTATTAAAGCCTTGAGTGCGGAAGGATTTGAATGTCTTGGTGTTCCCTCCGTTATATGTATTTCCATTAGGCATTTTAATGCCCCTGTTCTGAGCAAGGTAGCTTTCCCTCTGGCTCAATTCCAGTACTCGAGCAATCTGTACTACTTCATTATAAATCTTCTTTTCCAATCTCAATACATGCTCCTGGATACTTTCCCTAAGTCCCATGATGAACCTTCCAGTTTGGATATTTTCCTCCTGCATACTAGAGGGAGCGAAGAAAAATAGTTCTTCATAACGTTGTTGATATACTTCTACAGTTTTTTGTCCCTGATACAGACTCAGAAACTCCTTTTCCATTTGATCTCTAAAACTCCTAGGAAAATACTTCTCGAAGAAAGCTTCTTTATAAATAGCCCATGGTAGTTGGGCGTGCTTTGTAAACAGATAACTTCTAATTGATTTCTACCAGTGGTGTGCGTCACCTTTCAACATAAATGTGGCACATAATACCTTCTATTCTTCATTTATAGTCATCATCATAAAGTTTCTTTCCATTTCGTCGATCCAGTAAGCTGTCCACAAAGGACCTGATGGTTTGCCTGTGAATTCCTTTGGCTTCAACTTCAGGAAACGCTCGATCAGTCTGGAGTGATTAAGCTGATACTGTGCATATGCCCCATACATAGGTGGTTGGTATTGATAATTACCTTGGTTATACCCGCCTTGTGGTGCTTTAGGGTTTGACACTTGGCCCTATACTTGTCACACCCCAATTCTGCACTATTCAGAACGGTGTGATGAACAGCTAATAAACCAACGGTTCAACCAGGATCTCTAATAGGCTGTGTCCTTTTAAATTAAACCATACACATCCACAACCATAATCAGAATAAATACACAATAGCGGAAGTCTTAATATTAAATGAACTGAGGAATCTAACTGTGATAATCATAAATAAAATATCAAATTAAGTTGTATCAATCGAGACATAAATAAAATATCAAATTATATTTCCTTAATAGTTCAAATAAAAATCTAATCGAAAACGCATGAGTTGCACTCACATGAGGAGTCACGCGTCTCCACTATGTCTTTAGCCTCCATTGCAGCAACGTGTCCGTACATAGAAGCATTCATATAATCTTCCACAGTGGTAGCTGCATCATCAACTAAAAATATTCGACGTCGAAAGGGTGAGGACACATCACGGCTCAGTGAGCAAACAAAACAATGCAACAAACATATGCATGCATTCAATTCATATCTGTGGTCTGGTATATAAGTTTGCAATGTGCTATAGAAAGGTTCGGTGGCAGCCTCACCTCTATACACGAGTGTGTGAAGCCGTCCAAAGGTTAACGTTTATTGTCGTCCCACATGCACCCACTATGGCACAATATACCCCAACGAAAACGGTATTGGAGTACCAGTTTATACAATACCAACACGTAAGCCCCTGCTGGCGAGGGCATACAAACAGGGCTCGCAACTAACCAATCCTAATGTCAAACAGTGTATCCAAGGCCTCATCCCAGCATCCCTCAATACGTCCATAGAGATAAAGCTAAGGCCCCCGGCAGAGTTGAAGATTACAAGGTCCAAGACCACCTCCCCTGATGCCCTACGACGTAATAGTTCTACTAAGGTAATGGCGATACGACGATGTTAGTAGACAAAACTTGTATAGAGGTATGGTACAATATACCCAATGAAAACGGCATTGAAGTACTGGTTGATACCGTCCCCTATCCACATCAAGTACACCAACAAACCCAAACATTCACATGCCTATTCCTATCATCATCATCATCATCATCATGTTATAAACAATGAAATTAAATATGCATGTATAGTAATAATAGAAATATTGGATGACATGTTGAATGCACATTACAAGCATACACGCATAGGATCAGTCATGGCATTGGACTCAAGAAATAAAATAGTTTATTATTAGCCAATTAGTTTAGGTCTTGTTCCCACACCTTTGCATGAGTGTAGATCCTATTTCAAACTTTAAGAATCACTTTTATATCAATAGAAAAACCTAACAAGTCAATATATTTTAATTAGAATTCATTCCGAAAATTTTAGGCTTGCTGTTAAGCGAGGGTCGCAGGACGGCTCGCAGGTAGGGTAGCAGTTTTCTGCGACCCTAGGGTGTAGGGTCGATGCTAGGGTCAGATGTTCCATCGACCCTAGGTGCGACCATAGCTACCCTGGACTTCCCAAAAGCTGGGGGTTGATCCTGTGGCCTGGTAGGGTCGATTCCCAATTGACCCCACGTGCGACCCCATGTGGTTTGAGTCGACCTTTTCATTCTACAGTCTAATCTTTCAAGTTTGGATCCTATGGCTTACTTCCACAGTCCATTCTATGCTTGTTCTATGGCTTAAAACTCCAGGTTACTTCCTTACTTGCCAATCATGATTTTCTCCGTGGATTTTATTGAAATCTTCCCATGGATGGATGATTTGGGTTTCTCCTAGATCATACCCTCTTCATGAATTATTCTAAGGTCTTAAATTATTAATGGAAGCATACCCATACCTTAGGTTTGCTGAGATTCAGAGGTTTCTCTGAATTCATCTCTTTAGTCTTCTTCTCCAACTTTCCTTCTCTTCTCCTTCTCTTCTCTACTCTCACTTTCAATTAGGGTTTCAAAAGGAGTGAAAGAGGCTAAGGGACATCCTATTTATAGAGGAAAACCTCCCAAAATAAGTCCCATTGAGAATAGGAAAGAATCCCCTTGAAATTTGGAAAGTTTCCTATTTACGATTTCTGTCGGTAATGAGGGGGTCGGAGATCCCGTCGACCCTCGGGTCTAAATTGTCAGACCCTCGATCTAAAATTTAGGGGTCTGACTCCCTAATGAGGGGGGTCTGACCCTGCCTATTTGGGTATGCAACCCTGCCTCCTATTTTACTATTTTTGGGTCAGTTTAATACCTGGTCTCGCTATTTCCTTCACGCACCTGGTCCATTTGGCTCGACCATGATAGGTAGACCTGGTACAAGGTGGTAAGACCGGTTAGTTCGATACGGGTCTTACAACTCCCCCTTGCTTATAAAAATTTCATCCTCGAAATTTGTACATACCTTCTGAGTCGAATAGATGAGGGTATTATTTTCGCATAGCATTCTCTTCTTCCCATGTGATTTCATCTATATCTCCGCTTCTCCAGGTGACCTTAACATAATAAATGTCACGGTTACGTAGTCGTTGCACCTTTCGGCTGGTGATTTCAATTGGTGCTACTTTAAATGTCAAATCATCAGTCAAATCAGGTAGATCTACTGTCAAAACGTGCGTTAGATATCTGACATACTTCTTCAATAAGGAGAAATGAAATACATCATGCACACTTGACATAGATGGTGGTAGTGCTAACTGGTAAGCCACTTTTCCACATTTTGCTAGAATCTCATATGGTCCGACATATCTCGGACTTAGTTTCCCTTTCTGTCCGAACCGTTTCAAACCTCGCATAGGTGACACTTAGAAATGCCTTATCACCTATGGCGAATTCAAGGTCTCGGCGTCTAGTATCTGTATATTGCTTCTGACGATTCTAAGCCGTTCTTACTCTTTCCTTGATAATGTCGACTACTCGACAAGTCTCTTCAATAAATTCTGGTCCAACAATACTATGTTCTCCAACTTCATTCCAAAATAAAGGAGTTCGACACTTCCTGCCATACAGTGCTTCATAGGGTGAAATCTGTATAGTAGCCTGATAGCTATTGTTATAAGCGAACTCAATCACTGGTAACTTTTCATCCCATGATCCTTTAAAATCAATTACACAGGCTCGGAGCATGTCTTCTAGAATCTAAATGGTGCGCTCTGATTGTCCGTCTGTCTGAGGATGGAATGCAGTATTGAACTTCAATGTTGTACCCATAGCCTTCTGCAATCCTTCCCAAAACTTTGAAGTAAATCGTGGATCTCTGTCGGACACAATTCTTTCAGGTACATCGTGTAATCTGAAAATATTATCCACATACAACTTAGCTAACCTCTCTAGTGTATACTGAGGTCCTATAGCTATAAATCGAGCCGTTTTAGTCAGTCAGTCTACAATCACCCAAACTACGTCAACTACTCGGGGAGTCAATGGTAACCCTGTGATGAAATCCATAGTGATGCAGTCCCATTTCCATGCTAGTTCCGATAATGGCTGTAACAGTCCTGCAAGACTTTGTCGTTCAACTTTCACCTTCTGACAATTTAGGCATTGAGATACGAACTTGGCTATATCTGCTTTCATTCTTCCCCACCAATATAATTTCTTTAGGTCATGATACATTTTTGTACTTCCAGGGTGTATCGAATAGGCGGTGGTATGGGCTTCCTTCATTAGTCGGTGTCTAATGTCCAAACTTTCTGTTTCAGGTACACATATTCTTCCTTTGTACTTCAGTACCTTTTCATCATCTAAGGTGAACTCAGGAATAGTCCTACCTTTTTCGATGTCATCTTGTACCGTTCTTAGATAAGGGTTTGATTTAATTGCTGTTTTCACTTCATCAAGTATATCGGGTACAATCTCCAACGTGGCAAACATATTTGCAAATCGATGGATAAACCCTTGGTTGATTGATTCACCCAGTGCATCTATCAGAAACTGCTCATTTCTGTAATTGAATACTTTTTTGGTAGTACACAGTGCAGCAGTGGTGCTAACCTCCCCTTGAGATTTTATCATTGCCTTTCTACTCAGCGCGTCAGTAACCACATTAGCTTTTTCCGGATGATACTGGATATCACAATCATAGTCTTTCAATAGTTCCAACCATCTTCTTTGTCTCATATTCAACTCCTTCTGATTAAAGAGGTAAGTAAGACTCTTATGATCTGATTTTCTCTAAAATTTCTCTCCGTACAAGTAATGTCTCCATATTTTGACAGCATGTACTACTGCCACTAATTCTAAATCATGAGTGGGATAGTTCTTCTCATGTGTCTTCAATTGTCTTGAGGCATAAGCAATTACTTGTTCTCCTTGCTTAAGTACACATCCTAATCCCAACCCTGACGCATCAGTGTACAAAATAAATGGCTGTCCTGGAATCGGAATGGTCAAGATTGGAGCCAGATATCAATCTAGCCTTCAATGTGTGGAAACTCTTCTCGCATTTATCAGTCCAAACAAACTTTTTGCCCTTCTTAGTCAAACTGGTGAGAGGTACGGAAATTTGGGAATAGTCTTCCACAAATCGTCGATAATACCCAGCTAGACCTAAGAAACTTTTAATTTCTGCAACGCTCTTCGGTGCTTCCCACTTCACAATAGCTTCGACCTTGCTAGGATCCACTTTAATTCCTTCAGCGGATACAACGTGGCCTAGAAAAGCAACTTCCTTTAGCCAAAACTCACACTTTGTAAATTTGGCGTAGAGCTTTCCCTTCCGTAATCGCTGCAGAGTGGCGTTTAGATTCTTAATATGAGTTTCCTTGTCCTTGGAGTAGACCAATATATCATCGATGAATTCAATAACTGACGTATCCAACATATCGTGGAATACCCGATTCATAAGTTCCATAAAGGTTGCTGGTGTGTTCGTCAATCCAAAAGACATGACCAAAAATTCATAATGTCCATATCTGGTCTTGAATGCTGTCTTGGGAATATCACCATCCTTAATCTTCAACTGATGGTAGCCTGACCAAAGATCGATCTGGGAGAACACTTTGGCACCTTGCAACTGATCGAAAAGGTCATCGATCCGAGGCAATGGGTACCGATTCTTGATTGTTAGTTTATTCAGTTCTCGGTAGTCTATACACAATCGAACACTACCGTCCTTCTTCCTTCTTCTTCATTAATAATACTGGTGCTCCCTATGGTGATATGCTAGGTTGGATGTAACCCTTGTCCAACAGTTCTTGTAGTTGTACTTTTAATTCCTTCAGTTCAGTAGGAGCCATTCGACAAGGTGCTATAGATACTGGTGCAGCTCAGGGTATCAGATCTATAACAAACTCTGTAGCGCGATCGGGTGGTAGTCTTGGTAGTTCTTCAGGAAATACATCTGGAAAGTCATGCACGACATCAATATCCTCCATTCGTGGTGCTTCTTTGGTAAGATCGACCACAGATACTAGATACCCAACTGCTCATTTCTCAAGGCACTTCCTAGCCTTTAATGCAGAGAGTATGAGCTTTCGTTTACGGGGAAGTGTGGTTCCCACAAAACTGAACTCTGCTCCTTCCTTGTCTTTAAATATCAGCTTCTTTTCGGCACATAATAGATTTGCAGAATGCCGAGCTAACCATTCCATTCCCAAGATGACGTCAAAGTCTGCCATCTCAAGTTGGATCAAGGTTGCATCCAAAGTCTTCTCGTCAATAAGAACTGGACATGGTCCATAACCCTTTTCTAATTCCACTTCTAGTCCCATTGGTGATCGTACAAGTAGTTTGTAGTCTAAAGATTTGAGGGGTAGATTTAGCTTCTTTCCAAATGATACAGATATAAAAGAATGAGTAGCTCCAGAATCAAAAAGTACTCTGGCGGGAATGCCATTAATAGGTACTATACCTGTGATTTGTTTTGATTTAGTCTACATGCTCACATAATGTAACACAAAATGAAAAGGTTCAGGTCATACCGGTGACCACATCAGGCGATGCGGCAGCATCCTCGGATGAAACATCGTAAACTCTTCCTTGTTGTAGTTGTTTTTTGGGCTTAGTATAATCTCTTGAGACATGCCTTACTTGATTGCAGTTAAAACATCTTATTCCTTCACCATTTTGCTTTGGTTGGGGTGGGGCTGCTGAAGTGGTCTTGGTGCAGCATTGAAGCCTTGAGTACGAAAGGGTTTGAATACCTTGGTGTTCCCTCCGTTGTAAGAATTTCCATTTGGCCTTTTGATTCCCCAATTTTGAGCAAAGTAGCTCTCTTTCTGGCTCGGCTCTATCACTCGAGCAATTTGTACAGCTTCATTGTAGATTTTCTTCTCAAGTCCCAGAACATGTTCACGTATGCTTCCCCTAAGTCCCATGACGAACCTTCGGGTCTTTGTATCTTCCACTTACATACTGACTGGTGCAAAGAAGAACAGCTCCTCATAACGCTGTTGATATGCATCTACAGTCATCTGTCCCTGATATAAACTCAGGAACTCCCTTTCCATAGAATCTCTGAAACTCCTAGGAAAATACTTCTCAAAGAATGCCTCCTTATATATATCTCAAGTCAATTGGGTGTGCTTTGTCATTAGATATGTCTGTGTGGACTTCTACCAGTGGTGTGCATCGCTTTTCAGCATGAATGTTGCACATAATACTTTCTCTTCTTCATTCACTGTCATCATCGTGAAGTTCCTCTCCATCTCATCAATCCAGTATGCTGGCCACAATGGATCAGCTGGCTTACCACTGTACTCCTTGGGCTTCATCTTCAGAAAATGCTCAACTAGTATGGAGTGGTCTAGTTGATGAGGAACATAAGCCCCATACATAGGTGGTTGGTAATGATATCCACCTGGAGCTACTTCAGGGTTTTGTGTTTGAGCATGCATGATGGGAGTTTGAGGTGCATGGGGTACTGTGTTACTTCCCCCCAGTACTGTGCTTTCCTATCCTTCTGGCATCGATGTCGTCTGTGCAGCTGGAAAAGCCATGCCTATGTTAGCTTGTATAGTAGCTTGTACCTGTTGTATTTGCTGCAGCTGTTGTGCCAATTCATTACGGCTATAGCCAGGTCAGTAGGTGGCGCTGGCAGATTTAGGATTTGCCTGCCCATTAACTACGGACGGTGCCGTGTTTAGATTCTCCTGTGTTTCAGGGTGTATATGGCTGTCTTCCCCCACAGGTGGTGGTGGTGGAATAGAGTTACGGCTTTGTCTAGTCACTCTGCGTCCAACCATTATCTGTTCTGGTAGTGGTGATGCCGAGAGCCGAGGGTCGATGGTGGGGGTCGATGGATGTCCCACCCTGGGTTCGACCCCTAGTTCTCTGTCAGATCACCGAGAGGGTAGGGTCGATGAGGGGGTCGGAGGGAGGGTCGGATGTTTTGGTCGAATTCTCCGACCCTAGGACTAAAAATCAGGTTTTTAATCCCGATTTTGAATCCATTTCTCATTCTTTCTCCTCCTTTCCCACTCGGCTCGTTCCTCTGAGTTGCTACAGTGACAACTCCGACCCATTGGTGATTTTTGCTTCTCTTTTCGACGTCTACTCCTCTTCTATAGGTATGTTCTCTATGGTTTCATGTTTTTAGGGTTTTTTAACTAGGTTTTTGCTCGTTTATATCGTTTTCTTCAAATTAAACTTTTTTCAACCGTAAAAATTTGATTTTTATTGGGGGATTTTGTTGTTGGTGACTCAATGGATGAAAGCCCTAAAAAATATTTGAGTTTCATCGGTTGGTTATCGAGAAACTTGAAATTTCCCATTTTTTGCCCTAATTTGTCGAGATTTTTGAATTTCTTGAAATTTCTTCAAATTCAATCTCCTTAGATAAAATTTCCAACTGTATGAGTCTTACAGGATCATTTAGAATCTATATAAGTCCTCCTGCCCACGTGTATGGGTGAGAAGTCAGGCTTTTGACCAATTTATGTCGTTATAATGTCAAATTTTTTTGGGTTTTTCATCTTTACTAAGCCAGTATCTGTTTTTCTTTGTTTTTGCAGATAGTACGGCTCGTACCAAAGTACCCAGGGTTCATGACCCAGTCCGCTTTCGTTCTAACGAGGCTGAGGCACAGTATGCCCGCTACGCTCGTAAGAAGGTAGAGGGAGGTCGTCGGGTGGACTTGGCTAGCCTGGCCTTATTTGATGTGGAGAGAGCTTTTGGTGACATGGGCTGACTTCCTATGAACACCTACAATGCCTGTACTCATCCAGATTTGGTGAGTTTATTGTAATCTCCAAGTGGTGGGGGATTACAATGATACTGAGAGGGGTAGAGAGCTCAGAATCACTAGCTACGTCAAGGGAGTCGAGGTTTCCTTTGATTATCGGCAGCTAGCAGATCTCTTGGGCATTTCATACGATGGCCCCTTGGTGTATTGTGCTCCCGGAGAGCCCCAGTTCTTTTCCTTGGAGATGAGGGCTGAGATTGACCGTCAGCTCATCAAAGAGGATCGCTGGGATATTAAAGCGATCAACCTACGTCCAGAGCCTCGGGTGTACTGTAAGATCATTCAGTACAACCTGATACCTCAGAGTGGGCACTACGAGAGGATCTCCCAGTTGACCCAGTTCTTACTATATTGTATCGGCACTAGGTAGCCTGTCTGCCTCCCTTATATTATTATGCGAACGATGATCAGTGCCACACTACCCGGTCATGTTGGCAACCTACCTTATGGATGCATGATCACTACACTGCTTACCCGCCTGGGTGTTGATTTGGTGGATGAGAGGATTCAAGAGAAATCCTTCTCATCACTTCTGAATTGGGAGGCCATCTGTAAGATGGGCATGCAGGATGCTCAGGTCAACGACGATGAGAGGAATGCTCTGGTGCATCCGCGTACTCGAGTGGAGATGGCTTACCCTGAGGCAGCAGCAGCAACTGTTGGAGCAGGGGTTCATGGGGGTGATGCTCGGGATGATGATCGTTTATACATGGATGTGGATTCCATACCTCCTCCATCACCTACACATACTACGAGAGCTGGTCCTTCACATGCAGCTGGTCCTTCACACCCACCTTATGATGACATGATGGGGATACTGTGTGAGATTAAAGAGGCTCAGTGCATGTCTGATCTGAGGGTGGGAGAGCTTCTAGATGCTCAGCGCGTGACTGATCGGCGGGTGGTTGATCTCACAGCTAGCCTTCAGACGACCCAGACTCAGATAGCTTGGTTGACTAGAGTCTATGCTGAGGATTATGACAAAGACCGTGAGGCACCGCCTCCCCCATCCCCTCCACCTTCCTGATGTATTTTCTTTTTATTTTTCTTTTTGTACTTCAGAGTAACTGTCCGGGTTATGGACTGTACTCTGCTTTAGACTTATGTATATACGTTTGTTCTTCCCTCGAGTGTATATAAATTTGTTTTTCATTTAATAGATGTATTATTCTCTTTCAATTTTTGTCTCAAACAACACAGATGCTTACGGTGTGTTATTATTACAGCTTTTAAATTTTTTCCTATCTCAGCTTACAAACTTTTGTGGTAGTATACTGGTTTAAAAGATAGGGCCTGAGAGCTCTGATACCAAGTTGTCACACCCCAATTCTGCACTATTCAGAATGGTGTGATGAACCGCTAATAAACCAACGATTCAACCAGGATCTCTAATAGGCTGTGTCCTTTTAAATTAAACCATACACATCCACAACCATAATCAGAATAAATACAAAATAGCAGAAGTCTTAATATTAAATGAACTGAGGAATCTAACTGTGATAATCATAAATAAAATATCAAATTATGTTGTATCAACCGAGACATAAATAAAATATCAAATTATATTTCCTTAATAGTTCAAATAAAAATCTAATAAAAATGCATGAGTTGCACTCGCATGAGGAGTCATGCATCTCCACTATGTCTTCAGCCTCCATTGCAGCAACGTGTCCATACACAGAAGCATTCATATAATCTTCCATAGTGGTACCTGCATCATCAACTAAAAATATTCGACGTCGAAAGGGTGAGCACACATCACGGCTCAGTGAGTAAACAAAACAATGCAACAAACATATGCATGCATTCAATTCATATCTGTGGTCTGGTATATAAGTTTGCAATGTGCTATAGATAGGTTCGGTGGCCGCCTCACCTCTATACATGAGTGTGTGAAGCCAACCAAAGGTTAACATTTATTATCATCCCACATGCACCCACTATGGCACAATATACCCCAATGAAAACGGCATTGGAGTACCGATTGATACCATACCAACACGTAAGCCTCCGCTGGCGAGGGCTTTCAAACTGGGCTCGCAACTAACCAATCCTAATGTCAAACAGTGTATCCAAGGCCTCACCCTAGCATCCCTCAATACGTCCATAGAGATAGAGCTAAGGCCCCCCGGTAAAGTCGAAGACTACACGGTCCGAGACCACCTCCCGTGATGCCCTATGACGTAATAGTTCTGCTAAGGTAATGGCGATACGACGATGTTAGTGGACAAGACTTGTATAGAGCTATGACACAATATACCCAATGAAAACGACATTGGAGTACCGGTTGATACCATCCCCTATCTACAACAAGTACACCAACAAACACAAACATTCACATGCCTATTCCTATCATCATCATCATCATCATGTTATAAACAATGAAATTAAATATGCATGAACAGTAATAATAGAAATATTGGATGACATGTTGAATACACATTACAAGCATACACACATAGGATCAGTCATGGCATTGGACTCAAGAAATAAAACAGTTTATTATTAGCCAATTAGTTTAGGTCATGTTCCCTCACCTTTGCTTGAGTGTAGATCCTCTTTCAAGCTTTATGAATCACTTTTATATCAATAGAAAAACCTAACAAGTCGATAGATTTTAATTAGAATTCTTTCTGACAATTTTAGGCTTGCTGTTAAGCGAGGGTCGCAGGACGGGTAGCAGGGTGTAGGGTCGATGCTAGGGTCAGATGTTCCATCGACCCTACGAGCGACCATAGCTTCCCTGGACTTCCTGAAAGCTGGGGGTCGATCCTGTGGTCTGGTAGGGTCGATTCCCAATTGACCCCACGTGCGACCCCACGTGGTTTGAGTCGACCTTTTCATTCTACAGTCTAATATTTCAAGTTTGGGTCCTATGGCTTACTTCCCCAGTCCATTCTATGCTTTTTCTATGGCTTAAAACTCCAGGTTACTTCCTTACTTGCCTACTATGATTCCCTCTATGGATTTCATTGAAATCTTCCCATGGATGGATGATTTGGGTTTCTCCTAGATCATACCCTCTTCATGAACTATTCTAAGGTCTTAAATTATTAATGGAAGCATACCCATACCTTAGGTTTGTTGAGATTCAGAGGTTTCTCTGAATTCTTCTCTTTAGTCTTCTTCTCTAACTTTCCTTCTCTTCTCCTTCTCTTTCTCTCACTTTCAATTAGGGTTTCAAAAGGAGTGAAAGAGGCTAAGGATGTCCTATTTATAGAGGAAAACCTCCCAAAATAAGTCCCATTAAGATTAGGAAAGAATCCCCTTGAAATTTGAAAAGTTTCCTATTTACGGTTTCTGTCGGTAATGAGGGGGTCGAAGATCCCATCGGCCCTCCGGTCTAAATTATCCGACCCTCGGTCTAAAATTCAGGGGTCTGATTCCCTAATGAGGGGGGTCCGATACTGCCTATTTGGGTATGCGACCCTACCCCCTATTTTACTGTTTTTGGGTTAGTTTAATACCTGGTCTCGCTATTTCCTTCAAGCACTTGGTCCATTTGGCTCGACCATGATAGGTAGACCTGGTACAAGGTGGTAAGACCGGTTAGTTTGATACGGGTCTTACATACTGCTGGTGTTTGTGGGCTTGGGGTACAGTATTGCTACCACCAGGTGCCATACTAGCTTGTCCTACAGGTCGAGATGTTGTGTTTGCAACTGGAAAAATAATTCCCATAGTAGTGTGCATGTTGGCTTGCATTTGCTGTATATGTTGCATTTGCTGTGCCAAATTCATCACCGCTATAGCCAAATCCATATGTGGTGCAGGTAAGTTGGTTGGGTTGGCTTGGGAGTGCACATTCTGAGGCGCAGCAGATTGAGTTTCAATATTTCCTTTCCTGTCCTTGCTGACCTTCATTGTCATTGGTCTCCATAGGTGGTAGAGATGGGTTGACATTCTGTCTCCTTCTACTTACTCTACGGCTAGCTATTTCCTATTTTTGGCAGTGGTAGTGTCTGAAAATCAAGGAAACATATGAGGCAAACATAATATACGCTACTCTCATGTTACTTTCTAAATAAACAAGGCAAAGTTTCAATTTTAAAGTCCATTAGTTAAAAAAGGGCATTTTCATCGTGGGGTCGATCATGGGGTCACACTATATGCGACCATAAGGTTGCGACCGTATGAACCCTGTCAGCTCACTGAGAGCCTGTGGTCGATCATGGGGTCGATCGTGGGGTCACATTTTTGGTTGAATTCTACGACCATACGACAACAAATTAGGTTTTTGAAATCTGATTTCGAGCCATTTTCTTATTTTCACTTTTGTCTTCTACTATTCACAACTTAACTTGCCACCACTGAGTTGCTACAGTGTCAACCGTATGAATTTGGTGATTCTTTAATCCATCTATGACCTACATTCCGTTCCTCTAGTATGTTCCCTACTCTTTCTCCTTTTTAAGCTTTCATACCTAGGTTTTGCTCTATTTATAGGGTTTTCTTTAAATTAATATTTTTTTTATCATAAAAATTTGATTTTTTATTGGGGGTTATTGCTATTGGCCACCCAATGGATGAAAGCCCTCATGAAAATTCGAGTTTCATCGGTTAGTTTAGTAGAAACTTGAAAATTCTCATTTTTGACCTAAATTTTGGGGTTTTTCCCCAATTGTCAAAATTTCTTCAAATTCGACCTACCTAGTTTAAATTTCTGAATGTATGAGCCTTGCAGGATGGTTTGGGACCTATGAATGTCCTCCTGCCCAAATGTTTGGGTGAAAAGTGAGGCTTTTTGGCCAATCACACAGTCATAACGCAAAATTTTTGAATTTTTACTATATTTGATATGTTACTTGTTGGTCTATGCCCTTGCTGACAACATGGCTCGCACTAAAGTCCCTAGAATTCATGATCCCCGTTGCTTTAGGTCCATTAAAACAGAGGCACAGTATCCCTGGTACGAGCGCAAGAAGGTAGAAGGGGGTCGTTGTGTCAACTTGGCCAGCCTAGCCCTATTTGATATGGAGGGAGCATTTGGTGATATGGGCTGGCTCCCTGTGATTCTGTATGAGGGTTGCACCTCTCCTGAGTTGGTGAAACAATTTTACTATAATTTATAGGTGGAGGGTGACCCAGAGGATATAAATAGGGGCAGAGAGCTCAGGATCACCAGTTTTGTTAAAGGGATAGAGGTTTATTTAATTGCCAGGAGTTGGCTGATATCCTAGGTATCTCAAATGACGGTCCCTTGGTATACTGCGGACCCAAGGAACCCCTTTTCCTATCAGTAAGAATGTGTGTAGAAATAGATAACTAGATTCTTCGGGATGATCACTGGTAGATGAAGGCAATTAACCTACGTCCAGAGCCCCGAGTGTATTGCAAGATCATTCAGCCCAACCTGATTCCACAGAGTGGACACTATGAGAAGGTTTTACAGTTAACCAAGTACCTTCTGTACTGCATCTGCACTAGGCAGCCTATCTACCTTCCTTATATCATTATCAGGACCATGCAACATGCCACGACGCCTGGTCTGGTGGGTAACCTACCCTATGGGCCTTTGATCACCACCCTGCTCACTCACTTACAGATGGACTTGGTCGATGAGAGGATGCACGAGGACACTTTTTTGACTGACCTTGACTGGGAGGCCATCTGTAGGATGGGGATGCGAGATTGCTGGTCAGTAACGAGGAGAGAAACACTATGCGACGTCCTCTCACTCGGGTAGCTACAACAGATTCAGAGGGGGCAGCAGCAGCAGCAGCAGAGGTAGCAGCAGAGGCACACGAGAGTGATGATGAGGAGGATGATGATCGGATGTATATGGATGTGGATGCCATACCTCCTCCATCACCATAGCATTCCACTAGAGCTGGCCATTCTCGGGCTCCTTTTAACTCAACTGGACCTTCGAGCCCACCACCAGATGACATGATGGGACTGCTACGTGAGATTCGGGAGACTCAGCGTACCATAGATTAGAGGGTAGTAGATCGGGCAGCTAGTCTCTAGGTGACCCAGACTCAGGTAGCCTAGCTTGCGAAAGTATATGCTGAGGACTATGACCGAGATCGTGAGGTACCTCCTCCTCCAGCACCCCCAGCTCCATGATACCATTTATTTCTTTTTCCTTTTATATTACAGAGTAACTGTCCGGGTTACGGACCATACTCTGATTCAGACGTACATTTTTTTTATACATATAAAATTGGTTTCCCATTTACATATGTTCATTATTCTCTTTCTTAGTTTATGTCTCATACAACACAGGTGCTTATGGTGTGCTCTTATTACAGCTTTTAATTTTTATCCTAACTCAGTTCACGACCCTTATGGTAGTATTTTGGTTTTAATAGAGCAGAGCCTGAGAGCTCTGATACCAAGCTGTTACACGACAATTCTGAACCAACCAGAATGGTGTGATGAACCATCTATAGACCAATGGTTCAACTAGGATCTTGTATAGGTGTGGCCATTTGATTAAACCAGATACATTCCATAAGCAAAACCAGAGTAAACAAACGATAGCCAAAGTCTTTAATACTAATGAACTGAGTATCTGACAGTGATAGCATAATTAAGTA
>CM053273.1:45148288-45182771 GCA_028583415.1 Protea cynaroides | reverse complement strand
GGTTTCAATGAAAGTCCTTCTAGGGTCTATCCAAGTCACTTCACCATTGATTTGTTGTACTTCGACTTAAGGAGTTATGCTTTTTTGCTTGAGGGCCTCAATATAAACTAACTTGTCAAGGTCAGAGAGATCCTTTGCTAAGAGTCGAAATAGGGCGTCTGCTTTAGTGTTATTTCCCAGTCCACTTTGCTAATCTGGTAGCCTTTAAACACAGCGAGTTATGTTTTCACTTTTTCCAAGTATGCCAGCATGTGGGGTTGTTCGGCTTCATATTCCCCCTTGATCCTCCTTACTATGACTTGTGATTCGCTATAAATATCCAGCCTTCTTACCATTAAGAACTTCTCCAATTGTAATCTAGCCAGTAGAGCCTCATATTCAGCTACATTATTTGTAGTGTGGAAATTGAAATGAAGAGCAACTTGCACTCTAAAGTTCTCAGGACTGGTCACAATGACCCTGGCCCCCGAGTGCATGTTGTTTGAGGATCTATCCATGTACAAAGTCCATGCTGGTGAAGGCTCTAACTTTTGTTTCTTATTTTTCTTCTGGATATCTTCCTCCGCTAGGGTTTTGAGTATGAAGTCAGCGAGTACTTGGGCTTTGATTGCTGTCCTTGGATGGAACTGTATGTTGAACTCGCCAAGTTTTATTGTCCAATTCGCAAGTCACCCAAAAATATTAGGTCACGCTAGAATTTTCTTCAGAGGCATATCGGTTAACACCAGAATGGTGTGGGCTTAGAAGTAAGGTTGTAGTTTCCGAGCTGAAGTAACTAAAGTGAGAGCTAGCTTTTCTACCGACTTGTATCTTATTTCTGCATCTAACGATATCTTGCTAACATAGTACACCGGCCTCTAAACCTTGTCTATTTTTTTATTAGCACCGAGCTGACAGCTGTTGTTGAGACAACGAGGTAGAGTTGTAATTGGTCGCCAACTTCAAGGTAGGCAAGTAGGGGTGGAGAAGTCAGGAAGAGTTTTAACTCGTCGAAAGCTCCCTGGCAATCTTTCGTCCATTTGAAGTGTTTGGCCCCTTTTAGGGTCTTGAAGAATGGTAGACATCGATCTGCCAACTTGGACATAAAGCGCCCTAGGGCAGCTATCCGTTGTAAGACCCGCACCCCAAACCCTAATCGAAACTAGATTTCTACTGTGTCGGGTCTTACCAGGTTAACCCTTGGGCAGACAATTGACAATCGAAAGCTAAGTGATGGTAATGGGGTCGACATGGGATCACTCAATAGGGGTGATGTGTGCAAGGAAAGCCTTAGATGCCTTCATGATCGAACCCATTGAGGTGGACCCATTGAACCAAGCTCGGGGCCTTTTTTAGCCTAACCAGATGATATATCGAATCAAACACCACCCGATAGCCTGCCTTCGATTCGGGTGCTAGTATCACGTGTGTAAGACACTCTCTCTCCTTGGGATTCTAAAAATAGGGAGTACAGTCCCTCATTTTACTCCTTGGACATTGGGGTTCATGGAGGAGGCTTTGGGAAGTATAAGGGAGCTCAAGCTTGTACCCTAGCTTCTCTTTTGTGAGGTAAGTCCATCCCTTCCTCTCTCTTTCCCTCCTTCAGCATTGGGTAACCTAATGTGAGACACTCCACCATTAATGGTAGTAAGCCCGACCTAGTATCATAGGTGACTCATTCCTTGGTTGAGGGTCCATATCATTCTCTCTCCTCCAGCATTAATGGTAGATCAATGGAGTCACTCCCCCTTTAGTGACCATCATTAATGAAGGTAAAACCTGAACCCCAAAACCATAGGTGGTTTACCCTTGGAAGAAAGTCCATATCTCTTTCCCTTCTTCCAGCAACCTTGGTAGGTTAATGGTAGGACATTCTACCATTAATGGCTACCATTAATGGAGACCAAGAACAAACCTTAGAAGTAAGCTTTCAACCACTCTCTTATGGGGTTAGAACGAGCCATTAGTGACTCCAATCTCTTCCCCTAGCTTGGGGAGATGATTCCTATAGACTGAGAACCATGAAATAGGTAGTGGGGATGAAATGCCCCAGAGATAAAAGGCAAGAGCTCTGGTTCGAGTGACTTTTGCACTCGCTCCGGAGGATGCACATCGAGGGCATATCCTCCGGCACCCATTAGAGGCTCTGTATATTTAACCTTTAGAGCATTATAGCTATCCGGAGGATATGCCAGAAGAAATACCATCTGGCAATGCCTCTGAAATATATCCATCTTCTCTCTGTTATGATTGTCTAATCACAGAAGATTCATTCGGAGGATGTACCAAATGACACATCATCCGTCGCAGCCTCTGATTTATTCAAAGAACTGGATAAACATTCTAAGTGTTTGGTGGAGGGAAGAACCAGAGGTTGTACCGTTCGTGTCCTCTGTCCGTTTCTGGCTTTGTCAGCTAGTAAGCCTAGCTAGGACCCATTGGGACCAACCTATGGGTTCTCGACTTATCAAGGGAACCATGTATGGACACCTAAAACTTGTCCATGCTAATTTAAGAGGCATGTAAGCTAATCTAATGAACCTATCAAATTAATGTAGGTAATCCAACGTTGGGTAGAGGCAAAGCTGCCTGTTAGATTCAAGGTTCAACAGCACCCTTGGTGCCTATAGGTAAGGGGTCGAGTCCTTAGAGTTTGAGCATGTGTAATGTGTATTAAATATTGTTACTGAGTTATAACATGTATACTTTCATGCTTGTTAATATGCTATCCAATAATTTCTATGTATGAGCATGCATTTGCTTAACAACTATAACTTCGTATATTGGGATGTATGTGTGGCCATGTATGATGGTGCGTGTAACATATAGATACCCAGGTGAGGGTGATATGTGGATGCATGGACCATGTTGAGAATTATTAGTACCTTAGTGGAGGAAAGGTGAACCATGGGAGTGGGGAACATGGGGTCTCTACTGGGGTACAGCCTTGTTAAGGAAAACCATGTATGATGGTTCATGTGATGTACGAAACTCGAAGGGTGATGCACAGAACATGAATCATGTTGGATTGCTAGCACTCTAGTAGGGACACGATGAACCATGGAAGTGGGGAGTCGGGGGTTTCTGCTGGGGTGCAGCCTTATTTATTTTACACGCATGCCATGTCTTGCTTGATTCATGTATGATGGGTATGATTAGTGATGATTGAGATTGATGTGATTGTTATGTGCTTGGTGACTCTAGCAGGACACAATGGTCCATGGGGAGTGGTGTCGGGGGTCTCTGCTGGGGTGCGGCCCCCTTTACTTTATGCATCTTATGCATCACTATTACCTATGGTTGTATGTCCGGTGCTTTAGCAAAGTGACTTACCAAAAAAGGGGAGGTTCAAGTGTTCAGGAAGGGGGGCATGCGAACAAGTCCAGAGGTGTAATGGTCCGAACAGATCTCTGCTTGGGTACAACTAAGACCATGCAGCATTCATACTTCATTGTGCATCATTGTTGTGTTTACTTTCTTGTTGATCGTGATGTAATGATGATAGGAGTGCATTGATACTCGACTTCTCACTGAGCTGGGATGGGAACTCACCCTCAATATCGAAATCTTTTCAGATTTGGTTGTAGGTACCTCTTCTATAGCTGCTGATATGATGGAGCCCACTGTGGTGGAAAGCTCCTCTCTTGGTAAAGGTCCGTTGAGGGATCATCCCAAGGGCTGTTCCTGCAAGGATTGCATCTACGAGACCTGATGGGGGCTTTATCTATTTCCTTCTATGTACTCGTAGATGGACAATGTTTAAGCCTATCAACATTTGTTATACTTTGATTTACTCCTTGGGATATTGTGTAGTAAATTATGATATAATACTGTGGAACTTGTTTTGAAAGGCATAACAAACTTATCTATGTTATGATATCAGTAGATGACATCTGTTACCATTATTATGCTTCCGATACTATTACTCTGATTTATTAATTTTGGTCTTGTGGATATTGTATGCATAGACTATGGGATTTGTATGGTAAATCTTGTAGTTGATCGATCGCTGGAAGATTCGGGTTGACTATTGGGTTGACGCGGATATCAAGCCCGATTCCCCATAATGGGCTGTGACAACACTTGGTATCAGAGCACAACCACTCTGATTCTACCTATGGATTTCCCCTGCGCATGCGTTTCCATACATTGGTAACAGATGCATAGGGTTTAATATAGAAGCCATGTTCAAACCAACAGTAGCAAGTAGGAAAATATTACCTTACCTCACACCACAAACAAGAAGTAAGAAAGATGATAATGTAAATTATGAAACAAAATTAAGGAAAACAACGATACATACCATGAAGCGAAAACAAAAAGAATCATACATATATATAACCAAAGTTATAAGGTACAAAAAAGGGGATATAGCCCACAGCCTGGGTAGTTATTCCAAGTACAAACTATCCAAACAGAAGGGTGATAAATAAAAATGTCTAAATAAATAAACTGTCATAAAACAAACATGGTACAATCCTTACCCTAGATAGTTACCCTATATACATGATGTCTCAACAGAAAAATGAAAAGATAAAGTAAAAAAGCTGATGGCGGGGGACCACTAGGGGGTGCTGATGATGAGGGTCTATCCTGTGGAATAGCTAGTAAAGGTACACTCGGATGAGCAGGAGAAGGTGTAGGACGCCTGACGTAATGGTGTATGTGGCCAACAGTAATCATGGCATCCCGAATATAGCCCACATTCCTCTTGACAGCCATCAAGTGAGCCGTGATCGTCTGCTGCATGCACTCCTGGTTCTTCTCCAATTGATCAGACATGGTCCTCAATACGTCGACCAATTGAGCCATCGCTATAGGTAGTGGGGCAACATGAGATCCTGTGGCAAGAAGGACCTCACGAGTTTCAGGGGCAACATCCTCATCCATGGCATCCTCCTCAATCGAGCCATTACTGCCATCATCACTGCTCTAATCCTCATTTGAGTCACCCTCTACCTCATCACTGGTAGATGGCTCAGGTACCTCCTCTATTACCCTAAGCCTGCAGTGAGGGCTTGCACATGTCCATGTACTAGCTCTAGGCACTGATGATGAAGGGGCCGCAGTAGATGTAAAGGCAGCAGCTGCTGCTGCTACTGCAAGTCTGGAAGGCTTGTTTGCCCTTCGAGGTTTAGACTGTGCCTCGTACTCAGGATCAGAAAGAACCACCTCATCCAACTACATGGGAGAAATGGTCTCCCAGCCAAAATCTGAGGACTCAGGGCCATTATCTATAGCCTCTCCCTCTAAACTCGCCCCACAGATGCGAAAGATGGGAGTCATGATGCGACCATAGGGAAACTAGCTCTTTTTTGCCCAATGGGTGGAAGCATGAATGATAGTGTGTAGAATCATATACGGTAGACACAAAGGCTACTGGATTTACAATCGGTGAGTCACAAACATACCAAACTAGTTAGCTCCTCACGATGCCCACCTCGGGGTAAGATGTTATGCTGAACCAACTGGCTAAGTACCCTCTGGATGGGTGTGAAATCTGACTCCATGTTCTTCTCCTTGCTCAAATGCTGTGGCTAAATCAAATCCCCTCGAATTTTCTCATACTCTTCCTCATCCAACTCAAGTAGCTCTTTGGGAGCCTTATGCAGTCGATCTCCTCCTAAAGCCACCTCCAACATGGCGGCTAACTGAGGGATCATCAGAGTAAAGTCTACACCCTTGACCCTACTGGTGATGTACCATTCCCCTGTAGCTTCATAGATGCCATACCTCAAGTTGCATTAGAAAAGATGAACCGAGTCTGGTTATACATCATCTTTGATGCGCATGGCAGGCGACCACCCGAATCAGTTGAAAGTCTCACGAACCCCGAGTTTAAATCATCAAATACCATACAGTGCCTGGCCTATACCTTGGTCTCCCTATATTTGTCCTAGTATTGACTTTGTTGGTAGGACCTGAATAACTCAACATCGAAAGCCTGTATGCTCCTAGGAACATCTCTCCTGGAAGAAAAAGCCATAACAACTGCGGGGAATAAGGGAAAGGGTTAGCATTCAAGTAAAGATAAGCAAATAATATGCAGTGGGAATTCAATGGGAACTGGCTACTGGGCATGCCAACCCATTAGAAAGGGTTGAAGGTCACTTGACCAAGTTATGTAGGCTCAATTGACCGGGACTTGAGGGTAATGAGGGTAGTCCACAGGATCCGGTTGGTCCAAGCCAAGGTGTGTCTGCCAATAAGACTAGTGGGGCTAAGTAAGTGGTAAAACATGACCCAGAAGTGACCTCAAACAATGAGAGTCCTGATGTCATTTGGTCTGGCCATTATTGTATGAGAAATGTCAGATAAGTGGAACACATGGCCAAATTCTGCACAAGCAGGTATGGATGTAATCGAAAGGATAAGCCCCACCCATGTTCACCGAACTGAAATTGGATTGGGGGAAAACTATTGGGTCCATTCTAGCCCAACTCTAGGGGTATGGACTATGCCAACTGGCAAGATAAGGTCCAGACTAGTCAAACCCACGTAGGGTGCCACTCAAATGTTCCTACCACTCATTGAGGGTGAGCCTCAGTATCAGAGTGGAAGAAGGAACTTTACAAGGAAATCGTCCTCATTCCAGAAAATTAAAAGGGAAGTAACCATACTCACCGGACCCTGCATCCCAACATTTCCACATGGGTAGTGTCCAAGGTCCTGGTGGAGTTGATTGGGGTTAGCTGGATCTTCGCCAAGGTCATGGTTAGGGTGCTAACCAAGTATGTACCATGGGTAACATCGGTTTCCAGGGAACAAGAAATCCAATGATACCTCCCTCCCATTTTGAACAAAGAACCCAGGGCAAACCCTAAGAGAATCAAAAGGAGAGTAAGAAAGGGGAGCAATAATACCTGAGCAATGGGTTTAGAGAAGAAAGACTTCCAATCGTCAGAGATGAGAGTAGGGAAGAAGACGATGCCTCACCGGAGCCCTAGGTGAGCCTTCGGGTTCCTCCGAACACAGTGTGTTGGTTTGAAAGGAAATCTCTCACTGTTAAATAAAGCAAGGAAAAATAAAAGGACCAGAGGTCCGATAACTTGAAATGAGCCTTCAAAAAGAACCTCCGGAGCAACCAAAGGTCACAACCCTTCATTGATCTAACAACAACTTGAGTTGGAGGATATAGAGATAATCAGAAGGTGTTCCATCCATTGAACCTCCCGTCAGACAATAAGCTGAGTTGGCTGAGGCTTATCCGGAGGGCATAATACCGGAAAAAGATCGTCTCCAGTCCGTCCAGCCGTCCAGTCGTGGACGGACGGACTGGATTCAAAGGACACGCCCCATGTATTGGTATGCGTGTCCTTTTAATCAGGCCGTCCAGTCCACGGCCGCGGGACGGACGCGGGCGACAAGTCCAGGGCATACCACCCGTCTCTGCCTCTGTCTGACACTCTGGTAGTTTATCTGACAGGGTTTAATCTGGCTGGAGTTTTATCAAAGGCAAGACCATCCGTTTGATCCTCCGCCTTGCCTCCAGGTAAAATAAGGCATTTTTCAGAGTGAATGTCGGATGACCTTGCACCTAATACCCCCACCGAAACTCTATAAGTTAGAGGGGAAAAGCCCGACATCTTGGTATTATCCAAGTAATTTGTTCAGGGATTGTAATCTGTAGTTATTAATGTGATAATTGGTTAAATTGTGTGGATTATGGGGTTACCATTTATTTAAACACGCCTCATTGAATGATAGGATGATATTCTCATATTGGTTACTTTATAGTTTTGTGGATTTATTGGCCATTCATTTGAACATACTATCATTCCACCCTATTAGGTGACACCTCACGTATCACCTCATTTAGAATGGTGCACTGGCATTAATGTAATGAGAAAATGTCCTTTTTCAGATCCACCCCGAGATCATCCACAATGTCACCACTCAAGCACCTTGATACGAAGCCCACCTCCAATGCACGTACTCAAGGAAATGAATTGGAAGAACACCAGCATGTGATTGCCAATGTCTTTCACTACTCACCATTCTACCCATACCCATGAAACTGGAGAGTCAAGCGGGGAACTACCTCCTTTCTCCCCTCTTGCTAGAGTTGACCTGGCTACTACATATGATACTATGATCAGCTTCCTACGACTGAAGCCAAAATGGTTTGATGGAGCATGTGAGGACTCTTCCCAACCAAGGAACTAGATTCGAATCATGGGGGAAACTACCAACAGCCTCCATTGTTCTGATGCATAGAAAGTAATGTGCGCTACCTACCAGCTAAAGGGCTCACCTTATGAATGGTGGTGCAACACTCAACCCGTACTATTGCAGCGACATGGAGTGGTAACTTGGGAAATATTCCAGGAAGCTTTCCTGGCCCGCTATGCTCCACAATGAAGGGAGCCCCGTCCGATAATGCTAGAGGCCATTCGAAGGGTTCGAGTAGGACTACCAGCACAGAAGGGTGTTGCTGAGATAAGAGAGGAATGTCATGGTAATCATCGCATGGAGGGCATTCCATCGGGACCTCGAGACTCAGGTAAGAACTTTTGTCAATAAGTAGGTCGGATAATCAGTCTAAGTATTGAATGCATGGTTAGGTTGAACGCATAGAGTAGAATCTCCTGATCCATCAAAATTGGTGATAAAGGCCCAATTGCCTCAGCTTATATAAGTGATAATGAACACTTGGTATAGGAGCACTTGGTGACTATAGAAAACCCTTGGAGGAAAAACACCTCGTATAAATGAGAACTTGGTATCCATTACATGTAATAGGGTGGTAATGAGGGGCAGGAATGTCAACAAGTCCAATTAAGCAATATACCTTGAACCCTGAGTACCAATGGATTTTCCCTGACTGGTATCTCCATCAAAGATGAAGGGCTGAGAAGTAAATAAGTATCTGACCCACTATTATGTATAAGAACTTTTTTATATAAATGTTAAAACCCCGAAGTGCAATTTGAAGGAAGCCTGGTGCACGTAGTGATATGTGAGATACTAATGTTGGATGAGGGAAGAACAATCAATAAGACACCTCTCAGATAAGGGAATAAGCATATACGATAAACCTCGATGATCAAGACTTCCACCAGGCCTCGTACTCTCATTAAGATAAGAAATAGGAATGTTGCCTTCAGCAAGTATTCCAATTTCTCATCTTAACTCAGCATTCAGCCTATTGAAACAACAGGGTAGTGAGCCTGCTTGGATCGAAGTGATAAGTGGAGGATCCAAGAGGCAACCAAATCAAATCAAAGCACCTACTATGCAAAGTATAACACCGCAGATCGAGAGGTGGGTAATTATGGGAATAGGAGCTAGGAATGTACTCTGTGATGCAAATCTAGCTGGATAATGCTCGTTAGAATTGAGAACCTTGCGAATGAAATTATTATTAACATCGCGATTATGTTGATTTATTACTTAAATGATCATCTCAAAGACTTGAGTTATTGGAATTCATTAATAAGATGGGGGAAATCAATCAAGTTATGTATCGTGCTCACTTCCCTACCCATGATCGGATGGTAACCCAACTCCAAGAATAGGAACCCCTTATAGTGGGGTGAGTCAAGACGTACTGTCACCACAGTCGTGTCGGGGAACTCAAGATCTGGAGTCAGTAACGAAGGATTGGCAAGGGTCAGTTACCAGTTATATTTCAAATTTCAACTAGGATTGATGTTATACTAACCAGAGCCATTCGCCACGAAATTACTCCCATAACCATATTGGTAACTGCATTAACCTTGTTGGGACAACTTACCCAGGGTCTACAGTAATAGGATAGAAGGATTGTGGCACGAATGGCAATGGAGTGCGATGATCTGACAGAAATATTGAACCAACAAAGGCTCCAAGGTGAGGCACCAATAAACCAAGGAATAAGTAAGCAAACCATGGGAACCACTGATGAAGGAGCACCACGTAAAAGAACAAGGACGCAATCCACGAGTAGTGGGCAGATTCCAAGGGGCCAATTTAAATTTGTACCAATGACCACCACCTCGCCCAGCAAGATACGTCAAAGGTGTTATTTTTGTAGTAGCTGAGCACATATGATCAGGGGTTATACGATACCCAAGACATCCATATTGTGTCAATGCTTTGGGAAAATGGGATACAGAGCTCAGGGCTACCAAGGGTATTAGGAATGTTACCCTCGACTCAGGGGTAGGTCTCGTACCAGCCCGTAGGAGCTAGCAGAATCAGGTACAACCTAAAACCTTTTTGTCACATGCAAGTATTTAGTGGTAAGTGTTGGAACATCAGATAGTAGGATGAGTGCACAAAGTTGTGTATATGTGAATAAGAATAAGGTCAATAAGGAGCATGTACTTACTATGTAATTTTGTGGACGAAATTCTTATAAGTTGGGGGGATTGTAAGACCCCACCTGAAATCCCCATCAAAACTGGATTTCCACTGTGTCGGGTCTTACCAGGTTAACCCTTGGTTGATAGTTGAGAGTCGAAAGCTAAGTAATGGTAATGGGGTCAACATGGGATCACTCAATAGGGGTGATGTGTACAAGGGAAACCCTAGATGCCTTCATGATTGAACCCATTGAGGTGGACCCACTAAACCAAGCTTGGAGCCTTTTTTTAGCCCAATCGGAGGATCTGCCAAATGGAACACCACCCGATAGCCTACCCCAGATTTGTATGCAAATATCACGTGTGTAAGACACTCTCTCTCCTCGGGATTCAATAAATAGGGAGCCCATTCCCTCATTTTTCTCCTAAGACATTGGGATTCATGGAAGAGGCTTTGAGAAGTATGAGGGAGCTCAAGCTTCTGCCCTAGCTTCTCTTTTGTGAGGTAAGTCCATCCCTTCCTCTCTCTTTCCCTCCTTCAGCACTAATGGGTAACCTAATGTGAGACACTCCACCATTAATGGCAGAGTGTCTCATAGGTGACTCATTCCTTGGTTGAGGGTCTATATCATTCTCTCTCCTCCAGCACTAGTGGTAGATCAATGGAGTCACTCCCCCATCAGTGACCATCATTAATGAAAGTAAAACCTAAACCCCAGAACCATAGGTGGTCTACCCATAGAATAGAATCCATATCTCTTTCCCCTCTTCCAACAACCTTGGTAGGTTAATGGTAGGACATTCTACCATTAATGGCTACCATTAATGGAGACCAAGAACAAATCCTAAAAGTAGACTGTAAACCACTCTCTTATGGGCAGTGAAACGAGCCATTAGCAACTCCCATCTCTTCCCCTAGCTTGGGGAGAAGATTCCCATAGACTGAGAACCATGTAATTGGCAATGGGGATGAAATGCCCCAAAGAAGGAAGGCAAGAGCTCTGGTTCAAGTGACTTTTGCACTCGCTTCGGAGGATGCACACCGGGGGCATATCCTCCGAAGGCATTGGAGGCAAATCCTTCGGCACTGTCACACCCCAATTCTGGACTAACCAATGGTGTGATGAACCATCATAAGAACCAATGGTTCAAACTAGGATCTCGTATAGGCCGTACCAACCATGTTAAACCAAAACACATTCCATAGTAATAATCAGATGTAATAAAATAATAGCAGAAGTCTTTATTAATAATGAATTGAGTGTCTATGATGATAAGTAGATAATAAACTAGTTATCTCCCAGTAACCACAACATAACTATTACAAATACCAAATACGAAGGTTAAATACTAAGCGTAAACATAGCTGAAATACTCGCTTGACAAATCATATTCGTCCTCCACAGCTTGCTTGACCAAAGCTACCACATGTCTATATGTTGGCGCCTTCATGTAGTCTTCAACGGTATTATCTGCATCATTAGAAACTAAAAAAAAAACAGAACCATGGGGTGAGCTCAAAACCTAGCTCAGTAAGAAAATAAAACAATGCGCAAACATATGCATGCATTTAATTCATATCTTTGGTCTAGTTTTAAAGTTTGCAATGTGCTATAGAAATGATTGGTGACCACGGCATCTCTATACACGAGTATGTGAATCCGCCCAACGGATCAGACACCATTTTTGTCCTACATGCACCCACCATGGAAAAGAGATAGAGCTAAAGTGTTCGGATCACACACCGCCAATACTTTCCTTGATGCCCTACCCATACCAATATGTAAGCCCCTATTGGCGAGGGCTTGCAAACTAGACTCGCAACTAACCAATCCTAATGCCATCTAAATGTATCAAATGTCTCACCCTAACATCCCTCAATACGTCCATAGAGATAGAGCTAAGGCCCCTCGACAGAGTCAGAGATCACACGGTCCTAGACCACCTCCCCTGATGTCCTATGATGTAATAGTTCTATTAAGGTAATGGCGATACGACGATGTCAGTGGGCAAGACTTGAGTAGAGACAGAGCTAGAGTCTGGTGTCTAGGTTGAACCACAATGCCACATCCTCCCCTTGATTCCCCACTCACATCCAACACACTAACCACACACACAATCACATGCCTATTCCTAGTATCATCACCATTATGTTATAAATAGACAATAATAAATATGAATGAGTAAAAATAGCAATAATATTGGATGACATGTGAGATGTACATTACAAGCATACAAGCATAGAAGCATTCATTGCATTGGACAAATAAAATAAAATAGCTTGTTATTATCCAATTAGTTTAGGTCTTATTCCCTCACCTTTGATTGATGTTTGTTCCTTTCCCAAGCTTTGAAAGTCACTTTGAATATAATGGAAATCTAAACAATTAATGTATTTAAGTTAGGGTTCAAGTTTATCAAGTTACAGTAGTCAAAAACCTTGTCTGATCTCAAAATATACTTGTTGTTATCGTATGGTCGATACCCTATGGTGACACTATATGCCACCGTACCTGTAACCATACGTTTCTTGAATTCTTCCCGAATGGTTGTGGTCGACTCTCTTCTCATCCTATGGTCGACCATAGCTACGACCATATGTAGTCAGGTTAATTTTTACTTCTCATACGAATTCCTCCTCTGGGCTCATCAATGGGATTCATCGTAAAATCATTTTATGGCATTTAATCACAGTTTATCCTTATCAATTATCCCTACCCTACTCTCTATGGTTTCCCATAGAAAACCTATAACCTAATCATTGTAATAGGTTCTATATATCAATTTGAAAAGAACCTATTCTATCTGATCTACCCTACAGAGTCAAGTCCATACCTTAAACTTGTTGTAGAGAGATAGAACTCTTCTCTACAAAACCCTTCTCCAAGCTTTCTTCTCCAAATCTCCTTCTCATTTTCTTCCTCTCTTTCTTTCTCTCTTAGGTTTAGAGTTTCAATTTGGATTCTAAAAGAGTGAAAGAGGCTAAGGGACGTCCTTTATAAAGAGAAAAACCTCCATATAGAGTCCTCTTTCAATTAAGAAAGAGTCCTCCTCAAATTACGAAAGTTTCCTAAACACGGAGTCGGTTTTGGGTTCGTATGGTCGATGAACAATCAATAAGACACCTCTCAGATAAGGGAATAAGCATATACGATAAACCTCGATGATCAAGACTTCCACCAGGCCTCGTACTCTCATTAAGATAAGAAATAGGAATGTTGCCTTCAGCAAGTATTCCAATTTCTCATCTTAACTCAGCATTCAGCCTATTGAAACAACAGGGTAGTGAGCCTGCTTGGATCGAAGTGATAAGTGGAGGATCCAAGAGGCAACCAAATCAAATCAAAGCACCTACTATGCAAAGTATAACACCGCAGATCGAGAGGTGGGTAATTACGGGAATAGGAGCTAGGAATGTACCCTGTGATGCAAATCTAGCTGGATAATGCTTGTTAAAATTGAGAACCTTGCGAATGCAATTATTATTAACATCGCGATTATGTTGATTGATTACTTAAATGATCATCTCAAAGACTTGAGTTATTGGAATTCATTAATAAGATGGGGGAAATCAATCAAGTTATGTATCGTGCTCACTTCCCTACCCATGATCGAATGGTGACCCAAGCTCCGAGAATAGGAACCCCTTATAGTGGGGTGAATCAAGACGTACTGTCACCACAGTCGTGTTGGGGAACTCAAGATTTGGAGTCAGTAACGAAGGATTAGCAAGGGTCAGTTGCCAGTTATATTTCAAATTTCAACTAGGATTGATGTTATACTAACCAGAGCCATTCGCCACGAAATTACTCCCATAACCATATTGGTAACTGCATTAACCTTGTTGGGACAACTTACCCAGGGTCTACAGTAATAGGATAGAAGTATTGTGGCACGAATGGCAATGGAGTGCGATGATCTGACAGAAATATTGAACCAACAAAGGCTCCAAGGTGAGGCACCGATAAACCAAGGAATAAGTAAGCAACCCATGGGAACCACTGATGAAGGAGCACCATGTAAAATAACAGGGACGCAATCCACGAGTAGTGGGCAGATTCCAAGGGGCCAATTTAAATTTGTACCAATGACCACCACCTCGCCCAGCAAGATACGTCAAAGGTGTTATTTTTGTAGTAGCTGAGCACATATGATCAGGGGTTATACGATACCCGAGACATCCATATTGTGTCAATGCTTTGGGAAAATGGGATACAGAGCTCAGGACTACCAAGGGTATTAGGAATGTTACCCTCGACTCAGGGGTAGGTCTCGTACCAGCCCGTAGGATCCAGCAGAATCAGGTACAACCTAAAACCTTTTTGTCACATGCAAGTATTTAGTGGTAAGCGTTGGAACATCAGATAGTAGGATGAGTGCACAAAGTTGTGTATATGTGAATAAGAATAAGGTCAATAAGGAGCATGTACTTACTATGTAATTTTGTGGACGAAATTCTTATAAGTTGGGGGGATTGTAAGACCCCACCTGAAATCCCCATCAAAACTGGATTTCCACTGTGTCGGGTCTTACCAGGTTAACCCTTGGTTGATAGTTGAGAGTCGAAAGCTAAGTAATGGTAATGGGGTCAACAAGGGATCACTCAATAGGGGTGATGTGTACAAGGGAAGCCCTAAATGCCTTCATGATTGAACCCATTGAGGTGGATCCACTAAACCAAGCTTGGAGCCTTTTTTTAGCCCAATCGGAGGATCTGCCAAATGGAACACCACCCGATAGCCTACCCCAGATTTGTATGCGAATATCTCGTGTGTAAGACACTCTCTCTCCTCGGGATTCAATAAATAGGGAGCCCATTCCCTCATTTTCATCCTAAGACATTGGGATTCATGGAAGAGGCTTTGAGAAGTATGAGGGAGCTCAAGCTTCTGCCCTAGCTTCTCTTTTGTGAGGTAAGTCCATCCCTTCCTCTCTCTTTCCCTCCTTCAGCACTAATGGGTAACCTAATGTGAGACACTCCACCATTAATGGCAGAGTGTCTCATAGGTGACTCATTCCTTGGTTGAGGGTCTATATCATTCTCTCTCCTCCAGCACTAGTGGTAGATCAATGGAGTCACTCCCCCATCAGTGACCATCATTAATGAAAGTAAAACCTAAACCCCAGAACCATAGGTGGTCTACCCATAGAATAGAATCCATATCTCTTTCCCCTCTTCCAACAACCTTGGTAGGTTAATGGTAGGACATTCTACCATTAATGGCTACCATTAATGGAGACCAAGAACAAATCCTAAAAGTAGACTGTAAACCACTCTCTTATGGGCAGTGAAACGAGCCATTAGCAACTCCCATCTCTTCCCCTAGCTTGGGGAGAAGATTCCCATAGACTGAGAACCATGTAATTGGCAATGGGGATGAAATGCCCCAAAGAAGGAAGGCAAGAGCTCTGGTTCAAGTGACTTTTGCACTCGCTTCGGAGGATGCACACCGGGGGCACATCCTCCGAAGGCATTGGAGGCAAATCCTCTGGCACTGTCACACCCCAATTCTGGACTAACCAATGGTGTGATGAACCATCATAAGAACCAATGGTTCAAACTAGGATCTCGTTTAGGCCGTGCCAACCATGTTAAACCAAAACACATTCCATAGTAATAATCAGATGTAATCAAATAATAGCAGAAGTCTTTATTAATAATGAACTGAGTGTCTATGATGATAAGTAGATAATAAACTAGTTATCTCCCAGTAACCACAACATAACTATTACAAATACCAAATACGAAGATTAAATACTAAGCGTAAACATAGCTGAAATACTCGCTTGACAAATCATATTCGTCCTCCACAGCTTGCTTGACCATAGCTACCACATGTTTATATGTTGGCGCCTTCATGTAGTCTTCAACGGTATTATCTGCATCATTAGAAACTAAAAAAAAAATAGAACCATGGGGTGAGCTCACAACCTAGCTCAGTAAGAAAATAAAACAATGCGCAAACATATGCATGCATTTAATTCATATCTTTGGTCTAGTTTTAAAGTTTGCAATGTGCTATAGAAATGATTGGTGACCACGGCATCTCTATACACGAGTATGTGAATCCGCCCAACGGATCAGACACCATTTTCGTCCTACATGCACCCACCATGGAAAAGAGATAGAGCTAAAGTGTTTGGATCACACACCGCCAATACTTTCATTGATGCCCTACCCATACCAATACGTAAGCCCCTATTGGCGAGGGCTTGCAAACTAGGCTCGCAACTAACCAATCCTAATGCCATCTAAATGTATCAAATGTCTCACCCCAGCATCCCTCAATACGTCCATAGAGATAGAGCTAAGGCCCCTCGACAGAGTCAGAGACCACACGGTCCTAGACCACCTCCCCTGATGTCCTATGATGTAATAGTTCTATTAAGGTAATGGCGATATGACGATGTCAGTGGGAAAGAATTGAGTAGAGACAGAGCTAGAGTCTGGTGTCTAGATTGAACCACAATGCCACATCCTCCCCCTGATGCCCCACTCACATCCAACACACTAACCACACACACAATCACATGCCTATTCCTAGTATCATCACCATTATGTTATAAATAGACAATAATAAATATGAATGAGTAAAAATAGCAATAATATTGGATGACATGTGAGATGTACATTACAAGCATACAAGCATAGAAGCATTCATTGCATTGGACAAATAAAATAAAATAGTTTGTTATTATCCAATTAGTTTAGGTCTTATTCTCTCACCTTTGATTTATGTTTGTTCCTTTCCCAAGCTTTGAAAGTCACTTTGAATATAATGGAAATCTAAACAATTAATGTATTTAAGTTAGGGTTCAAGTTTATCAAGTTACAGTAGTCAAAAACCTTGTCTGATCTCAAAATATACTTGTTGTTATCTATGGTCGATACCCTATGGTGACACTATATGCCACCGTACCTGTAACCATACGTTTCTTGAATTCTTCCCGAATGGTTGTGGTCGACTCTCTTCTCATCCTATGGTCGACCATAGCTACGACCATATGTAGTCAGGTTAATTTTTACTTCTCATACGAATTCCTCCTCTGGGCTCATCAATGGGATTCATCGTAAAATCATTTTATGGCATTTAATCACAGTTTATCCTTATCAATTATCCCTACCCTACTCTCTATGGTTTCCCATAGAAAACCTATAACCTAATCATTGTAATAGGTTCTATATATCAATTTGAAAAGAACCTATTCTATCTGATCTACCCTACAGAGTCAAGTCCATACCTTAAACTTGTTGTAGAGAGATAGAACTCTTCTCTACAAAACCCTTCTCCAAGCTTTCTTCTCCAAATCTCCTTCTCATTTTCTTCCTCTCTTTCTTTCTCTCTTAGGTTTAGAGTTTCAATTTGGATTCTAAAAGAGTGAAAGAGGCTAAGGGACGTCCTTTATAAAGAGAAAAACCTCCATATAGAGTCCTCTTTCAATTAAGAAAGAGTCCTCCTCAAATTAGAAAAGTTTCCTAAACACGGAGTCGGTTTTGGGTTCGTATGGTCGATTATGCAGTCGCATACTCCGTCCATCATACAACCAAAACATGCGACCATATGTTGTGCAGTCACAACTTAGTCGACCATATGGTCGACCATACCCCTCAAAAATACTACCATACGTCCAAAATTTACTGGTTTTTAGTTTTTGACTGGTTGCTTCCACACAAACTTAAACTGTCAACCACACCAATTAAGTTTGACTTGTTGCTTATCTCATCTTGTGGTTTCTTCATACAATTGGTTCACTTGAGCTGATTATGATGGAAAAATAGGCCACGGTAGGAGAACATAAGGTTAGACCGGGTTCGTGGCGTACGGGTCTTACAACCCCACCACCCTTAACGAAAATTTTGTCCTCAAAATTTTTATGTACGAATCTTACAGGCACCTATCAGAGGCTCTATATATTTGACCTTTTGAGCATTATATCTAACCGGAGGATATATTGGAAGGAATGCCATCTGGCAATGCCTTCGAAATATATCCATCTGCTCTCGGTAATGATTGTCTGATCACTGAAGATTCATCCGGAGGATGTACCAAATGACACATCATCCGTCACACCCTCCGATTTATTCAAAGAACTAGATAAACATTCTAAGCGTTTAGAGAAGGGAAGAACCAAAGGTTGTATCATCCGTGTCCTCTGTTTATTTCTGGCTCTATCAGTCAGTAAGCCTAGCTAGGATCCATTGGGACCAACCCTTGGGTTCTCGACTTATCAAGGGAACCATGTATGGACACCTATAACCTGTCCATGCTAATTTAAGAGGCATGAAAGTTAATCTAATGAAACTATCAAATTAATGTAGGTAATCCAACATTGGCTAGAGGCAAAGCTGCATGTTAGATTCAAAGTTCAACAGCACCCTTGGTGCCTATAAGTAAGGGGTTGAGTCCTTAGAGTTTGAGCATGTGTAATGTGCTTTAAATATTGTTATTGAGTTATAACAGGCCCACTTTCACGCTTATTAACATGTCATCCAATAACTACTATATATGAGTATGCATTTACATAACAACTATAACTATGTATGTGTGTGACTTACAGATACACAGGTGAGGGTGATATGTGGATACAGGGATCATGTTGGGAATTGCTAGTACCTTAGCGGAGGCAAGGTGAACCATGGGAGTGGGGAACTGGGGTCTCTGCTGGGGTACAGCCTTGTTAAGGATAACCATGTATAATGGTTCATGTGATGAGCGAAACTTGGAGGGTGATGCATGGAACATGAATCATGTTGGATTGTTAGCACTCTAGCGGGGACACGATGAACCATGGGAGTAGGGAGTCGGGGGTTTCTGCTGGGATGTGGCATTTATTTTACTCGCATACCATGTCTTGCTTGATTCATGTAAGATGGTTATGATTGGTGATGATTGAGATTGTTGTGATTGTTATGTGCTTGGTGACCTTGTGTCACAGCCAGCACTCTAGCGGAGGTACAGTGGTCCATGGGGAGTGGTGCTGGGGGTTTCTGCTGGGGTGCAGCCCCCTTTACTTTATGCATCTCATGCATCACTATTACCCATGGTTGTATGTCCTACGCTTTAAGCGGGATGACTTACTAGGAGAGGGGAGGTTCGGGTGTTCAGGAAGGGGGCATGTGAATATGTTCAGGAAGGGGGGCATGCGAACAAATCCAGGGGTGGTATGGTTCACACAAATATCTGCTTAGGTACAGCAAAAACCATGAAGCATTCATACTTTAATGTGCATCGTTATTGTGTTTACTTTATTGTTGATCATGATGTGATGATGATAGAAGTGCATTGATACTCGACTTCTCACGGAGTTGGGATGGGAGCTCATCCCTCAATATCAAAATCTTTTTAGCTTTGGTTGCAAGTACCTTTTCTGTAGCTGCTAATCTAATAGAGGCCACTATGGTAGAGAGCTCCTCTCCTGGTGGAGGTCCACTGAAGGATCATCCCAAGGGCTTTCTTGTATGAATCTACGGGACCTGATGTGGGGCTTTATCTATTTCCTCTATGAACTCCTAGGTGGACAATGTTTTAGTTTATCTATATTTATTATACTTAGATTTACTCCTTGGGATATTGTATAGTAAATTATGATATAATATTGTAGAACTTGTTTTGAAAGGCATAACAAACTTATCTATGTTATGATATCAGTAGATGACATCTTTTACCATTATTATGCTTCTGCTACTATTACTTTGATTTATCTATTTTGGTCTTATGGATATTGTATGCGTAGACTGAAGGATTCGTACGGTAAATCTTGTGGTTAATCGATCACTAGAAGATTCGGGTTGACTATTAGGTTGACCGGGATATCATGCCCGATTTCCCATAATGAACTATGACATCCGTCCTGTCAGTTCTTGGACCTACTTTGGTTTTGTTGGGGCTGACATCTTCATGATGGTGTCAATCTTTGTCAGGTTGGCTTCGATGCCCCTATTAGACACCATAAAGCCTAGGAACCTTTAAGAACAGACTTTGAACGGGTACTTAGTAGGGTTAAGTCGCATCTGGTTGCTGTGGAGGACTTCAAATGCTTCTCGTAGGTCATCAAGATGGTTGATGTTCCTCTTGCTCTTGACTAGGAAGCCGTCTATGTAGACTTCCATGTTTCTTTCGATTTGGTTTTCGAATACTTTGTTTACCAATCTCTAGTAAGTTGCTCCTGCGTTCTTGATGCCAAAAGGCATTGTGTTGAAGTAGTAGAGTTCATTGCTGGTAATAAAGGCTGTGTTGATTTCGTCTGGCTTGTACATCTTAATCTAATTATATCCAGAGTAAGCATCCATGAAAGAGCATTTCATGGCCTGCCATCGCATCAATCAACCTATTAATTCTAGGGAGAGGGTAGTAGTCCTTAAGACAAGCTTTATTGAGATCGGAATAGTAATTATAAATACGCCATTTCCCATTGGACTTTGGCACCATCACTACATTAGAAACCCACTGTAGGTATTTGACTTCTCTAATAAAACCAGCAGCTAATAACTTATCTACTTCTACTTTAATGGCAGCTTTATGCTCAAGCACGAAGTTTCTTTTCTTCTAATGAACCGGCTTGAACTTGGGATCAATTGCAAGTCGGTGATCCATCAAATCTCTGGGTATCCCTAGCATGTCGGAAGTTGGCCATGCAAAGACGTCCAGGTGGCTCTTCAAAAAATTGATCAAGTTCTCCCTTTGTTCGCCTTATAGGGAAGACCCGATCTAGAAGTACTTCTCTGTTTCTCCCTCCGAGATGGTACCTGATCCAACTCTTCCATAGGAGTTCCTTGTAGGGGTGCAACAGGGTCGGGTTGGGTCAGGTATTTGCAAACCCCAACCCTAACCAAGGCCCTTTCATGTTAACCCAAACCTTACCCTACCCTAGCAGGGTTCACCCAAACCCTGCCCTACCCTAATTGACAATGATTGGGCCGAGCTAGGTCTGGTTTACCCTGATTGACCCTGAATCAGGGTCGGGCTGACCCTAATTTACCCATGTAAATTGAAATTATATCTCAATTGATAGTCAAAAATCAAAGTCTGGACTCAAGAGAACCTGTGGCTAAATTAATTGGGTCTTGTGCCCTTTAGTACTAAACTACTAACATATATTAATGTTTCACATTAGAGACTACTGATTTTGCATGGGACATTTGCAAGAAAGTGTTGTTTAAA
The DNA here is from genome assembly GCA_028583415.1 of Protea cynaroides. Lineage (NCBI taxonomy): Eukaryota > Viridiplantae > Streptophyta > Magnoliopsida > Proteales > Proteaceae > Protea > Protea cynaroides. The sequence goes on along the minus strand of CM053273.1, from coordinate 45,161,344 downwards.
TACTCTCAAAAAAATTAAATGAAATCCAAACCTAATGATATCCGATGTATTGTAAGTTTGTAACTACAATTGTCATGCTATATTCAGTTGTGGTTGCCATCTATTGATTTAATTTAATTATATTTTGTGTGGCTCTTGAATTTATTGTACATATTGATGAATTATTAATAATAAAAAAGAAGTTAAGATTTTTAGGAAATGAAGAGATGTAAAACGCAGATTCTTATTTGTAAGGAATAGTAGATTCCTAGTTGTTAGGATTAAGGAATAAAGAATATAAGATATTGTGGACTCTTATCACTTTATAAGCATGATTTGTGGATGGATTTTTTTGGACTCTCACAAGCAATATTTGCGGATAGATTTGTTCACTGTTACATTGTTTAGAAGAAATTAACGATGGTCTTACTTACCTTCTTTGTCGGCAATCCAAGTCTCCAACAGTTATAAATCTTTCGATTATTAACGTTTTTATTTAACTACAGAAAGAGAAAAGACAAGATAAGTGATTAAAATAAAAAACAAAGAAAACAAAGACGCTACTGCTGGAGTGGTGGTACAACCGTAGAGAGAAAATTGCAAAATGAGGGAAAGAGAAACTTCGAATACTTTGTATTACTTGGGTAGAAAGGAGAAGGCAAACAAAACGAATTTGCGTTAATCTTTGTTTAATGAAGAAACGAAAAATGAAGGGACTTTGGATTAATTTGTTTAGGAAACTATGAAAGAGTTAATCTTTGTTTAATGAAACAGAAAATGAAGCAATTTAGGGTTTTCACTGTCGGGGTTTTAAATACCCTATAACCTGATTCGGCCCTATCAGGGTCCAGGCCGAGTTAGGCCCTAACCGGGTTCGGGCGGGTTTGGGCAAGCTCCGATCATTAGGATAAAACTTGCACCCCTAGTTCCTCGCTACTGGTGGAAGTCTTCTCGGAGGTCTTCAATTTGGATTGACTAAGTTGTCAAAATATCATCCTTTTCATCTAAGTCAGTCTTATAGCATCTGTGGGACAGCTTCTGATTGACCCTACAATATTCAGTTTCGTGTTCGGTTGGGAACCTCATAACGAGATAGTAGGTCAACACGCAAGCTCTCAAAAGATTAAGCCCTGGCCAACCTAAAATCACGTTGTGGCTGGACGGGATGTCCACCACCATATATGACGTCAGAATAGTTGCCCTTTTGGGCTTGGTTCCAACTTGGGTCTCCAGATTTATTCCTCCCTTGATCTTTACTGCATCCCCAAAAAAGTTGATCAAGGAATACCTGATGGGCTGCAAACGTCTTTCATCGAGATTTATGGCCTTGAACACGTGATAGTAAAGAATATCCATAGAACTACCAGTGTCGACCAGAACTCGCTCGACTTCATTGACCTTGTCGATCACCATCGTAATCACAATAGCATCTTTATGTGGAACCTTGATGTCGATCAATTCTTCATCAGAGAAGGTGATAACATCCCCTGTTTGGTAGGGTACAGAGGATACCAATGCACTGCAAACACTTTAGTATAGGCAGCACGACTATTTTTGGAGGTATTCCTAGCAGCTGGGCCTCCTATGATCGCCTTTGCATAGTGCTCTAAATTACCATTCGAGTGTTGTGGGGATCCCAGCTTCCCTTCTAGGGCAATTGGTACTTTTTCTCTAGTGTGCCAATGTGCTTGCGTAGCAGGCTGGTAATCCTTTGGTGACTTGCATGTCATTGTAGCGACTTTGGCTCTTTCAGGCTAAGATTTTTGAAGCTCTCCATAAGGTCGGCTATCACTTCCTTAGGTTTATAGTCGGCCCCCATCATAACCCCTAACTTCTGACCCTGGTAGAATACTGAGAACCGCCTAGTCAACTCGGCCACTGCCTCTTCAACTTGTGTTGCACTTAGAGTCTCATGATATGTAGAGTTGGGCTACGCCCTCTGTGCGGCAATTGCTACTGTGGTTGGCCCACTAGTGGTCCCTTTAGGATTACTCCAATATGGCCCCCGCCTATGTCACTGATTTTCCTTAGTGGCGGTGATTTAGGCTCGTCATCGGAATCATCTCGGTCTTTGCAACCATGTTTTGGTCCACGTCCTCCTAGAATTCTGAGGGTTGCTTTCTTCTTTGTCTACCCTCAGGCTATGGTTTACCAACATATTCTTTAGCATGACCACGTTTAATTAAATCTTCAATTGGGTACCTGAGCACTTGGCATCTTTATGTGTTGTGACCATGGTCACGATGGTACTTGTAGTATTTCTTGACTGACCTGTCCTTTGGATTTGCTTTCATCTTTGGAGGATCTTTCAACTCTAAGGGTGTGCCCTTCTGCTCATACATCACTTCTGCCATTGACATATTTAGAAGAGTGAAAGCATCCCAGTTGAATTCCACTTTTGTTACCTGTTTGCCAAGGAAGCTGTCCTTTCCTGACTTCTGCTTCTTAGATGGTTGTGTGGAAGTCGCAACATCAGCTGCTTGAGAGTTGGTCTTTTTCTTTTCTCCTGTCTTCTGCTTGTCTTGCTTCAAGAGCAAGGCATCATTAGCAGTGGTGTACTTGTCGCACCTGGCTCTTAAGTTTGCCAGGTCAGCAGGTGGCCTCTTGGCCAATGATTTCAGCAAATTTGGATCAGTTACCCCATCGTATAGGGTGTCATCCTTACATCTGGGCTGAGGTTCTTTATCTCCAGGGCCTCATTATTAAATCTTGACAGGAAATTCCTCGAAGACTCTCCTGGTTCCTGCTTAACTCGCATCAGGTAGTTGGAGTCTTTTCTGGGCTCCGCCTGAGTTTGGAAGTGATCAAAGAAACAATCACTCAACTCATCAAAGCTCTGGATCGAGTTGACTGGAAGGTTGTTAAACCATAGTCAACCCGGACCTTTCAGTATAAAGGGGAATGCCCTTCAGAGAATGGCATCATTGTACTTATAGAGGAACATCATGGCTAAATAATTGTCGAGATGCAGCTGAGGATCTGTGGTTCTATCATAGGGATCGATCTTGGGCATCCTAAAATTATCAGGTTTGGGGGTGTCCATGATCTCCCTAGAAAAGGCCATGTCGGTATGGTATTCCCTTTTCCTATGGGCATTTGCTCGTATGGCATGCAATTTCTCCATCTCGCTAAGTTTTTCCTGCATGGCTAGTATCTGCTATTCAAGTGTTCCTTGATTTAAAGTTGGCACTTATTTTCCAGCTGCAAGTGTAACGACAAGGGTCGCATTAGTGATAGCATTGTGTTCCATGAGTTTATCAGTTGCAGCCTTGATCTCTGTGGCTCTATGATCTGCTCTGGCAGCATCGACTCATCTTTGTACGACCTCTGCTTCTCCCTCTTGCCTAGGCCCCAGGAAATCATGTATAGAGAGATGCTCAATACTCTTTGAATGACTAGACGACACCTCTTCTCCGACTTTATAGTCGGAGTCATCCACTGAGACAAGGGTAGGCATTCTGTCTTGCTGGGGGCTAGGAGATGGGTGGGCCGATTGATGTAACTGTCTAAATTGTCTCTAGGATCCTGCCCTTGGAACCCTAGCCCTCCTATTCGGGTTGCGTCGTAGTGAACCAGGTGGTGGCATAAGAGCCCTCGTAAGCATCGCTATCTGCTCAGAGAGAGTGTCGAATTGTTCTTGTGTGACATACTGGCCAGCTGCTGGTGGAGGTGGAGGAACTCTTACTAAAGGATTTACACCATGACCCCCTTCATCCCCATCGTTTGGGGGTTGACTCCTATCGGCTCTACCAGTATTATTCCTTGTAGTCACCATCTTTGAGAGTTATAGACCGCACTATAGATCTTCTTCGAACAATAGTCAAGGCCCTACGGTGGGCACCAAACTGTTGCTGCTGAAACTGGGCTAGCTAACGTGTCCCACTTCCTATAAAATAGATGAAGGTTATCGGAGCAGGACGGTGGTGTCTGGTTTTCACTCCGAAGATCAAGTTAGCAACATAGCAAGCAATATGGAACTTATAAAAAGAGAGTAAGCTCCTTAGAGAGTGGGGTTCCCTGAGTATTCTCAGAGTGAGTAGAAATTAGATGATATTACCTATGACCGTTGAATCTAATATAGAGGACACACCTATAGTTGGATCTGGATACATCATCCAACAATGGTGTTTGAATAGGGGTGTATGACTCTATGAGAGCCAATCCGATCATTTCCTGTAACTGTAGGATGAAGATCCTACGACTGGGTGAAGTTGCCAATTCCAACATTTCAGGTCGTCACGTGCGCTCTTCGTGGGTGGAGAGTCCTACACAAAGTCCAATTCTCCACATCATACCCTAATAGGAATCTCCACAGTCCTCCAGAGACCGACTTGGAGACCTAATACATGTAAACCTACACGTGCTTCCCCTCATAGTCATGGGAACTCTCTGGAGGTAACATCTGGCAGGACACGTGTCATCCTCTTATTACAACATGCGGATAGACACGTGTTGCCCTACGATTAGTCGTGCGAAATATGCTATCAACAATGATGCCATAAAAAAGTTCTAGTTGATGAGATGATTAAAAACAAACACATTGCTAGGTACACGATGAAGGAGATAGAAACATTTAAACACCTATACTCATACTTTGAGGTAACAATATTAATCTGAAAAAAAATGGCTGAGGCATTTAAATTGCAATTACCTAAGATGGATTTTACCGAAGCAATGTATGGTCCCAATATGATATTGTTGGACTGTATGTTGTAATTGTTGGCAAATAGGCTAACTCTGATGAGAGAGAATGTGTGTGGGCCTCATTGGTGATGTGGACAACACTCATGCAGGAGATATGTGTTAAAAAGAGGAGAGAGAAAATAGAGAGAGTATGGGTCCCATTGTCTGTGTGGCAATCATAGCTGATGTGCCAATTGGCAAGCACAGAATGAAGATAGAGAAAGAAGAGAGAGAAAGAAGAAAGAGAATGAAGAAAGAGAAAGAAGTGAGAGGATGAAGCGAGAGAAAAAAGATAAAAGATGTAGGTGGGACCCACAGGTGAGTTGGCTTGCCACCATAGCAGCCAGGTGCCCGCAGCCGAGGCCAGCACCAGCAACCCCAAGCAGCAGGCCCTCAAGCCTGTGCCCTCACAGGCCTTGCACAAGCATCTGGGGGTGCCCCCAACTGCTTAACCTATTGCAGGGAGAGAGAAAAGCTTACTGGAACTCTCTCCCTTGAGTGATAATTTTTGTGTTACAATCGGTTACAGACGCCATAAGGTTGTTTAGGGCATTTTGGGGAGTTGAAAAAGGAGAAAACTTGACATCAACAGCTACGAGTGAGTTGTATCGGAGATATTCCTATCAAACGGCTTACAAAATGGCTGGCTACAGTGTATAGACGCCGAAGGAAAAAGGTTCTTGTGCGGGTCATCTAATTGGTCAACTAAAGCCTTATATTATAGCCCACGATACATGAAAACTTTCGTCGTATTCGGTGTAGCGCACACATGGTAAAGCATCGGATCAAATTCTGATCCAATGGGTCTCAATTGCATTGATCATGCCTGACGTGATTTGACATATCCTACGGCGGTGGAGTAATCCCACCTTTACATTACAGATCCAACGACCATTTGAAAAGATGCTCTGATCGGCCAACCATAACTCGACACTGAGTTCTGTCCTGTCAGCAGCGGTTTGGCTTGGTGCTTCGTGGGTATACAGGTATGATTTAAAAGATGGCATTTTAAATGATCTCACTGGCCAATCTTGTTTTGGCCATATCTTGGCCATCCGATATCCAAATCGGATGGTTCAACGTGCTCTGAACTCCATTTTGAATTCTCTATCTATTGAGAAGTGTTTGGAGTTAGGTTGGTTGATGTCAGGCCCATGCCCAAACCCCGTTACGATTTAACTATTTAGGGCATGTGTCGGGTCTTCCCACGTGCGAATGTATCGAGCCGACCAGACCAAAGATGATGACGTACCCGTGAGGGGACACCAAAGCTATTATTTTGAACCTCCGATGTCATTAGAGTGCATGCCATTGCACTAAGAGAGGTCTCAGACCCATCTTATGTGACCACCTAGGGCATAGCACACACACACCTAAGCTGGCCGACCAAAAAAGGAGGTCCGACTAGAGAAATAAGTGGTGCAATTGCGCATCAACCGCACGCTGTGACGCCACACCCTGTGCGCAATCAGTGTTGGAGACCGACTGACCGCGGGACCCACTGAATGGATTGAGTTCTCTCTTTGCAAGGTAAGGTGACTATGCATGATTCTATTCATGGTAGGCTGACCATATTTAAGCCAAGAAAGGAAGGAATGAGGAAGATCTTCTTTGTTTCCATTTGGGTGCTCCCTCTTGTTAGTTTTGGCATTATAGTGGATCTTAGAGTGGATCCACTCTATCAAATCAAACCATTAGTCAAGGTTGAGATAGAGAACGCCTGACACATGAACCTAAGAAGAAGAGAGAAAAAAAAGGAGAGGAAGAAGAAAGAAGGAGAAGAGAAGAGAGGAAGAAAACTCCCCCTAGTTACCACCTAGCAAAGAGAGAGAAGGAAAAAGAGGAAAGACACAAGAAGAAAGAAAAGAAAAGGAAGAGAGGAGCTTACCTCTGGAGCAACAGTGCTTGCTGGGAACGAGAAGGAGAGTCGGACCTTTGTATGTATCCTCTCACTCTAAGATCTAAATCGATTAATGGAACTGTAAGGTAACGATTCAAATAATGTCTGTAGGAAATAATATATTTCACCTTAATGGTTGTGGTGTTGTAAGGGAATGTCTATGACTCTATCGAAAGAAGAAGCATCGACCACCATAAATGTCACACCTCATTTCTGACTGAACCAGAAGTGTGTGTGAACCGTCACTGAACCAATGGTTCACACCAGGATCTCCATAAGACCGTGTCCACTCATACAAACCATTGCACATAACCATAATCAGAATATAATAAAATACAGCGGAAGTTTTAAATTAAATGAACTGAGTACTCTATTGATAATTTAAATAAAATATCTAATTATTCTCCACACCAAAACGTAAATAATTATCCTTACATCAACTGTATCTCCAACTGAAAATAAATAAAAATAAATTAAATCAACATACTAGAGGTACACGCAGAAAGGGCATTCGCATGAAGCATCATGCTCGTCCTCCCCTGCTTACACTTCTAAAGCTGCAAGACCTCCATACACCGGAGCATCCATGTAGTCCTCCACAGTATAACCTGCATCAACATCTAAAACAGGTATATATGTAAGACCCGCACTCTGGAAACCCGGTCTAAACCTTGGTTTTGTGTCGTGACAGGTCTTCCGATCATCACCGAGCCAGACGGGGCAAGCGGATAACAAACAGGTACGAAATCGGACCGAAGTCGACCAATTATACCTGGTTTTAGGTATACCGGTCGATGGTACCGGATGATGGTACCGGTCGACCGGTATGGCCTGCACAGCTATGTGCGGGAATTTGGAAATTAGTCTCTGCGGGTCCCACTTTCCTGATTTCGAATCCTAGAAGTTTCCTAATCCTAGTAGGGTTACTAAACCCTATTTCTAGCCTATAAATACACCCTTAAACCCCTCAAATCCTTTCCATTGTCTTTCACAAACCCTAGAGAAGAGAAAGAGCTTGGAGAGGAGAAGGAGCTAGGAAGAAGAAGGAGGTGCCGCCATTACCGTTTGACGAAGCTCTCGCTACGCCTGTCAACGGTAAGTGTTTGAATCCATCTTCGTAACCTATGTTAGTTATGTGGGTGGATCAATACCATGCAAAGTAGGTATTGATCTAAAACCCTAAATTGACCAATAAACCCTAAGTTGCCGTCAAACCCTAGATTCGAGTTTCGAGATGATATTCGTCGAAACGAGACTTGAATGAGTTAGGGGTAGCTCTAACTCAAAGCCTAGACTTAGCATGGATAGGAGAAACCCTGAAAATCCATGGAGGATGGTCGACGGCAGTCGAAGAACCCATGTATGGTCTTCCGGAGACATACCGGTCGACTATACCGGTTGCACGTAGTGCGACCGGTATGTTGCGACCGCTACCTCTCGGGAGGTTGTTTGTGGGGGACCGGCTGACCATACCGGTCGCCAGTCTTTCCCACAGAGCTGCGACCGGTACATGCCACCGGTCAGCTCTGTGAGGGTATTTTGTGATCCATGTTGGTTTCCGACCAACATGAAACCTTAAATAATATATTCTAATGAAACCCTAATATTATGTAGGACGCTGTGACTTATTGTTTGGATCTTGCGACGTAGAGCAAGTTGTTGAACGAGCGTCAGGTAAGGGAATCTGACCTAAACCTAATAATTAATGGACAGTAAATCGTTGTTAATCATTGTATATCTATGATGTGATGTTTGTGCATATTCACATGCCATCCTTTACTTTCAGCTATTATTATTGTTCATGCATTCATAGGATGTGATTGTTAGGCATGTGATTGTTTTCGTTGGTGTGTGGAGTGGGGCATGGGCCTGGGATCGCTCTTCACACTGGCACCTTTTGTAGTATTCTATCTTAACATGCTTGGTACGGATAGGGTATCAGGGGAAGATCGTGGTACGTTGGTCTCCGATATTGATGTTGTCCCGACCATCGTTGGGTGGTGCTGAGGATTCCGAGTCGACGCTGCCTTGTCCACGATGCTTTAGCTCTATCTCTATGCCGTAGGGTGTCGTGTTGGGATAGGGTCTACCTGCGTATTGTTTCTATCCTAGTGGGTTAGTTGCGGATAGGGTATCAGGGGGAGGTGAGGTTTAGGAGGTCTCCGACCCGGCCTGCACGCTCTAGCTCTATCTCTATGCCGTAGACGGCTGTGCTGGGATAGAGCATACATTGTTGACATATAGGATTGGTTAGTTGTGAGCCCGGTTTGCGAGCCCCGGCCGGTAGGGGCTTAGGTACTGGTATGGGTAGAGTATCGGGGGAGGTGCGGGTATACCTTAGCTCTATCTCTATTCCATGATGGGTGTATGTGGGTTGGTGGTTGTGTGATTTCTGTGCGACGCCACACACTCGTGTATAGAGGTGCGGGGGCCACCAAACCTTTCTATAGCACATTGCAAACTTAAAACCAGACCACAGCATAAAATGATTGTTACTCATGCATAATCTTGTGAAACTGTCGATTGCCTTACGAGCTGTGTTGTGTGCTCACCCTTTGTATATACATTGTTTTAGATCTGGACGCAGGTTATACTGTGGATGATTACGTAAACGCTCCGGCGTATGGTGGTGCTGCGACGTTAGATGTACGGGCGGGACGGGGCGAGCATGACGCTTCATGCGAGTGCCCCTTCTGCGTGTACTGTGATGGATTTTACTTATTTGTTTCAGATTATTTTTGTTTGTTATTAAGAGATGTAAAAGATTATTATTTTATGATTGAATTTGAATAATGGGATATTTATTTAAATTATCAATAGATACTCGATTCATTCTATTTAAAGTCTTCCATTGTATGTTTATATTCCGATTGTGGTTATGTGTAATTGGTTTGTATGGGTGGACACGGCCTATTCGAGATCCTTGGTGTGAACCGTTGGTTCAATGACGGTTCACTCACACCATTACGGTTGGATCAGAATTTGGGGTGTGACAACTTGGTATCGAGCTCTCGGTTTACTGTTCCAACAAACCATGCTTTGCACTTAACCGGTCGATGAACTTGAGTTAGGAAGTTTAAAAATCTTAATACAAACTCACTCTAAGCATTGTTTGATACCTGAGACAGACTAAGGAAGAGAATAATGTACTATTCTAAATATGAAACCTAATATGTGCACATACACTAGTTAGGAAAAACCATGAAACTTTCATTAAACAAAAGAGTGTATCAAATGAAGTAGTGCTACAGGGTACAGTCCACAAACCGAAAAGTTACCCTGTTATATAAACAATCATATGAAAAAAAAAAAATATAGATGGGAAATCATGGGGTAGGAGGCCCGGGAGGTATGGGGTCAGCTATATCATAGTCCCGCCCGTATGCGACCCTAAGCCAATGCACCTGTCCCGAGTCACCGTAGACCACGAGCCAGGCGTCCCAACTCCTGACCCATCGCTCGTCGAGACTCCAGGGATGACCCTCCGGGTGTCCCCGATCTCGTTAAACATACTCAACACCGAGTCGGGAGGGGGCTCGAGATGGCCCAGGCTGTGGGAACAGATGGTGGTGGTACAGTGGAGACGTGGGGCGGGCACCGGTGCTTCCCCAACTACATCGTCATCATCATCATCCCCCATCTCTGCCGCATAGGCCGCATTGGCCGCTGCTGCTTCCGCTGCTTCTTTGCTACTCTCCCAAGTGGACGAGGTCGAGCCTCCAACTCGTCATCACTAACGGGCAGATCAACCATCCGCATCCTTGTTTATCGCGTCCCGTTCGATGTCGAAGTCATGGAGTCCTCAACGGCTGTCTCTCCTCTCGAAACTCACGCCCGGACGGCAAGAAGGAAAGTGACGAGGCGGCCATAGGGAAGGTTGCTGGCCCGATCGGCCATAGCCGCTCGATGCATGGTCCGGATGATGAGGTATGGAAGTGAGATCCGCTCTCCGGTGCGCACGCAATAGGTGACGTCTTGGGTGAGCTGGGACAACTCGTTGTAGTGACCGCTCTGTGGCACTATATCGTCTTCGGATGATGCGGCTGTAGACCCGAGGTATAGGTCTCAAGCTAGCTGCCTTCATAGGAGCCCCGGGGTTGAGTATCTGTTGCGCTAGCTCCCGGCGCAAATCTTCAGTCAAATAACCTTTCGCCTTGGGGGCGCAAAGATACCAAATCCCCATCATTGGGAACCCCAAGCAGATCAGCCAACCGGTGGGTGTTGGAAGGAGATATGTACACCCTCGGACGTAATCGGTGATGCATAGATCCCTACACCGGTTCGGGTCCTCGACATCCCCTTCGAGCTCCGATTTGCATAAAAATGCTTGACCGGATTAGGGCGTATAGTCTCCGTGGTAGGAGATAACCGGCAGCCAACCTAGAGCACCAAAAGCCGTCTCTACATTGAACCGGTGCAATTGTCCCACATTGACCGTCGCCCGGATATAATACCCTTGTCATCAAACCCGGGAAACCGAGCCTGAGCTTCCAAAGAGCGAAACCAGAGCTCATCTAGCTGAGGGATAGGTGGAGAGGGAACCCGAGAACTGGAACCGTGTGATCGCTTCCCGAGGTTGCGTCTAGGAGCCATTTAGAATCTGCAAAACAAAAGAAAACAAGATAAAAAGGTTAGAAATTTTCGAAATTTCGGCAGCATAACGGCTATAAATTGGGAAAAAGCCTCGAACTCACCCAAAAACATGGGGAGGAGGACTTACGTAACCCCCACACTCTTCCATAAGCCAATCACAAGCAATTATAACAAGCAATTTCAAAAATTTCAAGAATTTAGAAAAAATTAGAAAATTTTCGAAATTTTTGAAAACCTAGGTCAAAAAGAGTAAAAATTCGATTTTTATGAAAACCGTTCGGTGAAACCCCAAATTAGTTGAGGGCTTTTGCTCTTGGGGGTCCCTAAACCCTTTCTAAGCCGAAGGAAAAGAGTTCCTACGGTTAAAACATCTCGAACAAAGAAAAACCTAAAATTCTACATAAAGACGATATGGAAAATTTCTAAAAATATGAGAGAGAGGGTGGAGACCTACCTGGAGACGATGTTCTAGCTTTGGAATGCGAGAAATCGGCTTCTAAGAGTACCGGTCGGACTGTAGCAACTCAGTGGGGCAGAGAGGAATCGCCACCGGAGAGAAAGAAGAAAAGAAAAGTGAGAAAAACTCACTTTTTCGCGATTTTAAAGCCATTTTGGGCATACCGGTCGACGGTTATGCCTATACCGGTCGACCGGTATCAACCCAGGTGTGCGACCGCTATGTCTCGGCCAGAAAATTTTTCTGACCGGTCGACTATACCGGTCGCAACACTGTCTACAGAGTGGCGACCGGTATCTCATAGACATGCGACCGGTATGTCTCGGCCAGAATTTTAATTTTGACCGGTCGACTATACCGGCCGCAGCATATTTCTACAGGTGAGCGACCGGTACGCCCCGCCCCAAAAGAGTCAGAAAAATGTAAAATTTACAAAATTGTGCAAATTGAAATGTTACTTCTCGACTATTCGCCTGCATTATTCAAGACTAACACTACTATTACTGATGATTCTCACGTGTTATGTCTTCTTCTCAGATCCAAATAAATAGTCTGAGATGGCAGGTGGAAACGGTCGAAGGGGTAGAAAGCATCATCATGCCAGAAAGCGCCTGGAGGAAGAGCAAGCTGAGCAAGACCAGGTTAGAGAAACCAGCCCTGAAGAGGATGAGGAACAGGTCCCGAGTACCGACGATTACCGGGACCACCTCACGGGGATTCCGAGACCATAGTTACAAACTTGGTCTATCGGATGCAAGCTCAACGGAAGGAATTTCTGAGTGAGGTACTAGCGATGCTCAGTCGGCGGGTTTTATTCCCGCCGGTAATACGCCTGGGTCCGGAGAGAAAATGTCTTCTAACGGGTGCGAGTAGCCCAAGGCCAAGGGCCCAAGCACGAGAATGCACCACCACCACATCGCTTCCGTCGCCTTCTGCGTATCCAGGGGGCATATCCGTATCCACCACCATGGTACGGAGCAGATACCAGGGACAGCACGATCTTAGCAGGTCGGTGGACAGGTTCTTGAAGTTGAAACCGTCATCATTCACCGGCAGGACAGGGAAACCATTGTGGCCAGCACAGTGGGTTTCAGAAATGGAAAAGAACTTCCGGTTGATGACGTGTACCGAGGAGGAGAAGGTTTTATTTGCCACTCACATGCTGAGAGAGGACGCGAATGCTTGGTGGAATTCCACACGGGCATATTTGGAGAACCAGTATGCACTAGTTGACTGGGAAGTGTTTAAAGCGGCTTTCTTCGACAAATACTTCCCAAAGAGCTTCAGGGATTCAATGGAGAGAGAGTTTCTCAGCCTACAGCAGGGTCGTCATTTGTAGATGCTTATCAACGAGAGATACGAAGAGCTATTCTTCTTCGCACCAGTTAGTATGCGGGAGGAGGAGACCAAGATACGTAGGTTCACCATGGGACTACGTGGAAGC
>CM053273.1:45001985-45147788 GCA_028583415.1 Protea cynaroides | reverse complement strand
GGTGAGCTCACAACTTAGCTCAGTAAGACAATCAGACAATGCAACAAACATATGCATGAGTAACATTCACATTATGGTCTGGTTTTAAGTTTACAATGTGCTATAGAAAGGATTGGAGGCCACCGCACCTCTATACACGAGTGTGAAGCCACCTAATGGATCAAACACCACTGTCGTCCCACATGCACCCACCATGGAATAGAGATAGAGCTAAAGCATCCGGATAAAACACCGTCAACACTTCCCCTGATACCCTACCCATACCAATACGTAAGCCCCTATTTACGAGGGCTTGCAAACTGGGCTTGCAACTAACCAATCCTCTATGTCATCATAGTACACCCTATCCCAGCATAGCTCCCTACGGCATAGAGATAGAGCTAGAGTCTAGTGGCCAGACCAGAGACCACAGTGCCACTCCCTCCCCCTGATACCCTACCCACACCAAGCATACTAAGACAGAACGATACGAAAATGTGCTAGTGTGAGGAATGATCCCAGACCCCAGGCCCTTCCCATTCCACACACCAATGAAAACAATCACATGTCTAACAGTCACATCCTAGCATAGCGAATATGCATGAACAATATAATGACTGAAAGTAAAGATGACATACGAGTATGTACAAACATCAGTCCATAGAATCATCATTATTAACAACGTTTTACTGTTATTAAATTATTAGGGTTTAGGTTCGATTCCCTTACCTGACGCTTGATTGATAGCTTGCTCCGCGTCACAGAATCCAAACTCGCTATCACAAGGTCCTACATGATGTTAGGGTTGTATTAGAATAGTTTTTCTTAGGGTTTATGTTGGTCGAAAAACCAACAAGGTCAAAACACTCCTCACAGTGCAGACCGATCGCGGGTACCGCTCGCAGGTACCGGCCGCGGCACTGTGGGGAAAGGTGCGACTGGTATGGTCGACCGGTCCCCACAGACCAGTCTCTGGGAGATATCGATCACAGGTACCGGTCGCATAGGGTGCGACCGGTATGGTCGACTGGTATGTCTCCGAAAGACCATACACCCGGTTCTTGCCTTTCGTCGGTCACCCCCTATAGATTTTAGGGTTTCTCCTATACATTATAGGTCTGAGCACTGAGTTAGAGTTGTTTTCAACTCCATTCAAGTCCTAGTTTAGATGATCTTCAACCTAGAACTTGAATCTAGGGTTTACCGACTGGATTAGGGTTTAACGACAAATTCAGATTTAGATCAACAGATCAACAGTTCGCCTTACATGATTTTGATCTAATCATGACTAACCATTCTAGAACGCTTAACGTAGAGGAAGGTTTAAGCACTTACCATTGGTTCACGGTAGAGAGTTCTTCGTCCAACGACAATGGCAACTCTTCCCTCTCCTTCCTTAGCTCTTTCTCCTTCTTCGATCTCTTTCTCCTCTCTAGGGTTTGTGAGGATCAATGAAAGAGATTTAAGGAGGTTTAGGGGTCCTTATATAAACTAGGGTTGAGTTTAGGAAGCCCCCTAACATTAGGAAAGTCCTTTGATTCAGAATTTGGAAAGTGGGACCCGTAGAGATCCGTTTGTGGATCTAAGTAGTCTGCTGTGAGGACAAAGATGGAAATCTTTTGGAGTCGCCACCTAGATTTAGGTCTAGGACCTTAGAAATGTGAAATCTCACCCCAAGGTAAGAATTCGATTGACTCATGACCCTTAGATTGGAATTCTGGTCCATCTGAGAATGGGTAAGCGTCAGGTTACGATTATGGGAAGGGGTTAGGCACCCAAACCGCCCGATCAAAATCGGTCTCCTATGCCTTTCCTATGCTAGACTTTATCTGTTAAACCAAACCAAACCAAGGGGTTTGATATCATTGAACCGAATCTGTATCCATCAGATTGCCTACGTATCACGGAATTATTCCAAAAATCAGGTTCACCATCATAGTTCAGGTGTGATTAAAGTTTATGGCTGTGATTTATGCTTGTGCATGATTAAGTTCATTGTTCAAGTTGAAGTTTATGCTTGAAAGATTGAGAAATCCTATGGGTTAGGATCTGAATAGTCCATGTGGACTGATAGATAGTCCTAGTGGATCTAAGGATAACCCTATTTGGGTTGAAATATGGATAACTCATTCTGGGTTGGAATGTGGATAACCCTATGTGGGTCAAAATATGGATAAATATCATAGTGGATCTATGGATAACCCTATTTGGGTTGAAATATGGATAACTCATTCTGGGTTGGAATGTGGATAACCCTATGTGGGTCAAAATATGGATAAATATCATAGTGGATCTATGGATAGTCCAAGTAGACTAAGGTTTATATCCAAATTTGGGTTTCTCTCAAATGGCCTACGTATCCTAGGGTTTGACCTAGGAATCAGAATCTACGTAGTTCGAACTAGATAACCCTATTTGGATCAAAATGTGGGTAAGTATCCTAGTGGATCTATGGATAGTCCGAGAGGACTAAGGTTTGGATAATCCTTTTTGGGTTGGAATATGGATAGATATCCTAGTGGATCTATGGATAGTCCGAGTGGACTAAGGTGTGGATCCAAATTTGGGATTCTCCCAAATAGCCTACGTATCCTAGGGTTTGACCTAGGAATCAGAATCCGCGTAGTTCAGGTTGGATAAACCTATTTGGGTCAAAATGATTGAGAACATATTCTAGGTTTAGGGTTTAGAACCTATTCTAGGTTTAGGATTTATCGAGGGGCAAAATCATCCTAAATTACCCTTTTCATCCTGAATTCTAATTTTGGAAAGTTTGGCAAAGTATTTTTCTTTCTTTATTATGATTTTTTTATTATTCTCATTATGCCCTTCCCAAGAATGTGGGTGCCTAAATGCACATCCCCACACCTTATGTTTGCTAGGTGTACAGATATGGCAGTTCGACTAAGGTACAGCATAAATTAAATTATTATCAAAATAAAATATTCTATCTAAATATGGCATATAAAACATTTATGGCAAGAAATTCACATGTAATAAGATTGTTTAAAATCTCTCAAATATGGCATGTATTGCAAATAAGGCAATAGCCTATATGGCTTGATCTAGTATGCTATCTTCTAAGCATGGCAATACCTAATATGGCAGTGTGCATTTAAACATGGCAATGAGCATCCAAATATAGCAATGAGCATCCAAATATGGCAATGAGCATACAAATATTCATGATGAAAAATTCAATGGTATAAATAACTATTGATGGTAATCTAACCATTCAAATTTATTTCAATCACTCCCAAGATAATCTAACGTCACTTATCATGATAATCTAACCATTCATATCCATTTACATCACTTTAAAGACAATCCAACGGTTTAGGTTACTCAAATTAATAATCTAACCATTCAGATTACTCAAATCAAGGTAAATTATGATCAACGGATCAAATCAAAACTCCAAGATCAATAGTTCAATTTTAATCATATCATTCCAAGCATATGATCGGATCAATTTTAATTCCATCAAAATTCCATATGATCGGATCAATTTTCATCATAATGCCATAATCGGATCAATTTTTTTTTTGCCATAATCGAATCAATCTTCATCATAATGTTATAATCGGATCAATTTTCATCATAATGCCATAATCGGATCAATTTTCATCATAATGTCATAATCGAATCAATTTTCATCATAATGCCATAATTGGATCAATCATAATTCCATACGATCGGATCAATTACAATTTCATCACAATATTCCACAGTCGGCCCAAATTCAATTTCAATAAGAATCATATAATCGGATCAATCAAAATTCCATAAGATCTGATCTATCAATTACAAATTCATATGATCGGATCAAATTCATCAAAATTCATATGATCGATAAGATCAACTCAATTTCATCAAAATTCCCATAATCAATGGGATCAATTCAATTTTATTACGATGGGACCAATTCAATTTTCATCACATATTCACCTAATCGATGGAATCAATTCAATTTCATCACAATCAAAATAAAATTATCATCCCATGGTACATACTTAATCTCATTATCAAAATAGGATCATCACCCAACCAATCAAATTTATTCAAAAATATATTGAATCATATGAATTAATCTTAATCAAATTCAAACTCATTCAAATCAAATTTTGATTACATGAAATTCAAGCATTCGGGTCAATAGATATGAAACTCAAACACATTCACATCAGATTTCACATTAAATTAAAACATATGGGATCAGAGGATTGATGGGAAATCAAAGGACTGTAATTGGATAAATGATGCAGGGATGGATCAAGGGTTGGATTTGGTTAACGAGGAGGTAAGTGGTTGCAGCAGGTTACGTGGAGAGTATGGGACAGTAGGGTGTTGGGTTCTACAGAGGGTTGTGATGGACTGAACAAATGTTGAAGATGGTTGAAATAATGGTGACAGGTGGGGGTCAGTAAGCTATTAGGTGGTTAACAGTGTAGTGGAGTGGGTAGGTGCGGTTTATGGTTACAGGTAACAAAAGAAAGAAAAGAAAAGCTAGAGGGGCGGCTTACCTGAGTCCCTCTCCCTCTCCTTTACTCTTCTTCTTCTTCATCATCTTCTCTCGGGTTTGCTCTGCAGCCCCCCTTTCTTCTTCTTCTTCTTCGGCATCTCCTCCTCTTTCGTCTTCTCTGATTTTTTTTTTTTTTTTTTTTTGCTCTCTTTATTTTCCCTCCCGATTTTTTTTCTTTGGATCTGTTTTTTTCCAGCCCCTCTCTCCACTTGTCTCCCTCTTGAAATTTTTTTTTTTATTCTTCTTCCCTCTCCTTTCTTTCTCCCCTTCCTCTTCTCGGATTCCTCACCCCTCTCCACTTCTTTCAGTTTTTTATTCTTTTTCCCTTTCTTATTTTATTCTTCTTTCTTCTCCTTTCTCACTCCCTCCGGATTCTCCTCCACTTTCTCTTTTTTTATTATTATTTTTTCTATCTCCTTCCTTCCACTTCCCGGATCTCCTCCTTCTTTCCTTTCTTTATAATTTTTTTTCTTCCATATCTTCTCTCTCTCAGGTCTCCTCCTTTCTCCTCAATCTTCTCGATTTTCTCCTCTTTCTTTTTCTGTTTTTTTTTCTTTTTATATTTCTTCTTTCCTTCTTCAACTTCTCTTCTCGATCCTCCTATTTGAGTCCTCAAATTCTCCAGATTCTCTCTATCAGTCTCATTCTTCTCTCAACTCAATCTTTCCTTCTTCCTTCCTTTTTAGATTTTATTCGGATCCTACTTCCTTTTTATATAAAACATATAAGTATATAATATATTAATATATTAATATATATAATATAATATACATATAAGACATATGTATAGATTATATGATATATTATAATATATTATATATTATATAAATATATAAATAATATATAAAAGAAATACATGCATAAGCCCCGACATGAATTGGTCTGGATTGACAAGGATCAACTGGGTTGGGCCAAACTAGCTTGGGTTGAGCTGAGTTGACTGGATTGACTGGAATTAAATAAGTTTTCACTTTCTATCATTTCATGGGCCATTTCCGCTGTCGTCCCGCACAGAATTTTTCGATAGCCTTTATTCCAAATTTTTTACGTTCACTTTGTAGAACACTAAAAATGAGGAATATTGGAGCTTGAATCACCTCATTTGGAAATAAAATGGCCAACTTATGAATTTCTGAAGTTTAAGCAGGCCCATTATCGATAATTTGGCTGACCCTTCTGCATGGGATCATTCGGGGACTTCCACCAAAAATCATTTACGTCCACTTTGTAGAGTACTAAAAATGGAACATAATGAAACTGAAATCACCTGATTTGGATATGGAGTGACCAAAATATGAATTTTCGAAGATTAAATGATCATTTCCATGTGTAATTTTGCATGGGACCCTCCGGAGACTTCTACTCGAGATTTTCCACGTCCACTTTGTAGGACATCACAAATGAAGAATAATGGCATTGGAATCATCTGAATCCGACGTAAAACGGAAAAGATATGAAGCTTTGAAGTTCTAACGATAATTTTGCATGCAAGCTCGCATGGGGCCCACTGATGACTTCTGCCTAGGATTTTTCACGTCCACTTTGAAGAGGACTGAAAAAAAAAGAATATTGGCTTTGGAATCATCTGATTCTGATATCAGATGACCAAGATATGATGTCTTGAAGTTTGAATGATAATACATGCATCGTACGATAATTACGTAAATGCCCTTGCACTTTCAAACTACGATATCTTCCTTGTTTGAAGTCAGAATTTGATGATTCTGGTCTCATTTCGAAGATAATTTCACCACTTATTCATCCAAGTAGATAATAGCCCATGACCCTGCTGTGGGGTTCAGTGGAGAATCACAAATCTTTGGGTTAAAGGCCAGAAACCTGCCATATTGGTTCACTTATGCAGAGGGTGGCAAAAATGGGGTGCTTACATCTGCCTGCGCAGGCTATACTGGTCGACCGGTTCCATAGACCGGTACCATCGACCGGTATGAAATATTTATCATACATGGGTCCGTTTTCGTACCTGGTTGTCATCTACTCATCCTGTCTGGCCCAGTGATGATTGGAAGACCTGTTACGACATGAATGAAAGGTTTAGATTGGGTTCATGGAGTGCGGGTCTTACAATAAAGGTTGAAGTTTGAACCATGTAGAGTAGTTTACTAATTCGAATCGTGGACGGTAGTGTACACGGCATAATAGATAAGAGAAACCGAATCATATGGAGACTAAATAAATTAACCATACCTCTCAACATTCGAGAGTGTCCAATGAGGACCAAAACCATAGACAATAGTGGATCCAATGTTGGAAATTGGATCTAGAGTTTATATACCCGATCTAGTATTTCGATTATTTGTCAGATTGAAACCGTATCCAAACCTTAATGTAGACATGGATCCAGGAGCCCAAACTCCTTATTCATACTTAGAAAAATCCTAAAAACACATCTAAGAAAAATGGTGGCCATCGGACCACGTTTCGAGGTGTGCTCATAGGGATCAACCGCATGACCTATCAATCGTGACGTACGATCGATGACATCATCCGCACGTGATTTACATGTCAAATCTTGGCCAAACTTGGCCAATAGCTTTATATAAATTATTTGGGCATGTTTAAGGGTTGAGAACCCTATAATCATAATTCCATGAAGTGAAACCCCATATGCTTCATGTATGTCAGAGGTAGGTTTGGTCTACACACTAAAACGACCAACCACTTATCACCTTTGTGATCTAAAGCCTTAAAACCAACTTACAGGGACTAGGCAACACCTTTGAGGTCCTGGCACAGTTAAATGACCACGCAAAAGCGTGCAGCCACAGCCATCAGCCACAGGCCTAGCACCTAGTGAGGTACGGCCACAACCACCAACCGCACGTTGTGTTGGCTACTACACCTTCCCGTGCTCGACCAGTAGCTACTCCTCAACCTTAGGACCCCTATTAAGGTGCTAGAACACCTTTGGCCTTGTTAGAAGAAGTCCTTCTTAGTATTAAGGCTAATAGAAGGTGGATTCTGTCTAATGAGCGTACTGTCTTGTGGAGTACCAATCCATACTTGACCTGTCTCATATGGACAGCATGTTTAATTCAAGTTAGAAGTGCCTTAGACCTTGAATGGATATAAATGAAATTAATAAACAAACGTTTAATGCTATGCTATGATAAACAGACAGTAGACAATAGGCATAATTTATCAGACAAGTGAATAACACTATGAACATGAGAATAATAAGCATAAAAGCAAAACTCGAATAATTCTATTGGATAACGAATTAATGCATAATACTACTTATGATTTTGATAGAGATATGAAGACTCCGATAGGAGGCTACTTGATCAGGATTACAGTAGTTTACTCTTATATCTTTCGATAAGGGAACTAAACCTTTGGATGTGTATGTTCTCTGTGTTGATTATGCGATGTGATGGTGTGAGATTGATAGCCATTTGAACATAAATCCCCTAATTTCCCCCCCCTGGGGTTTTTTTGTTTTTTAAAAAGATGGTTTTATCATACTTTCGTTTTTTCCTTTTCCGTCGTGGTGTGTGTTGGGGGGCGCGGAGTCGGTTGTTTTTTTTTTCTAATTTCTTGAAAAAAGAGAAATTTGATGTTTGTTTTTTTTGTGCTCCAAAACCGAAAACCAAAAACCACACATAGGGGATGTTGTTGCTGAGTGACGGGATCATCTTTTGGGAGTAACCCGCTGTGGGATGTCAGCCATGGGAGGCGATTTTGTTGTTACCAATGAGGCGGCATTCATGTAGTCATCTTACCTGATCATAGTTGATAGTTGCATACATTTGCTTATTGCATGTTTAGTTTTCTTGCTAAGCTCGGTGATTGAGCTTACCCTTGTGCGCACAAATTATTTTAGATCTTGTAGGTTCTTCATTGGTTGCTTCGGGTAGCTTCACATCCGGTGTGGGGGATGAGGACAGCGAGCCTGAGGAAGATGTTCGTGATCCTTAGGATGATTCGTATAGTTTGCTCATGGGCTTAGGCTGTGCCTATGATTTCTATTTTACTCTTTTGAATTTTTGGATTTATTTTATTTGGGATATGTTATTCAGATAAACTTTAAACAATGTTTTATTATTTAGTTATTTTGGATTTGGATAATTGGAACTTTAACTGTTAGGTGTCAGCTGAATAATTTTGGTATTTGATTAATAAGACGTCTGTTATTGTTTACTCTCTCTTATTTTGATAAAATGTTTTATTGGGGATGTTTTAATTACTCTGATAATTCTTGCGAATGTTTGACGGGGTTTAATATGTGGTATACATTGATATGCGATCCTAAAAGGGGATTTCTTATGCTCTAATAGGATAAAGAAATCCCATTGCATTCCATAGTATCGATACGTCGAGAATGAGGTATGACAGTTGAGCAAAAATTGTGAAGAAGGATTTACAAGAGGAAGAAGGGGGTTTTGGTGTGTTTTTCTTGTGTGGATGAGCATTTAACCACAGTCAACCTCATTCATGTTAGAAAATGGTGCATTGAAGTGTTGTGAGAGGTTGATGGAGCTTCATTGGTTATTTTAGTGGTTGTTGGCATGTCAGAAGGAGAGAGATGGTCTTTAAGAAAGGAGTTGCCTAAGAAGCTGAGTTTTCCCAACATTGTGAGTTGTGGGAGATTCCACTGAGCTAATGGAAGTGTCAGAGTCATCTCCAAATGTTTGGAAGCGTTGGTTGTGAGATTCTCTAACTCTATTATTGTTTATTGCTTTCAGTACATGTATGCTAGCTTAGGTGGAAATTGTTGAATACCTAGCTGGCTTGGGTTACATTGTAGGGCATTGCTATAAGCCCCAAAACTATGCTTTTGTATTGTGTTCAGTAGGTGCTGGACACTGGCAGTTACAACCTGAATCCTGGCATTGTTATGCCCTCTTAGTTTTATGTTGGGAAAACACATGGTAATTATCCTTGTCATGTAAAAGACTAAAAGAATCATATTTAGTATATACGACGCCCATTAGGCATTATTCCGTGGACTAGCCATCACACACTGTGTTGGTGAACCACGTAATATCTCTGTGTTGTGGAATGCTTTACATTTTGTATCTTGTGAAGTGCATGGAATTAATTGTAGGATGGTTGTAGAAATTTAGTAGACCTGGCCACTGAGTGGTAGCGAGGTAGATTTGTTTACGCTTGTGTGTATATAATAGTTTGGTTCTCCATCAACTCTGGGTAGCAAGGAAAATTTGCAGAATAAGTTTCTACACTGACTCACCCCGCCCTCTTCAACCGAGGTTCATCAGATATGAATGCCTTTATTTTTTTTCTGGTTGTAGAAATAATTTGAAAAACTAGAAATGGAAGCTGCTACAATAATGCTAGGCCGATGAAGATAATTATTTTCAAATCACTATAAAAAGCTAGAGAAGAGTCGGTTTGTGGCCCTTGTGTTATCTAGTCTATAGAGGATTTAATGATTGTCAGCAGGTTTGAATTGTGCACAAAAGTACACATGCCAAGGGTGGTGAAACAACTATTATGGTATCATCCTGTTGGTCAGTGGTTTAAAGTAAACACTGATGGTTGAGCTCTAGGAAATCCAAGGGAAGCTAGAGCTGGGGGTGTGCTAAGAGATTCCACTGGAAGAGTAATATGTTCTTTTGCTGAATATTTGGGGATCAAGGCATACTTTTTTGCAGAGATGCGAGGCATGCTTAGAGGTATTGAAGAAGCCAAGAACCTGGGAATCACTCATATATGGATGGAAATTGATTCGGAGGCAACAGTAAAAGCTATTCTTTCGAACCATGGTAATTTCTCCAGCACTACAGATCATTAAAGCAAAGAATAGCCCCTATCTCTTTCAAGATCACTCACTATTTTAGATAAATCAACCAGGCAGCAAACTCTTTAGCTAGAGCAGCTGTAGAAGATCATTTGACTAATGTATGGACAAATTGCCCTTATATAATTGCTAGGGATGTAGTATGGGATGCTTCAAGGAGCCCCACATTTAGATTCTGCTAATTAGTGTTTTCTTTTTAATCTCCTCTTCAGGGCTCTGCTGATGGTAATGTCAAAGGTGGGGTTTAACCATTAGAGGATTGTACTTTCTTTGTTAATTTTCATTTTAATAAAATTGCGGACTTTTAGCCAAAAAAAAAAAAAGAGTACCTCAAAATTACAATTTACCCTTTTATAATGAACTTTATGACATAACATGTTGCAAATGATATTGTTTTGCCTATTAAACAAGGAAAAAGGTGACAGTATAGTTTAGGAAATATTATCATCATAAGTTACACCCAAAATTAGATTATAGTTTTATGGGTACCGGACATACTGCTACTACTCACCCTTAAAACCATATGTAGAAATATAAGTTAGAAATATTGAAGAAATGCAACTTTAGTCAAACTTGGAGTAGAATTAAAATAGTAAGTATTGATTATAAAATCATAAAGATGTGCATTATATTTAGGTTCAATCATAAATAACAAAGTAAAACTTGGAGATGTTGCATATGTAATTAAGGCAAGGTGTATGATGAAACAAAGACATGCTTTTAAATGTTGTTATCATGGATTAAATCCACCGAAAACTCAACAAAATGATTTCATACATCAGCTATGAGATTAAAGGATTTTTTTTTTCAGCAGGGGGGGTGGAGGACGGAAGACAAACTTCATTAAGAAAAATTGGCAAAGGACAATCGCCAGCCGAGGGAGGGAGGTTCAAGAAAAGAAGATGGAATCATCCACCAAACCCTCGATACTTCAAACCTAAAAGCTTTAACATCCAAAAGGTGGCCTCAGAGTTCAGAGTGCGAGGAATAAAGGAAAAAGAAATAGAAGAAAAGTAATGAATCAAAGAAAAATATCATCTAGTACAATAGTAGAAGCCCAATTTAATGAGCAACTAGACCTATTAAGGTAGGAAACCACAGACTTGCTATCTAAAAATACCATCAAATGAGTTAGGCCCAATCAATGAGCAAAGATGAAGGAATGTCAATTGTTGGCCCTGGTTCCCCACCTCCCGGCCACCCCCTTACAACCAATATCATCTCCTATCCCATTCACTCAGTGGGGCACTTTGTTAGTTAAAACGCGTTTTAAACGCGTATAATACGGCCGTACCATATTGCACCGTTTAAAATGCATATTCCCGAATTGATCCCAATCATACGGGAAAAAATGCCATACGGTTACCATCAGCGTTCTAAACACGTATTAATCGCGTACTAAACGTGTTTCCCTTTTTTTATTAAAAAAAGAAATAATAAAAGCTTTAACTATTTTACAAAAGAAACACTTTAACCCATAAAGCTGTCAAGCTGCCTGACTTAGGCTGCCCGACTGCCCAACTGCCCAACTGCCCAAAAAATCTAACTAACAAGCAACCCATCCCATCTCCCTCTTTTATAGATAACTTTTTACACTATTCCCTAGTTCACAACCGATGTGGGAAAAAATGTGAAGAGATTTTGAAATCCATAACTTCTATCATTCTCTCTCCATTACTGAGCACATTTGACTGAGGAGAGTAGATCAAAATTTCAACGAATATGTGACCCATCGGTCAAAATAGCTCGGCAATTCCCGAGCACATTTGATCGAGGAGGGTAGATCGGAATTTCAATGAATACATGACCCATCAGCCAAAATAGCTCGACAATTCCCAAGCACATTTGACCGAGGAGGGTAGATCAGAATTTCAATGAATACGGCCCCGTTTGATAACACTCCAGCTCCTTACTTCTTAGCCCTGGAGCTAATCTGGAGTAGAATGGCGATTAATAAACATGGTTCAAGTTTTGACTCTCATGGAGTGAACCGCTCCAAAAATGTATATGGGAGCTAAAAAACTAGAGTAAAAAAAACTTACTTTTCTTGCTTCGGAGCTATTACCACTACTGACTGCCATCACCACCACCCCTCCACCGCCACCATCCCCACCACCACCTACAGCCGCCACCACCACCGCCACCGCTGCCGCCACCACCACCACCACCCACCACTTACCACCGATGCCGCCATCACCACCCACCCCCTTCCACCATCGCCGCCACCACCACCTACCACCACCGCCGCCTCCACCACCCACCAGCACCACCACCACTACCACTACCCCCCACGGCCACCAACACCACCAGCACCACCACCATCAAACAGCATTCTGGAAGCATAGCCTTTTGATTTTGGAGCAGTGTTATCAAACAACATTCTACTCCAAAAATCCTGACTCTGGAGAAGAAGTAAAAAACGACTCCGGACCAGAAGTAGCTCCATGGGAGCTAGAGTGTTATCAAACAAGGCCTACATGACCCATCGGCCAAAACAGCTGGGCAATTCTCGAGCACGTTTGATCGAGGAGGGTAGATCCTAGCACATTTGATCGAGGAGGGTAGATTGGAATTCGACGAATACGTGACCCATCGGTTAAAACAGCTTGGCAATTCCTGAGCACATTTGACTGAGGAGGGTAGATCAGATTTCCAATAGATACGTGACTCATCGGCGAAAGCAGCTCAGCAATTTGCAAGCAGATTTGATTGAGGAGGGTAGATTGGATTTCAACAGATACGTGACTCATCAGCTAAACCAGCTCGGCATCACCGAGCACTTTTGACCGATGAGGGTAGATTGGATTTTTAGCAAATAGGCTACTCAACGGCCAAATCAACTCGGTATCACTGAGCACATTTGACCGAGGAGGGTAGGCAACCTACAAACACTTAGATAAATTTCATCAAAAAAGTGAAAAAAGAACACAAGGCATTCAAGTACAAAGCAACAAATAGTAGAAAAGAGCATTCATTCGAACAAAAAGTGGTCAATTTATATTGCGGGATGCAGCCCACATCATAGGCAGCCCAAAATAATACTCATGAACACAAGCTTGGCAAATTACATCCCCAAAAGTCACAAAAAAAAATAAATAAATAAACACAACTATCCTTGCAAACATCATGAATTCCCCGGTGGGGACAGATCATCTAAGGTCAAGCTGGGTGGAGGTACACTCCGAGAATCCATCTCACTAGCATCCACTTAGCTGCTGTCCATGTTCAGCATCTCCCCAGACAAAGGTAACATGTGATGGTCTACAGCAGGCGCGGTCATTTCTTCAATGGTAGATAAGATCTGTGTATGAGTATCTTCATCCATTGCAATCAAGGCATCCAGTGCAGGTTCCAAACCACTGATAACCTCACCATTGTCTTCTTCCTTGGCATCTGCGGCCTCTTTATCCATCATCTCCTAGACTTGACTGCGCTGGCAAAAATCAAAATCCAGATTTTGCACCAACAAAAAATTCCTCATAGATTTAACTGTCATATAATACATGGGGGCCGCCTGCTCAGCTAGTTAATCCTTGTATGCTGATGACTCTTTATACACCATGACCGCATATTGGGAGATGCCCCTAAGATTTGTCTTGCACCGATCCATTAAGGTCACGGTAGTCTTATGTTGCTCTTTAAGCTCGATCTCAAGAGCCTTCACCCTATCTTGAGATGCCATAAGAGAAGATTCAGCCTCAGCTTATTTTTCCAGTGCGATTGTCTCTCGAGACACAACCTCCTTGTGCAACCTACCCTCATCAGACCTGTAATACCCGCACTCCATGAACCTGATCTAAACCTTTAATTCATGTCGTAATAGGTCTTCCAATCATCACCGGGCCAAACGGGACAAGCGGGTGACAATCAGGTACGAAAATGGATCAAATTTAGGATAAAATTATGTACCGGTCTATGGTACCGGTCGACTGGTATGTCTGCATGGGCAGACTGGTTATATCCGAAAAGGATCTCCGTGGGTCCCGCTTTCCAAATCTCAAGCCTAGGGAGTTTCCTAACGTAGGGAAACTTTCTAAACTCTATCCTAGTCTACTTAAGAACCCTTAAACCTCCTTAAAACTCCTTGATTGATCATCACAAACCCTAGAGAGGAAAAAGAGATCGAAGAAGGAGAAAGAGCTAAGAAAAGAGGGAGAGGAGCCGTCGTTGGCCGTTGGACGAAGAACACCATAGTTGTGAACCAACGGTAAGTGCTTGAACTTTCTCTCTAAGTTAAGCATTATAGATGATTAATCATGAATTGATCAATACCATGCAAGACGAGGTATTGATCTAAAACCCTTAAATTTGTCGTCAAACCTTAATACAGTTGATGAAACCTAGATTCGCATTTTAAGTTGAGGATCATCGAAACTAGGACTTCAATGGAACATGAAACAACTTTAACTCGTTTCTCAGACCTAGAATGCATAGGAGAAACCCTAGAACCAATAGGGGGTGACCGACGGAAGGCGAACACCAAGTTGGTGGTCTTCTAGAGGCATAATGCGACTGGTACTGCGACCGGTACCTCTCAGGAGCTGGTCTGTAGGGGACCGATCGACCATACCGGTCGCACCTTTCACCACAGTGCAACGACTGGTACCTGCGACTGGTGTGCACTGTGTGGGGTATATTTTGATCCAGTTGGTTTTTCAACCAACGTAAACCCTAAGAAATTAATTCTAATTCAACCCTAACATCGTGTAGAACCTTGTGATAGCGAGTTGGATTTTGTGACGCAGAGCAAGCTAGCAATCAAGTGTTAGGTAAGGGAATTGGACCCAAACCCTAATAACTTAATAACAGTAAAACGTTTGTTAATAATTATGATTCTGTGGATTGGTGTTTGTGCATACTTACATGTCATCTTTACCTTCAGTTATATTATTGTTCATGCATACTCGTTATGCTAGGATGTGATTGTTAGGCATGTGATTATTTTGTTGGTGTGTGGAATGGGAATGGCCTGGGGTCTTGGATCATTCCTCATACTAGCACCTTTTTGTATTGCTTCTGTCTTAGCATGCTTGGTGCGGGTACGGTATCAGGGGGAGGAAGTGGTACTGTGGTCTCCAGCCTGGCCACTAGACTCGAGCCCTATCTCTATGTCGTAGGGAGCTGTGCTGGGATAGGTCCTACTGTGATGACATATAGAATTGGTTAGTTGTGAGCCCAGTTTGCAAGTCCTTGCCAATAGGGGCTTACATGTTGGTATGGGTAGGGCATTAGGGGAAGTGTTGGCGGTGTTTGATCCAGACACTTTAGCTCTATCTCTATTCCATGGTGGGTGCATGTGGGATGACAGTGGTGTTTGATCCATTGGGCGGATTCACACACTTGTGTATAGAGGTGCGGTGGCTGCCAATCCTTTCTATAGCACATTGCAAACTTAAAACCAGACCATAATGTGAATGTTACTCATGCATGATGTGTGTTACATTGTCCGATTATCTTACTGAGCTAAGTTGTGAGCTCACCCTTGTATATATACATGTTTTTAGATGTTGATGCAGGTTACACTGTCTAGGACTACGTGGATGCTCCAGTATATGGAAGAGCTACTACCCTGGAAGTGCAAGCAGGGGAAGACGAGCATGACGCTTTATGCGAGTGCCCTTTTTGCGTGTACCTCTAGGATATTTGATTTGTTTATTTTATTTATTTTTAGTTGGATTTATAAATGATGTAATGATAATTATTTATGTTTTGGTGTTTTGAATAATTGAATAATTTATTTAAATTATCAATAGAGTACTCAGTTCATTTAATTTAAGACTTCCGCTGTATTTAATTATATTCTGATTATGGTTATGTGCAATGGTTTATATGAGTGGACACGGTCTTATTGAGATCCTAGTGTGAACCGTTAGTTTAGTGATGGTTCACTCACACTTCTGGTTCAGTCGAAATTGGGGTGTGACAAGACCTGACTTGCTGCTCATGTTTAAGGGGTTCCTTCAAGGATTTTACCTCCTTGAGCATGTCCATTTGGGATGATAGGGCCTTGTCCTCCTTTTCCACGGTCTCACGAGAGAATTCGGCCCGCTGAAGCTGGCTACCAAGAAGTCTGAGCCTTTTGTCCGTCTCATAAGAATATTCTAACAACTGTGAATTCCGACATAATTAGAATATAGAACATTAAATGAGAATTGATAAACCAAGCAACATATAAGGAAAAGAAGAAGTGCTTACAGAGGCAACTAGTGTTCGGTTGGAAGCACGCAAGACCTGCATCAGGAGATTCGCCAAGAACTAGGTATCCCACAGTAGGCTGACTCCCTTTAGTATCTCGTACGGGGATTACCAAGGCAATATCCTCCATAGTAAGTGCTCAGCCAGGTTTAAAAATAGGAAACTCTAGACGATTTCGCTCCGCATGAGGCATAGGACATTTTAATTGGGCCAATGTTGTGGGAGGCACTTGAGGTACTAGACTGCTAGGAGAACCTATCCCGCCGCTTCGAGTAGCCCACGGTTGGGATAAGCTAGTAGGAAGACTCTCAGACAAACTCATCCCAAAAGTCTCTCCAACACCCTCAGGAGGGATTGACCCAAAAAATCCAGCATCCTCGAAACGGGCAGGTCAAGCTAGGCATAGACTCGGCGCTCATCGGCTTTTATATCCTCCCTCCCTCCTTTTTCTTGAGTTGTTTCTCTTGACTTGGGGGGAAGTTTGCGCAAAGGGAGAAACTCTTGTGGTATGGGTAGTGGTGGGCGGAGTAGTAGGAAGGGAGACTACATTGCTGCTCATCTCAGACTTGAACTTTACCTTGACACTCTTCTTCTTTGTTGCAGCAGCTATCCGTACCCTCAGCTCATCCTTAGTAAGCCCCACTAACACATGGAAAAAGTAAAAATAGGCCAGTAAACAAATAATGGGTCAGCCAAAGAAAGGCACAACAAAGGCAAAAAGAATCATGGTAATTTGTGCAGGATTTCACTGACTCACCTAACAACCCTGCACAGAAAAGCAGAAATGGATTACTAAGCTCCTGAAGATTCACGGGCAACTCCCTCTTAATCCATTTAGTGTCGTAACTCTCATCCTCATTCAGTTGCGGATTTGAGTTAAAAGGACCTGCGCTAACCAGGTCCCAATGGTTATACAAAGGCAGCCCCAAAGCTGGGGAAATGAAGAAAAGTCAGCCCTTCCTTCCTTTTATGGAGGTAGACTTACTGGTGACAAATTTTGGAACCTTATTTCTATGTGCAAAGTAGTACCAACCGATGATATCATGCTCTTTCAATTGGAAGCAGTATCGAAAAAGTGTAAGGGTGGGCTTTATATTTAGATGGTGGAGGCAAATCATGAACCCAGCCATGGTATTCCACGCATTTGGCATCATCTGCGTGGGTACTAGGGTGTAGTATTTGAGCACCTTCACTATAAAGGGGGCTAGCGGCAGGTAAACCTCAGCCTATAACATATCTACATATATGCAATGTTCTTGGTTCGTCGACCTGCAGGCTCGCTCATTGGCCTCGGGACACCTTATCACTTAATCATCAGGGGTCATATATAAACCCCTCAGAGAGTTCATCGCTGCATCAGTCAGTTCGCAGGTGCATCTTAGCACCGCTATTTCGGAGGTCGTATTTACCTTGAACCCCATGGCTTGTTGGGATTCATAGTATCCCCCCTTTCCAGACCCCCAGAGACGCAGACTCCTCATCCTCGATGTGCTCAGTCACAATACGCTCCTCCTCGGAGGCTTCTGAATTAAACTCTGACCCATCCCTCCTCTCTACAGACTGCGACATCTTATTATATACAAAAATTGTAATAGAGGCAAAGAGGACTTACTCATCGGTAATCGGTTCGAGCAGCAGCAGACCT
This sequence comes from Protea cynaroides, assembly GCA_028583415.1. NCBI lineage: Eukaryota > Viridiplantae > Streptophyta > Magnoliopsida > Proteales > Proteaceae > Protea > Protea cynaroides. The sequence continues at coordinate 45,129,665 of CM053273.1, read as the reverse complement.
TATGCTTCCCTTAGCAAGCTTCCACGATCGTGGACTCGGGTGATAAAATGGATACCAAGACACGGACTCTAGCGATTCCGGATTTTCAATGGAAACATTAAAGAACGCTAAGGTATCTTCGAAGAAATTCAACAAACTTCAACACTTTTTTCAACTAACAGTAAAACAGTGAAGACTCGAGGTGAAAAAGAACAACAATAGCACAGTTAATATATATAGTGTAATTTTCAGTGCCTCAAGCCTACACTGAAACGTCACACCTACTCTACAGGCATGATGTGGTGACTGCTCATTAGTCGATGTTTGAAATAATCGAGGCACCCCTTCAACTCCAATAGGCATCTCAATCTAATCAACGTTCCTTCATTCAAAATTGAAATCATTTTGAAAATTTACCACTCAAGAACTTAAAGCATACGGTCCTGGGTCCACTCCGATACCTAAATCAGGAATTTGTGAACAGATAGGAGGGGTTGGCATTCAGGCCCTCCATTTTTATGTGTTATGGGGTAAGTGAGGGATTTTCAATCCGTGGTGTTAGAGCAATAATCCCTAGGAAATGAGATTAGACTTATATGAGATGTACCTAAAAAGATGGAACTTGTTGGCTATTTATAGTGAATAGTAACCCTTCATAAAGTCAGTTTTACCCTTGTCTTGTGTGGGAATAGATGAAATTGTCCTTTGCAATTGTTTCAAAGACCTTTTTTTCCCTTATCTCGGGTGGGAGTCGACGGAAACACCCTTAATCTCATTCTAATGGTGCTGACATGGATCGAATCTTCTATGTGGCATCATCCTATTGGGTGGTCATTAAATCTACCTAACACTGGTTTTTTTGCTCTGTTGAATCTACAAAATTCAATTGAGTAAGTAAAAAAATAAAAGGGATAAGAAGATCATTTTTGACCTGCCCTGTTGAATCTGCAAAGTTTGACTGGGCAAACAAAAGAAGAAAGTTATACTCCATGAATCCGATCTACTGTTTTTTTTTGCCGCGGTAATGACGTAGCTTTGTTGGTCATGGTGCTCAGTGCCTCAATGGGCATTAGATTCAGTGTACAACATTTAGCATGTGTCTTTTGCCTCTACAGACAAATCCAGGCTTGGTATATGATGGCATAACCGAATTTGAAGCTAGAGCTAACAAACAGTCAATAGTGACTCATGAGTCCCTTGAGGGAGTGGAGACATGTCACGCACATGGGAGAGCTGGAGGGGTTGTGCATATTTTCGAGAAGGTGTGGCTCATTTTAAGTTTTGTAATTAGTTAAGTTGGTGTTCTAACGGTTGGAGTTCACACTGCACATTAGATCATGACCGGAGAGAGTGCTCAACTTGAGGTGAACTCCTTCCTCATTCCAACACTAGAACAACTTGATGGATATTTTCATGAAGTTTTTCGAGAATAACGTCTAAGTAATTTACTTTTTTTTTTTTTTTGGTAAATAAGTAATTTACTGTTATGTCTTAAAAAAAATGCTTTGCATAATGACCAATTTTTCTATCATCTAACCATATGATTTCTATTTGAAAACACACCCCCCCCCCCCCCGCGGCGCTCTATGATTACTATGGAGCGGAAGGGGATTACAATTTTTACCAAAAAACAAAAAAGGGGGATTACAATTTATTTTTCACCGATTTAAATTTATTTTTAATATATTTACGTCAGCAGGGAACGGCCTCGTTTTGAGTGGAATCAACGGCGTTGACAATTTTGCCGTCAAAAGGTCAAGTGGTGTTGGCACAACTTACTTATTTCGTCGCGGTTGTGCTGCGGTTTGTCCTCCCCTACACAGTTTGCATTTCACCACCAAAATCAAAATCAGAGAAGCCTCCATGAAGCCCAGACGTTTCAAAATTACCGCCAAAGCGAGGAAAACTCTGTACCTTGTAACCGCTACTGGCGTCGCTGGTCTCGCCTTGCAAGCAGCGAACCCTACTCTCGTTCCCTTCTCTAACGACTCTTACATCGTCTCTGCAGCTTCAGCTTTCACCGAGAAGATCACTTCTGGATTTCAGGGCATTGTTCGTTCCTCCCGTGCTGTCTACACCGTTAGATTCTGTCTCCCAAACTTCCCGTTTTCTTACAGTTTCATTCTTTTATACTTCTCTATCTGATCAGTTCGAATGTTTATATATTTTTCTTGCAGATCAGTTTCAATATTGTTGATTATAAGTATTCCTTACGTGGTCTACCTTTGGAATCTGAGGAGTATCTCCGGGCCTTGTCTGAGGTAGGTTTTATATTAAAATTAAAATTTTAGGCGATTCGTTAGTGAGACAAATTTTATTATATCAATATTTTAAGGAACTTGAGATTAGGCGGGAATAGCAATTTAATGCCAAGGGTGAACTTGTACACTTGGTTTCGTGACAAATTTCCAAATTCATTAGCTGAAATGCAATTTTGGCGAGCAGCAAATGTAAAACTGGCTCATTTGGCCAGGACAACTGTCTGATTTCTAATTTGGCGAAAACTTCTGTGATGCTCAAAAGAACAAGGGAACTGTTAGAAAATTTCCTTAGACAACGGTTTTTGTGCTTGCAAATGAGCTTTTCCTTGGAGAGATTAACGATAAGGAAGAAAAGAAGGGGGGGGGGGGTTCTAAGGTGCTGTCACTTGTTGCCAAAATAAAAGCTTTGGCTGCCAGTGGGAAAGTGCACATTTGATTTTGAAGGTTGCCACTTTTGCAAAAATGCCGGAGGTTCTGACTGATCCCAATCCCCTGGTCTTTTGTCCAACATTTCCCATTTGTCTTGAGATAGTTATAAGAAATGGGTTGAAGAACTTGAAGTGAGCTTGGGTTTGTTTGACCTTGACTTGACATTGAGGGAAGAAAAACCAGCTACTCACCAGCTACTCTTACTGAAGCGAGCAACACCCCCCAGAGGGTAGCCATGGAAAATTGGGAGACAACAAACAGGAATTGCTTGTTAGTAATCAAGCTAGTAATCAAGCGTTCCATTGCTAAGGGGATGCGTAGCAGTTTTCCAGAAATGACATTGCTAAGGAATATCTGAAGGAAGTGAAGGAAAAGTTTGAGGACTCACAGAAATGTGAGAAAAGAATTTGATGAGCAAGCTCACGAATACAAAATTTTATGGAAATGGTAAAGTGGGAGAATATATTCTCGAGTTATTTGGTACTGAGAAATTAAAGAGGTTGAACGACCCAATAGCTCAGGACTTCTTGGTCCATATCATTCTTAACTCCCTACCAGAATCATATGAACATATTTAGGTAGCATATGACACACAAAAGGAACAATAGATTCTTGATGAGCTCGTTACTATCTGCACTAGAGAAGAAAACATGTTACAGAAAAAGAAAATGGAGAATGCCAATCTGACTCCAAATAAGACTGCATTTTGGCAGTAGTGGGGCACACAGAAACAACAGAGTTTTTCAAGAATGGTAGGTTCAAGCCCTAGGACAAAACTAAAGGGAAACATGCGTCTCAGGGTAATCAGTAATCTGGAGGTCAGCGAGACATCAACAACATAGAATGTTTTTGATGTCACAAGAAAGGATACATGAAGAAGCAATGCAGAGCTAGCCAGGCCTTTCTGGACAAGAAGAATGACTCTGGTAATTTCCTGTCACTTGTGTGCTTTGAGTCTTTTACCATTGATGCACCTGTGGACTCCTAGTGGGTTGATTCAGCATCCTCAGTTCATGTTACTTATTCCTTGCAAGGCTTAATAAGCAGGAGGGTGCCAAGTAGGGATTAGGTGAATGTGTTCGTGGGAAATGGAGCATAGGTAGATGTTGAAGAAATTAGAGTAGTTAAAATCCATTTGGATTCTGAAAATTTTAATGATTTGAAAAAATACAGTTTATGTTCTCTCCATGAAGAGGAATTTGGTTTTAGTTTCTGGCCTTGTGAAGGATGGATTTTCTATTTCTTTTAATAAAGATGGATTCATTTTATTTTGTGATTCTATGATTATTGGTTATGGGTGTATGGTTGATGGTCTTTATAAATTGAAACATGAATATTTGTGGGTGATGAATGTTGGCACCAAATGCCTAAATGTCAATGAACTGTCATCTATGCTATGTCATAGGCGTTTGTGTCACATCTCCAAGGATAGAAAGTGTAGGCTTGTACAAGATGGGCTTCTTTAATTCAAACTCTTTAGGGCTATGTAGTTTGTTGCAAAACATGTCAACCCTGGCCTCACCAAGTCTCCACTACACTTGGTTCTCATCATTTGCAAGACATATCCATAGTTATATACAAATGTGGTTACTTGCCTTGCACTTTCTACATCCTCTTTCACAAGTTTAATCTCCCCCATGTCCTTTAGCATCAAATCAATACAGTGGGCTACACATGGTGTCTAAAAAAAGCCGGTATTTTCTATTGTTCATTAACCTTTACCCAGCTTTCTTGAAGTTGCTACCATTGTCAGTAACCACTTGTACCACATTTTGTATTCTCACTTCCTTCGCCACTTGCTTCAGGAGATCATAAATATACTTAACATCCTTAACATGCTTGGATGCATCAACAGACTTCAAAAATACTGTTCGCCCATCACAATTCACCATGACATTGATGAGGGATTGTCTGGTGGGTCCAGTCCACCCATCACACTTTATAGTGACCCCATATGCCTCCAACTGTGGCTTCGAACTATCTACATATTCTTCAATGTTTTTCTTATGTTTAGGTAGGTTGGTATTGTACAACTCCCAAGCTATAGGCCCTTTCACTCCTGGACCTGTCCTACTTACCTCATCCAACATACTCTGATAATATGGTCCTATAGTGGCATTTGCTGGTATGCTATTGTACAACATCCACTTGGAGAATGCATTTCCTACTCTGGTCTTCACATTAGTCCAAAAATGCTTTAACTTCTTTTGTGATCTGTCTTGTTTGACAAATACAATAGGATCCCTCTGAAGGATCTCAACATCTGGGTCACAAAATGGTGGTGGTGCCTGTGTACTAATTGAACCCCTCATACTCTGAGTCCTCATAAAAGGTATCTCTACATCACCCCCATGTCTTAGCCTCATCGTCCTCCTCTCATCCTTTGCTGTTGCCTATCTTGATGACCCAACTCCTCAGCCATCTGAACTGCCTTCATAGATCTTCATCTTGTTGCATTAAACTTACTATCTTGGTTCTCTTTAGTTGTTGAACCGTTACCTCTATCATAACTGGATCTAAACTTGCCTCATCACTGTCATAATCCTCCTCCCTTAAATTAGGCAGGTCCTCTAGGCAAGCATCTTCAAATTCCTCCTTTGCTGCTTTCTTCTTGTTTCTTTTATCAATATCACTCTTCATCAAGGTTGCCATGATCTTCTTCACTTCGCTTGGTACATTGGGGCAACCCATCACATCTCTGTTACCACTAGCAAGATGCCACTTCAATCTAGTGGTACCACCTCCCTTGATCTTCTTGGCACAATAATTACATTGTGACTTCTTTTTATTGGCAGTTAGTGGTATCCCATACCTCCATGCAATGTCACCACTTGGAGTTGGTGTATCAACCATTTCAAACTATTTGTTACTTACATTATTGGAACAAAAAGACAACAATTACTACAATTGAAACACCAAATACTACTCTTGTGAATGCAACAAATTATATTACAAACTATCACACATTAAAAATAGCAACCTATTGTCATTTGTAACACATTTATATTTTTCCCAAAAGTAAAAAATATTTAATTAATTTTTCAGTAATTAATATACCCTTAAATCAATATAAAGTTATTAGTTAACAATACTTTATTACATAAAACAGCAACCAATTATCATTTGTAACACATTTATATTTTTTCAAGATTTCCAAAAGTTAAAAGAGCAACCTTTTATCATTTATTTAAACTCATTTTCAAATTAAATCATTATTTTTTAAAAATTCAAAAAATGAATAAAAACAGAAAATAAATTTCGCTTCCATCACAATGTAGATCGGTCTCTTGTGTCTAACATATATTTAATTGAAGTCCATATAAAATATTGTCGTCAGTCCTATTAGAGTTACCGTCAAGGGTTTATTTGTAATCTCATAGTTTATTTTCTGTTATGTCATTAATGTCCGTTTAGTTATTTCTTTTATTCCCTTATAAGGGTAAGACTGTAATCTTCCTTAAGTATATCATTATAAATAAGAGGTTGAATGGAGAGATAGTTAATTCTCTACCATTCTTTTCTTTCAACATGGTATCAGAGCTAACCTAGCTCTCTTCTCTCTCTTCTCTTATCTTCTCTTTTCTTTTTTCTTTTTCTCTTCCCCAAAAGAAACTGCCGCTAGCCTCTATCAAGCTTCCATACCTGCCGCTAGTTTTTGCAACACCTTGGAAACCTACCGCCAGCCTTCCAACATCCCTGGAAACCTGCCGCCGTACCTTCTAGCATCCTGGAAACCTGCCGCCATACCTTCTTCATCCCTGGAAATCTGCCGCCATCAGTCCAGCACCTAGGAAACCTACCACCGTCAACAAAGAAGCCTCCATCTATCTTTCTTCTATAGCCTTCCTTACCCACAACCTATAAACACTGCCACCGACAGCCTGTTTTTACCTATTTTCTGAATCTACTCTATCTTCTGGTCACCAACATCACTGTTTTACTCAGTTTTTCTGGTTTGTATCACCAGCATAGTACAATAACAACCAGAACTTCTTTTTCTGAGTTTTATTACCAGTTTTTTCTGGTTTGCATCTGTTATTTCTAAATTCCTTCTAATTGATAAGATGAACTAAGCCCATTCAACCAAGCTTTATTCTGCATAGCCGTGTGTCTATTATTGAAGGGATATACTTTGAAGAGATCAACCTGACAGCCAACCTCGACTCTTCCATGTTCGTTTGAGGATAAAAAATTGCTACATATGTGTTTCTTGTTCCATAAGAGTGATACACAAGATCTCAATTAAAAGGTATTTTTCGTTGTTGAAGTTTTATTATCATGACTGATCACTCTGAAGTTGTTTTCCCCAATATGGAGGCCTCCAAGATGGAATTTACCTCTATTCCTCACAACCCAATTAAGTTGGATGGAACCAACTATTTGATGTGGTTTAAAACAGCAGAGATGACAATGTCTGCTAGAGGTCTTTTAGGTTATATCAATGGTCAGAAAAAGGCACCTGCTCTGACAGATAAATTATATGACAAATGAGCATCTGAGAATTTTATTGTAATGGCCTATTTGATTGGTTCCATGGAACCCAAAATTGGACGAGGGTATGTCCTATTACTTGATGCTACAAAGATTTGGAAGGCTGCAAAGGAGACTTATTCTCAGGCTGAAAATTATTCACTGATTTATGACCTTCATGCATAGTTGTCAAGGCGACAAGGCGATCGAGGCCATCCTGGGCGTGATGCCTAGGCGCCGCCTAGGCGACCAAGGCGTTCCTAGTGTATTTTTTTTTATTTCTAAAATATTAATGCTATATTAATGTTTATATATATGCAGTATTATACGAATCTACATAAATAATCAACATTTAAAACATAACTTCATTAATATGAGAAAACCAACAAGACAACAAATAAAGAATAAAGTATAGGAAAACCAATAAGGCAACAAATAAAGAATAAAGTATAGGACATAAAGAAACATATTTACAATAAACAAAAAATCACAAATCAATAAAGTAAGAACTAAGAACTTAGAACATTGTAGCATATAAGTAAGAAGCAAGACTGTAAAGAGGAAGACTATAATGTTACTTACCTCTATGATGCCAAAATAAATGCTTCTGCTTCTATTCCTGTAAAAGTAATAAATCCTGCAATAAAAATATATACAACAAGATTGCAAGAAAGAAATTCTCATATATCTAAAATTATCCTAGGCACTAGACAATGCAATAAGAAATAATAACTCAATAAAAATCCACATCTAAATTCATAAAATTCTATAAGTTAAATCAATCATCAAATAAACTACTGTCTATTGCACGTTCTTGCTCTCCCCTCTACTATGATCATCATGCTTCTGTCCAAAATCATCCTCAACATCCTCATCATCATTAACAGTAACATCTTCCACTTCTTGATCTTCATGATCTGACTCATGTTCAACTGAACCCCTCCTCCTCACACGGCGTGTGTAGTGGATATTGCTTCCAGAAGCTTGGGCTCTTGTGACTCTATTGCGTCCCTCAATAGATGTTGACGCCCTAACTGCTCTATTGACATCAGCCCATGTGAGATCATCATGGACGATATCCTCTTCTTCTTGGCCGATCATCTACTCACAACTCCAATCCAATTCATCTAAGAGGAGCGGATCATAATTCCGGTTTTGTTCACGCCTTTCATTAAATCTTGCTTGAAGGCGTCTATTATATTGGATGTATACTAGATCATTGAGGCATTGATGCTCTAACCTGTTCCTCTTCTTGGGGTGTATCTGAATTTATAAACAAGACAGATTATGTCATTCTTCTCTAAAAGAATAAAATTAATACATAACAAAAAAATATAATATTTACAAAATACAAATTGTAGTTAGTTAGTACTTATAAACTCATATGTACTCCAGTTGCGTTCACAACTAGAAGAAGAGCAACACAAGCCTAGAATGCGGCATGCAATATTCTTAAGTTCAGGGGTGTCACATCCATGATTAGTCCACCATTTCACTACATGTACAAAGTATAACATACAATAAATTATAAAGCTAAAACTTCAACAATAATCAATTAATCACTGAACTGAATTGTTTAAATTAAAAAAAAATACTTACAAGGACTAAAGATAGCCCGTTGTCTAATTGCGGGTGCACTTGCAAATATGCCTCGAACAAGTGAATAAGAAGTTGCCTGATCCATAATTTTGTCTTGCACATTTACATCAGACACCATTCTTTCAACTACTTGATTGAATGCATGTTGAAATTTCCCTAGGATTTTCCTTTTCTTTATCGCATCAAGTTCATCATTAATATACTTATAGAATTTCCTAGGATTAAGAAATAATGCCGCAAGATATAGAGGCCGCCCCATTTGACATTCCCAACAGCTACTAATGATGTCGACCACTTTCTTCCATAATCTTCCCTGACCGCCAAAATGTTCTTTTATTTTTTTTTTTGGCCTCTTCTATTGCCAAGTATATTTCTGGCATAGCAGGCTTCTCATCCCCGTCTACAATCCTCAATACAGCTACAATAGGCTTCGATGCTTTCAAGCAATCTTGTACACGATTCCAAAACTGGAGAGAAAGCATTGTATCAGCCACTTGTTTTCCTGCCTCTGTCTTTGCTAAATTGCTTCTGTCCAATCATCTGAAACAAATAATTGCTTTAAAGCATCACTATGTTTCAATAAACTCTGAAGTGTCAGAAATGCTGTTGCAAATCTGGTTACTCCAGCTCTAATTAGATCTTGACCACCAGTTTTAGCCCTCATAGCTTCAAGTAGACGGGTGTGTCTATAAATAAAAGTTGTCACTTTTCTACCCTTGCCTATTGAACTCTTAAATTCATTCATATTTCCCACTTCTTCCAACATAAGGGTCAAGACAGTGAGCCGCACAAGGTGTCCAATATAGGGTAGTCCTCTTCTCCATGAGTTTTTTACCGGCTGATTTATAATTGGATGCATTTTCTGTAATCACTTGGATCACATTTTCTTCTCCAATCTCTTGAATTTTATCATCTAACAATTTGAACAACATGTCAGCATCCTGAATATGCTGAGATGCATCAACAAATCCAAGAAAGAATGTCCCTTCTGGATAGTTAACTAGAAAATTAATCAAATGTCTTCCTCTTTTATTTGTCCATCCATCAGACATCAGGGTGCAACCATTTCTTGTTTCCAGTACACTTCATGCTGTTTTTTCATTTCTGTAATTTTTTCTTTTTCAGACATCAATAAAGGTACTCTCACCTCATGATAGCTTGGAGGCCTGTACCCTGACCCAGCTTGAGCAATGGATTCAACCATTATCTCAAAGCTTCTAGACTTAACAACATTAAAAGGAATCCCACACTCATACATCCAAGCAGCAATGTGACTATCAGTTTTATTTTTCTGCTCAGGTGATAGAAACCGATTGTGCAATGTAGTTTGCATGGGCTCCTTCTTTTTTTGATGTCTCTCACTAACAACTTCTTCAAGAGCTTTCCTCACATAAGTATCCATTGGACCTCTTGATTGTTGTAGAAAAACTTGCTTTCTTTTAGAAGCTATTCCAGAGCTTGGAATTGGGATAGTTCTAGATTCTTGAGAGGGGGGAAGGGGGGGGGGGGAGGCAAATTCCCTTCTGTAGCCTCAACACATATATCCAAATCATCATTATGAATAGGATCATCTAAATCCTCTATCCTCCTCTTCTGATTCTTTGCTATGTATTGTTGCATCTCTCTTGATATCTCAGCAAATACCTTACTACACTTGGCTGCATCACCAAAACCACCTGCCAAGTGTTGCTTTAATCTTTTGATTCCCTGGTTCAAGTCTCTACCACATAGAGTACATCGAGCAATATTTTTATTTGCCAAATCTGGCTAATATCCATACTTCCAGCCAGGATCTTTTGATTTAGCCTTCCTGGCTGGATCTTTACTAGGATCATTTGCAACACTTGGTGTAGAATTACTACCAGTGGGAGGATCCATATTCAGACTAATGCTGTACAATGCACAAAAAGAAATATACAACATAGACATTGAAGATACAACATGTCAACAACATGAATCAGAATTTAATAAAATTTAATAGCATTAACAAAACATAATGAGTCTGACCCTTCCCAAACATAATATTTAAAACAGGAAAACCAAGGGTAGGGACTAGGGACAGGATCATAAGCTCTACTGATTCTGAATACTTGTAATACTAATACCACATTTTTTGGATCCTAATCTCAACACCACCACTCTTAACTAGTCCTTAAAATTTTGCAATGCTTAGCAATAGATAGTCAGACACAAAAATGATTCATAACCAGTAAGCCAACTGCTAAAAGTCTAAAACCCAACTAAAATAGAGTCTGTCGACTCAGCATGCGACTCAGACACTAGACAGTCCGACATTCGGGGAAAAAGAAAAAAAAAAGTTGACATTCAAACAAAAAAATAAGTTGCAGAAGAACCAAGGTGAGCAGAGAAGAAGAAGGATTCCAAAAAAAAAAAAAAAAAAAAAATTCAGACATCCGAAAACTCCACAGTTGACATTTCGGGGGGGGAAAAAAAAGGCCGACATTCAAACAAGAAATAAGTTGCAGAAGAAACAAAGGTGAGTAGAGAAGAAGAAGAAGAAGGATTCCAAAAAAAAAAAAAAATTTCAGACAGTCAAGAAATCCACAGTCGACATTCGGGGAAAAAAAAAAGACGACATTCAAATGAGAAATAAGTTGTAGAAGAAACGAAGGTGAGCAGAGAAGAAGAAGAAGAAGAAGAAGAAGAAGGATTCAAAAAAAAAAAAAATTTCGGGACAAGTCAAGAAATCCACAGTCGACATTTGGGAAAAAAAAAGACGACATTCAAATGAGAAATAAGTTGTAGAAGAAACGAAGGTGAGAAAAAGAAGAAGAAGAAGAAAGAAAGAAAGAAAGAAAGAAGAAGAAGAAGAAAGAAGAAAGAAGAAGAAGAAGAAGAAGAAGAAGGATACAAAAAAAAAAAAAAAATTCAGACATTCGAAGCTCTACGGTCGACCTTCGGGAAAAAAAAATAGACATTCAAACAAAAATAGGTTGCAAAAGAAACGAAGGTGAGCAGAGAAGAAGAAGAAGAAGAAGAATAAGAATGAAGGATTAAAAAAAAAAAATTCAGACATTCGAAAAACTCGACGGTCGACATTCGGGGGAAATCGACATTCAAACAATAAATAGGTTGCAGAAGAAAGGAAGGTGAGCAGAAAAGAAAAAGAAGAAGAAGAAGAAGAAGATGAAGCAGAAGGATTCAAAAAAAAAAAAAAATTTCAGACATTCGAAACTTGCAAACAAAATTTTCTCTGCAGAAGAAACAGTCGACATTCTTCGATAGAGAAGAAGAGGAAGAAGAAGAAGAAGGGAGTCTGAGACTCCGTCTTGACACTCGACATTAAAAAAAAAAAAAAAAAAAACGACATTCTTTTTTCTGAGTCAGTCAGCAGTCTCGACTCTCAACTCATGACAGAAGAGAAGAAGAAGGAGAAGGAGAAGGAGAAGGAGAAGGAGAAGAAGGAGAAAGAAGAAGAAGAAAAAAAAAAAACAAGAGACATTCAACATTGAGCTTGAGAATCGATAACAAAACCTAAAATAATATTTCTCACCTGAAATATGACCGCCGGAATAGGAATAATACCGCCGTAGAATCAGAAATGAACAGTACTTGACTCGTCGGAGAATCGGAAGAGGAAGAGTAGGAGAGGAATCACCGTTGCTGTAACTCGCGAGTTCGCCCTAATCTTCTGGTCTTTGAACAGGGCAGTATTCTCAAATCGTTGAGAATACTGCCCTTTATTCCTTTTTTTTTTGGTGCTTATTCCACATGTCACCCTTTTTTTTTTGTTCTTTAAAACCAAATGTGACGTTGGTTTGGTTTTATTAAAATATATATATATATATATATATATATAAAATATATTATATATATATATATATATATATATATATATATATATATTAGATTTATAAATCTTTATTATAATATAAGTATTATTATTTATTACATAACTTACATAAGTATAATTATAAAAATAAATAACTTAGATTTATTTTTTGAATATTATTTAAATATTATTACATAAGTATAGTTATAAAAATAAATAATTTAAAATTAACTTTTGATTATTAATTTATTATATAAATATTGTTACATAACTATAGTTATAAAAATAAATAATTTAGAATTAACTTTTGATTATTAATTTATTATATAAATATTGTTACATAAGTATAGTTATAAAAATAAATAATTTAGAATTAATTTTTGATTATTATATAAGTATTATTACATAGTATAGTTATAAAAATAAATAATTTAGAATTAATTTTTTATTATTATATAAGTATTGTTATATAAGTATAGTTATAAAAATAAGTAATTTAGATTTATTTTTTATTATTATATAATTATTGTTACATGAATGACCTCTCCATTTTCAAGCTTGCTCTTCAAACCGGCCTATCGCTCTCCTCTATGAAAAGGTTCTTCCGTAATCACTCTCAATAAGACATCCATTCCTCTTTCAAATAAAAAGAGAACTAGACTTTTCTCTTCATCATTGAAATACGCCATTCAATCGCAGTGCGGTGCTCTAAATAAGCTAAATCCTCTAAGGCTTCCCCTTTCCATTCACGGAATTCGACCTAGATCCGCCCGTTCCGATCCTTGCTTACTAAACAGTTGCACCCCCGGATATGTATTTTGGGAGAACCCCATGATACATGAGTTTAATAATAATAAATTAATAATATAATCATCTATGTTTTTTCAAAAAAAAAACGTATATATTATCTAATTGTCTATGCTATTAGCCTATCACTAATGAATTAATAATTTAATGTGAGTAGTGAGTATATTTATTTAAGGTATGGTTATGCCATTAGAGTATTAGACATTATATGAGTACATTTATTTAAGGCTTAAGGTCATGCCAATCCCACGTGCTTGAATCTTACGCGATGCAAATTAGGTAACGAAAAATAGTATTGCGAATAAAGGCCCCCATGGTTATAAATGTATTTCCCTTTGTATCTATCATTTTTTATTGTTGCTAGATTAGATCAATTATCGCCATATGTATTGGAACTTGGAATTAAAAAAAAATTGAATGTGAATTTGATTAAGGTAAACCTAGATCATGTCATTGAATTATTATTATTTATGATAGTGCTCCCAACGCACTAGATATATATATATATATATATATATATATATATATATATATATATATATATATATATATATATATATATATATATACTTATATATATGAGTAGTACAAATGTACAATTATTTAAAGTTATGCCAACCCCACAAGCTTGAATCTCGTGCGATGCAAATTATGTAACGAAATATATTTTATTAGCGAACTTAATATGGTGTGGGCCTCTGGGCGATAAAAGTGGATGGTTAAAAACTTGAAATTGAATTGCAAATAAATGAAACTATTAAGGGGACAGCCTTATCCTCATAACCATTTTATTAATGTTTTAAAATTTATCCTCATAAACATAAACATTTACCAAAAAAATTTAAAAAAGGAAAAAAAAAAAACAAAGGAAATTAGGCGGTCGCCCAGACACCCTAGGCGTCCAAGGTGCCTTGGGCGACGCCTAGGCGACGCCCAGAGGAGATGTGCGACAGCCTTTCTCACCCCAGCAGGGCGCCCAAGCGCCCAGGCCCTTAAAAAGCGCCTGGATGCCTAGGCGACGCCTTAACAGGCTTGCGTTCATGTAAAAATTGGTGCCATAAAACAACGGGATATTATTGTCTCTCAATACTACTTCAAACTCTGTAGCTTGTGGCAAGAATTAGATTTACTATGACACCTTCACTGTTGAGTGTGTTGCTGATGCTGCCGCCATGAAGCTTGCAAAGGATACACTACGGATATACAATTTTTTGGCTGGTTTGAATGTGGAATTTGATCAGATTTGAGCTTAGATTCTCAGTAGAGAGCCTCTTCCCTCACTAGAACAAGCTTATGCCTTGGTTCGATCTGAAGATATGCGTCGTACCTTTATGATGCCCCCACATCCTGCAGAAAGGTTAGCTCTTCAAACCACTCAACTAGGTATTCCCACTCAGCTAAGTGCCCCTACTGTTAACAAACCAGTCTAGTGTGAATATTGTGGGAAAGAATGCCATACGAAAGATACTTGCTGGAAATTGCATGGTAAACCAGTAGCCTTTGAGACCAAGAGGCGTGAGAGGGGACTGCAGAGATCTAAGAACTTCAAAGCACCACAGGCCAATTAGACAGAAACTTGCAAAACTACTGGACCTCCAACTATGCTGTCCACAGAAGAACTTCAGGCCCTCAGAAATCTTCTCTGGCCATCTATGTAGCTACATCGCCATCTGTTACCCTAGGTTCATGTTTTGTTCAGTCAAGTATTACTCATGATGGTCATTGTGCTTCCTCTGATCCTGGCCCTTGGGTTATGGACACTGGAGCCACTAATCACATGACTAGTTCAGCCAGCTCCTTCCATCTGTACTCTCCCTCTTTTGGGAAAGATACAATCGGAGTGGCAGATGGGTCTCTTTCTCCCATCTCTGGAAAGGGCTCCATCCACTGCTCACCTACTCTTACTTTACAATATGTTCTACATGTTCCTAGTTTTTTTACCAATTTATTATTTATTAGTAGTCTGACAAAATCTTTGAATTGTAAAGTCACCTTTTTTCCTTCTTCGTGTATAATTCAGGATTTGGTGAACAGGAAGACGATGGTAGAATGCATGGTAGTCTCTACTTGCTTGACGATGGTCTTTTAACAAACACATCATCTCTACCTTTACCACAGTCTACACCACATCAGCTTTCCACTGCTGTCACTGCCCTTCAGCAATGGCACAGACGCCTTGGTCACCCATTTCCACTAGTTTTATCAAATTTGTTTCCTCTTTTATTTAAACATTGTAATCAGAACGAGTTATTATGTGAAGCCTGTATTTTGGCTAAGTAGGCTCGAACAACCTATTCCCCTTCATTTAATAGAAGCAGTACCCCCTTCGATTTAGTGCACTCTGATGTATGGGGTCCTTTTAGGACTCCTTCTCTTTCTGGTCATTGCTGGTTTGTCACCTTCATTGATTGTTATTCACGGACTACATGGATTTACCTTATGCATAATAAAAGTGATGTATTTCAATGCTTTGACCAATTCCACAGCATGATCAAGACTCAATTCCAAGCTTAGTTGAAGGTCTTTCGTAGTGACACTGGACGAGAATTTCTTGATGGCATGTTTCAACAATATTTATCTGAACATGGCATCATTCATCAAACAAGTTGTATTGCCACACCTGCTTAAAATGGAGTGGCAGAGAGAAAAAATCGACATCTTCTGGAGACAGCTAGAGCTCTCATGTTTGATGGCCATGTTCTAACTCGTTTTTGGAGTGATGTTGTACTTACTGCTGCCTCTCTTATCAATCGGCTTCCCTCATGTATCCTTGACAACAAAGCTCCTTTGGATCTTCTTATTGGCTTTACCTCCTTTGTGCTCCCGTTGAAGGTGTTTGGTTGTGTTTGTTATGCTTGCAATCATCAATCTCTTGGCAAGCTTGATCCTACGGGGCTCAAGTGTATTTTTATTGGCTACCCTGCCACACAAAAAGGTTATAAGTGCTACCATCCTCCTACCCGGAAGACCTATATCACCAGAGATGTTATCTTCCATGAGCATTTGATGTACTACCAGTCCCATCTTTAGGGGGAGAAAGATAGTACTGGCGTACCTATGTTTGAAGATGTGCCAGAGGGAGTTCCCATCAAAATCCCATTTGCGCTTCCAGAGGAAGAACCCGTTTTGGTTCCAAGGGGAGAACCAATTTTGGATCAGACAGATGCACCTCCTTCACCTGTTCCTATCCCTACTAGTCCTAGACCTTTGCAAGTTTACAACTGCAGCCGTGCTAGAAGTAAATAAGGAGAGACCACTACCATCAAAGCAACTACACATGTCCCTTCGCCTACCTTGGATCCAGAAACTGAGCTATCACTTGGTAAGGAAATTCCTTCCTCTAATTTTGACCTTCCTATTGCCCTTCGTAAAGGTACTAGATCTTGCACCACTCACCCAATTTCTAACTTTGTGTAATATACTTCTTTATCTCCTACCTTCCGTGCATTTGTGTCTTCGCTTTCCTCTGTCTCTATTTCACAGAAATGGCAAGATGCAATTACAAATGAACGATGGAAAGCTGTAATGATAGAAGAAATGAGAGCCTTGAAGAAAATGATACGTGAGATCTTGTTTCTCTTTCACCAAGTAAGAGACTAGTAGGGTGCAAGTGGGTCTACACGGTCAAGCAGAAAAGTGATGGCACAGTTGATTGTTATAAGGCAAGGTTGGTTGTTCGTGGATTTACCCAGACATATGGGATAGATTATGAAGAAACCTTTGCTCCAGTAACCAAGATGACCACAGTCAGGGTCCTGTTGGCATATGTTGTGCATCACAACTGGGATTTGCAACAACTTGATGTGAAGAATGCCTTCCTTCACGGGAAACTCATAGTCTATATGGATTGTCCACCTGGTTTCACAGATGCAAGCACTGAAGGGAAGGTATGCAAGCTGAAACGTTCTCTGTATGGTCTTAAGCAGTTTCCTAGAGCATGGTTTGAACGGTTTTACAAAGCTATGATAGCATTTGGATATGTTTAGAGTAATGCTGATCATACTTTGTTCATCAAGCATGCCTCAGGAAGCTTCACGACACTCTTGTATATGTAGATGATATCGTTGTTATTGGAAACAATGATGATGAAATAAGAAAATTGAAGCTGTTTTTGGGAAAAAGTTTGAAATCAAAGATCTTGGAAAGCTTAGGTACTTTCTTGGGGTTGAGGTTGCTCGCTCTACAAAGGGTATCTTTCTCTCTCAAAGAAAGAATGTCCTTGATCTTCTCTCAGAGATGGGATCATTAGGGTGCCACCCATGTGATACTCTTTTGGACTCCAATGCAAAGCTCAAGGAGAAAAAAGGAACTCCGACAGATAAAGGAAGGTACCAGCGATTAGTTGGGAGGCTGATATAGCTGTCACATACCAGACTTGATATTGCATTTGCAGTGAGTTTGGTGAGCTAAGTCATGCATGATCCCTATTCCACCCTTTTGGAGGCAGTTTATAGGATTCTTCATTACCTAAATTTGCTCCAGGAAAAGGGATCCTTCTCTCACCACATGATCTTCTTAGGGTGGAGGCGTATACTGATGCTGATTGGGCTTGCTGTCCAGATCAAAAATCAATATCAGGATATTGCACGTTTGTAGGTGGAAATCTGGTCACTTGGCGCAGCAAGAAACAAAATGTAGTGGTTCGTTCCAGTGCAGAAGCAGAGTTCCGAGCAATGGCTCAGGGAATATGTGAACTCTTGTGGTTGAAGGGTTTACTTGAGGACTTGAGAGTTAAAAGGCCATCAACCATGACTTTGTTTTGTGACAATAAGGCTGCCATCAGTATTGTTCACGATCCGGTTCAGCATGATAGGACTAAGCATGTTGAGATTGACCATCACTTCATCAAAGAGAAACTAAAAAGTGGTCAGATTCAGATTCCATTTGTTTGATCAGAGGATCAACTGGCAAACATTTTCAAGGGTTACCTGGGAAACAGTTTCACACCATATTGTCCAAGTTGGGTATGCATGATATATATGCACCAACTGGAGGGGGAGTGTCGTCAGTCCTATTAGAGTTACTGCCAAGGGTTTATTTGTAATCTCATAGTTTATTTTCTGTTATATCGTTAATGTCCTTTTAGTTATTTCTTTTATTCCCTTATAAGGGTAAGACTGTAATCTTCCTTAAGTATATAATTATACAAGAGATAGTTTATTTTCTACCATTCTTTTCTTTCAACACATATGTAACCCATATTTTTTTCAAAAAATAGTTGTAGGAAAATCAATCTTTTCAAACGGAAATTCAAATAAATAAATTATCCATCAAAAAAAAAAAAAAAAACCCAACACTATAGAATCATAGATTGGGTCATTCTAACAAACATATAAAAATTTGAAACTCAACCATGATATTTGGATACACATTCTATGAAAAATCTATATTCATAGATAATAGTTTACCTTGGAGAGAGAGAAAGGGTTGAGTGGCTTTGTTCTTGAAGTAACTTGAGAGATCTTGTGAAACTTGAGAGACAAGGAAGAAATCAAGAGTTTTGCAGCAAAATATGAGAAAAACCTCTCCCAAAATCGCGACATAGCAAGTCTCGGTTGAAACCTACTGGGTTTCGACGAGACATAAGCTTTTTATAAGCATGGTTGGTTCATTTTTGAACCGAACCCATGGTTTCGGTCGAAACCATCCAATTCGACCCTTGAACTCGTCTCGGTGAGTGTCGAAACCGAGTTACACTGGTTGAAACCACCTCAAACCATGGTCTCTAGGAGCATTTCTCATTTGGTGGTGACATATTCAGGGAGTGGGGCATCTGCTTTTACAACAATGCAAATGCAAGCAAACGAAAGCCGACTTTGGGCTTTTGTACATCTATTAGAAAAGAGAGGGGTACCATTGATTGAACCAATAGAGCTCAAGGCCTCTTCACACCAGAGGTGGAATGGAAGGCCTGGGAGGGAGCGTACGTTCATACTGTCAAAACGTAAAGACTTGTCCCAATGTCTAACCACGAAGGGCTTGCCAGCGACGTACCAAATACCTTTCTCCAATGCACTGAACTTGTCATGTTCGTCGGCCAAACGAAAAACAAAGGTCCCATTATCTGCAAGGGAAATTTCCACTCCTTCCGACAGTCCATTGTTGAAGGAGAGACTTCTCGACCAGCTGAAACGGGAGTTTGCGTCCCACAAATTGGCCAACCAGGGTATTTTCCCATTTGGAAATCTCAGAGGATAGTAGACTATCCAGGCAGGAAGCTACCCGACCTTCAGCTTCCAGCAGCAAATCTTTAAAACGAAGGGGGAAGCCCTCCCCTTGAGACAGCGGGGCTGAGTCGACCAAGGTGCTCCATTTGCCATTGATGGCAGAGGTGACTGAAGCAGGGGCAGCAGAGGGCCCAGGCTGGTCTTCACGGATCTCACCCTCCTCTAAGGGGAGAGGGCTGGGGGCAAATCCGGGAGGGAAGGGGGTTGGCAGGGCCGGCCATGGAGGAGGCTGAGAAGACTCACAGCCTACGGAGGAGCACTGGGAAATTAGGAGAGTGAATAGACGTTTTTAGGTGGGACCTGCTATCCAGTCAACTTTTTCTCTTGAAAGGGGTGCAACACGAGGACTTCCCAGGAGACTAGTTATATTGATTTTCCAAAATTATGAGCTTTATTTTATTAGCTAAATAACTAAATATTAATATGCAGTTGATCTTGTCTTGCCATTGCTTAAATCAATAATCTGAATGAATTATGCATTAGAGTGTGAAGTTTTGGAACAAGAGGTATGAGAGAGAAGGTAGAGATTTCACAATAGAAGTTCACTATTTAAGAAGGTTTCTTTGGCACTTTTGGTATTGCTGGCTTTTAGAAAGCCTGCCTAGACCTTCTACTGAGTAAGTTAACTCAACAGTACGATGTAGATTATGCCTAGCGAGGTAAGATAAACCTTTGTCTCCATTAGTCCAATGAAGTCTGTCTCGATTAGGGGATTTGGTTGCATTATCTTCTTCTTCATTCATTATTTTTTTTTTTTTTTATCTTTGTTTTGTTTTTCCTCCACATCATACTGAGGTTAGTGGCTGTTGGAACTAAAGTTATTCTTCCCTGTTTGAGAAAGTGGAAGAAGATAATATTCATGGCTGATTTTGCTTATAGGCATCTATTCTCATGCCAATAACTTTCAGTTTGTGGTTAAACTTAGAACTCATGCTGCTTAGGTTCACAAAAGCTCAGCAAAGAGGATTTTGAAATTATGTGAAGCTAACAAAGGGTTCTATGTGAAAGCTGGTCAATTTGTTGCGGCCTTGCGGCAAGTTCCTAATGAATATTCATCAATTCTTTCCTCCTTGCAGGACCAGGTATTGCTAGCTTCTCATGATTATATGGGCTTCTTTAAATAGTTATTTTCACTGGTACATGGTGGGAATTTTTTAAATTTGTCATAATGGTGGTTTATTATCTTTGGTGCATAGGCAGTTCCATGTGAATTCAAAGCTATTAAAAGAGTACTGATCAACAACCTGGGGCAGGATTTGTCTGAGATGTAAGTTTTTGTTCACATTGCCTTTTGATGTTTTCAGATGAATTTTTTTTTTTTTAATGCTTCAAGGTGAATTCTTAGTTTTGTTCCCATGTTTCTGTGTTGCATCTTTATTCCTTTGAACAGCTATGTTCGTATATTTACATTTATGCACGCAGAAATATTTGTGTGCTCCCATTTTCTTCTCAATCGAGTGGTCACCAAGCTGGAAGAAAAAGGTGCTCCTTATATCTCTATGGATAAGATTAAAAAGAGAATTGAGTTTCATTTAATGTATTCTGAAGAAAGAGTTGTCTGTCATGATGTGGAAGGACCATAATGTTGATCAGTAGCTGACTAACATACACTTGATCAGTAGCAGATTAACATGCACTTTGCCTTCCATTTTTTTCTTCTTCATGTGGCTTTTGATGGTGGCTGAAAATTCCCGAGAGCGTTTTACTGGGATGCTAATCTGGATGTCCAAAACCATTTTGGAAGTTATCATGTGGTCTGCATAGAAAAGTAAAAAGATGGTTGAGATCAAGATGATTGAGGTCAGGATCAAACTTCCTAAGTTTCTCCTTGAAGGAGTGTTTGCCGTAAGGCAAAAATATAACATAAAAGTGATATATTGTAGTCTGTTCCTCCATCGGTTTCATTTGTGGCCACATCTGCTTAAAAGGAAGTATTATCTCCCTTATTCCAAAATCTGAAAATGCCTGTCATTTTAAGTGTCCTACATTCCTGTTTTGTAAGCAGCTGTTAAAAACGACAGAAGGGGGAAAAAGAAGTACGTATGCAGTAAAACATAAGGCTACCCCAGAGCTAAGAACTGGAGTACCAGTGTGAATATTCTATGGCTCGTTCAATTATATTCCTATGAACCATCGTTAAGGATTTCATAGGGAAGCGTATGCTTAGAATACTTATGCTCATAATCATTAGTTCATTACATTCATTTGTAGTAACTGATTGCTGTCTTGACTGGAAAGGTTTTTTTTTTTTTTTTTTTTTTTTTTTTTGGGCGGGGGGAGGGGGGGGGGGCTGGGTTGAATTTCTTTTTTGTCAAAATTAAGCATTTACTCTTTTAAGTGAAAATATTTGTCTAGAAATTGGTTCAACTTCTACTTAGTTAACTGCCCTTAGAATTGACTTGTTCATGCATATTTAAGTATCAGATTTTTGGCATCAATGACCAACCAATTGCTTTTTTTGGGGGGGGGGGGGGGGGGGTTGTGACTTTTGACACTGCTGGATTTCTTCTTTGTAAAAATTGAGCATTTACTCTTTAAGTGAAAATGTTTGTCTAGAAATTGGTTCAGCGTCTACTTATTCAACTGCCCTTATGATTGACTTGTTCATGTATATTTAAATATCAGATTTTTGGCATTCAACGAACAACCAATTGCTGCTGCGTCAATTGCTCAAGTCCACCATGCAGTTTTGAAAGATCATCGGGAAGTGGCAGTTAAGGTAGGTCACATTGCTAGGAAATTAGCTTCATATTGTCATTTTAACTTGTCCCTGATGCATTATTGATATATATTTTTTTCACCAGACACGGGGTTAAATTCAGTTGGAAATGATAGGAGGGATAAACATAAAAGAACTATGAGAGATAAAATGATAAGGAAAATAGAAGGAAGAAATAGACTACTAATATGACAATATCTAGCAAAGGAACTGAAGCTATCTGCCCCAGTCTCCGTGTCAAAACAACCTCCACTATTACCAGCAATGCATGGGGCCACTAGGAATTTAAATTACACCCCAAGTGAATCAAAAGAACCAGATGGTAGGCCCCCACTCCCAACCTCCATCTTAATCTATTATGTGAGAGGCAGAAAACTAGCCTCACAGGAAACTTGCCAGCGTTTGAGACATTTTATTTTAAATAAACTACAACTTCAATTCTACAAGTTTACTCATTTTACTGAATCAGACAATACTTAACAGCAAGTAGATCTAAGGAAAAGGATAATCGCAGGAGAAAAAAAAAAAAAAAAAAAAAAAAAACAAAAGCAAGAACGGAAGAAGGGGAGTTTGATTACCCTACTCGATCTCTCACCCATGTATTTACAAGTTACTAAAAAGGTATGAATGACAAGCATGCCCTTGGCCATAATACCAGTAATACCCTTCTAACAAGCATGCCTCTGGCCATGGTTTCATATATCGTATCAATATGATACTCTTCGATACGGATCTCTTTTTCTTTTTCTTTTTTAAACAAAAAATGTATTCACGTACATCAACCGTATGGTTCGTATCGAACCAATACGGTTTGATACACTTTGATATGGTAGATACACTAGATACGTATCAATACACTTGAGTTTCCATTTTCTTGCAAAAAAAAAAAAAAAAAAACTTGTATCAAGGTGCCTCGAAGTGTATTTGACCGATACGGCTCGATACACCTCGATACTAACCGATACTATTCAATACACCTCGATATGAACCGATATGGTCGATATACACTTATAAAGCTTGATACAACTGATTTTTTTTACTTTTTTGGTCTTCTTCCTTGCTAAAAACCTACAATTCATGCAAACCGAAGTTTATAGCTCATTGAATGTCATTATATATGTCTTTAACCCTTGGAAATACTTCAAGATTGCTTATTATAGTTTTTTATCCTTTAAAATTGAGTTTTGCATGCTCCCTAATCATTCCCGTACATATCTTGCCCTGTATCTTACGTATCAACCATATCCACGATACGATATGTCTCTTAAGATTGCCCGACCGATACGCTAACAATACCCGATACTCTAATCCTTGCCTTTGGCCATAAAAAAAAGGCTTTAATAAAGATCACAAAGTTGGTTTGATGGGATGACAAAAAGAAGTAGATGTGTAGAAAAAAATCTTCCACATCCTGGCACCTCTCAGAAAGTGACAGTCAACCTCAATGTGTTTTGTCCTCTCATAAAGAATAAGATTACTAGGAATGTAAATCGCCGCCTGATTTCACAAAACATCTACATATGCCTCTTAATAGGAATCCTTTTTTTTTTTTTTTTGCATAAGGGACTTTAACCACATTAGCTCACAAGTTGTATGAGCCATGATTCAAAGTCTCGGTGAGATATCAAAATTCTTGAAATTCTTGAAATTCTCGAATAGGTCGAGACGAGATCTCATACGAGACCTGGTCTCGACTAGTTGTTGTTTGAAGACGAGAGATGTGGAGGAACACTCAATAATATTTACTAACTTGAATCTCTAACTTGGCTTATTCCAAAATGGCTAGAGGAGACCTCCTTTTATAGACCTCTAAGGAAGCTTCTAGCTATACTCTACACAATTCTCTTCTACACACTTCTATAAGATATTTCTACACACTTCTTAAGATATTTCTACACACTGCTTCTATAAGATATTTCTATACACTTCTTTAGATCTTTCTACACACTGCTTCTACAACCTTCCTTTAGACTTTTCTAGATTTTGGACTCTTCTACATTTCTTCTAGATAATTACAATCTTATATTACAAATTTACCCTCATATTTTTTGGAAATTACACTTTATCCCAAAATTTAAGTTTATAATTTCAACATCCCCCCTTAAACTTGAATTTTTGTAACTCCAAGTAGAGACTGCAACTTATGAAAATCTTCAGACTTAAAAGGCTTTGTGAAGATGCCTGCTATTTAATCCTGAGTCATTGCATACTTCAATTGTACTTTTCCTTTTGCAATGCTTTCTCTGATGAAGTGATATCTTGTGTCAATATGCTTGCTTCGATCATGGAACACTGGATTTTTCGCCAATGCAATTGTTGATTTATTGTCTACAAAGATCTCTATTGCTTCTTGTTGCGGCATTTTGAGCTTCTCCAACAACCGTCTAAGCCAAATTGCATGACAAACACATGAAGTGATAGCTACATACTTAGCTTCACAAGTGGAAAGTGTCATAATTGGTTGCTTGTTTGAAATCCATGTAAATGCAGCATCTCCCATGAAGAACACAAAACCCGTTGTGTTTTTGTTTTTGTATCATCTGAATCTCCAGCTCAATTGCTATCACTGTATCCAACAAGCTTGAAATCATTAGAAGATGAATAGAGTAGGGCAAAATTAATTGTACCTTTGATGTACGTAGAATCCTCTTGGTCGTCTTCCAATGTGTAGCAGTTGGTGCCTCCATATAGCGACTAACTAATCCAACTCCATAGAGAATGTCGGGTCTTGTGCATGTCAAATAGCGTAGCCTTCCAACTAAGCTCTTAAAAAGTGTTGGATCCACCATTTGTCCATCTTCATCCTTTGACAAATTGATTCCAATCTCTATAGGTGTATTGTTCAGCTTGTAATCATTCATGTTGAATTTCTTAAGCACTTCTCTTGCATACCCTTCTTAAGAGATGAAAATCCCTTTCTCCATTTGCTTTACTTCAATGCCAAGGTAGTATGACATAAGTCCAATATCTGTCGTCTCAAACTCCTGAGTCATTGTTTTCTTGAACTCTTCAAATATTTAGATTACTTCCTATGAAGATCAAATCATCTGCATACAAGCAACTTATCTCCATTTTCATTCATCTTAGCATAGAGGGCATGCTCACTTGAGCACTTATTAAAATTATTCTCTTGGAAGTATTTATCAATTCTACTATTCCATCCCCTTGGTGCTTGTTTCAAACCATCTAAGGTCTTTTTCAACGTCAACATTTTATTTTCATGCCCTTTCACTTCATATCCCATGGGTTGCTTTACATGAACCGTTTATTCAAGAAAACCATTTAAGAATGCAGATTAACATCCATTTGATATATCTTCCAATATTATGAGCCGGCAAAGAAATTATCAATCTTATAGTTTCTAAACGAGTAACTGGAGCAAATACCTCATCATAGTCGATGCCATGACTTTGCATGTAGCCTTTGGCGACCAACCTTGCTTTGTATCTTTCTACTTCTCCCTTGGCATTTTTCTTTGCCTTGTACACCCATTTCAGTCCAATTGCCTTTTGCCTTTTCGATAGAGTTGTTAGCTCCCATGTGTCATTCTTCTTGATCTCCTTGATTTCTTTATCCATAGCATTTCTCCACTTCTTGCATTGCACTACATTTTCAAAACCTATAGGTTCACAATCGGCAAAGAGACAAAAAAAGAGTGAGATTATCATGATTTTCAGTTACCTCATAAATTTCTTGTAGATTCTTCCAGCGTAATGGCCTTTCACTTGAGCTATCTTCTGATGAAGGTGATGAGTCTCTATGAGCGACTGGTGATAGTGATGGTGGCGGTGTAGTTGGTACTTATGGCTCTTGAATTGCTTGCTCTTCTTCTTCAAAGAGGGGGAAGAAGTCATAATTATCTCCTGGAGTGTTCCAATCCCATGTTGATTTTTCATTGAATTTAACATCTCTACTAATGGTGATTTTTCCTTTACTTGAAGTATATAGCTTATAGCCTTTTGAGCATGAGTCATAGCCAATGAAAATATACTTTTCACTTCTATCATCTAACTTGGATCTCTTTTGATCTGGTACATGAGTATATGCAATGCTTCCAAACACCCCTAGGTGTGACACACTTGGCTTTCTTCCACTTTGTGCTTCTTGTGGTGTTTTATTCTACATATTGTTAGTGAGACAATGGTTTGATAAATAAACTGCACAATCAACAGCTTCAGCCCAAAATTCTTTAGGCATATCTATACTCTTCAACATGCTTCGAGCCATATTAAGAATAATTCTATTCTTTTTTTCAATGACTTCATTTTGTTGTGGGGTGAATGGAACCGTAAAGGACGGCGAATCCCATTTTCTTCACAATATTCCTTGAATTTATTTGATATAAATTCGCCTCCTCTATCGGATCTCATGGCTTTTATAACTAGCCACTTTATTTTTCAACAAATGCTTTAAACTTCTTGAAAGCTCTAAACACTTCTGATTTTTGTTTAAGAAAATAGACCCAAGTCTTTCTACTAAAATCATCAATGAATAAAAGGAAATAGTTGTTCTTTCCAAATGAACTTGGATCTATTGGCCCACACACATCCTTGTGAATAAGTTCTAAAGGCTCTGATGCCCTTGATGTAGTTTCCTTTGGAAAGTTTTTCCTTCGATGCTTACTTAGAAGACATCCCTCAAATAATTAGTCCGGGTGATTAATGGAAGGTAATTCTTCTACCATTCATTTCTTAGTCAATAACTTTAGCCCATTAAATTTTAAGTGCCCAAATCTTAAATGCCAACACTAAGAAGAGTCTTTCAAGCAAGCCTTCAAGCATTTAGCAGCATCAACTTGAATGTTCAATAAGAACATTCTATTTCTTGTCATTGGCACCTTAGCAATCAAATTGCTCCTTTGATCTCTTATAAAAAGATTATGATCTTTCATGTGGATATCATAGTCTTTTTCCAAGAGTTGTCCCAAACTTTATATATTATTTTTCATGTTGGGCACATAGTAGATATTAGAAATAAATTGGTGCCTTCCATTTTTAGACGGATCAAGATTTTTTTTTTTTTTTTGATGAATAAAACAATATATAAACAACACCCCGAATCAGGGAAGAAAACCAAACCTGGGTATCCAAAGGATAGAACCAGGCTCCTTACAAAAAGGCAATGCCCCAAACCAGCCAGCAAAAGCGAAGTAAAGAAACCACAACGCCATTACCTTGATGGAAGGTCCCAAGAAGATAGAATGAATCTAGATCTCTCGGACACCAGAGGATGAGAATTGGGATGGGGGGTAGGGAAGATCGTGCCACGCACGTCAAAAATGATGGCTTCCCAGATTTGAGCGAAATATCTTGACTTTCCAGCCCATAATCTAATGTTCCCTTCAAACCATATATGGTACATCATCACTGCCAATGCCAATTTGACCACTGTATCAGCAGTGGTTTTCCTTTTAAACTTTTTGAGAACCCATCTCTATTCTTGATCATAAGGCTGAATCCTTTTGTGCCACGGTCAACATTTCCCAAAAATCTTCCCCCAAATTCTTTTTGAGAACGGCTACTCAAAGAAAAATGTTGGACATCCTCATCAGCATTCCAACAAAAACCACAACTAGTATTATGGATAATGCCCCTCTTGCATAAAAGAGAGCTAGTAGGCAAAAACATGGTCAATGCATGCCATAAAGTGAAACTATGCCGAGGAGAGTGACTCTTAAACCACACCACATCATGCCAAGGAACCAAAGGCTTGCGCGACCTGACAAGGTCCCAGGTAAAGGCGACTGAGAAGATACCATTGGTGGTGGTGGTCCAAATGAGTAGGTTACCACTCCCACTTGGTCTTCGAGAGAGAGAGAGAGAACTGAGCGCTTCCCAAGCTTGCACCAGTCGATAAGAGGAGGCCCGACCTGGGTTCCACCGCCCATCAGTCAAAATGGATGATACAGTAGCCAGTCTATCCCTTTCGAAGTCGAGCTGGATCCTATCGTCATATGCTAAAATCAAGACGTCGTGTGGATGCCATTTATCCAGCCACAGATAAGTAGAGTTTCCATCATCAATGAGGGTCTTGACAGACGGAAGTGCAAGCTGTCTATGCCAAAGAATTGTCCTCCAAACTGAAGAGGAATCACGGAAGCGACCATTGTCCAGATGGAATCCCTTTTTAAATACCTTCTATAGATCCATTGGGTCCAGATGCTCTCTTTTTTCTCCACCACTCGCCAAACCAGCTTAAGAATGGAAGCTTTGTTGACCTCTTTAATTCTTTAGATGCCTAGGCCTCCTTCTTATTTGGGCACACAGATTTTGTCCCAGCCAATGGAATGAAAAATTTTATTGTCGTCCCCCTTTCCATAAAAATGCACTCATCATGCTTTCCAGTTTTTGCACGGTCTTAGAAGGAATGCCGAAGGTCCTAGACCAGTATAGGTAGGAGCTCTGCATGACCACTCTCATAAGTTCCAATCTACCTGCATATGAAAGAAATTTTGCTTTCCATAGCTGAAGATTTTTCTTCAATTTGTCAAGAATGGGAGTACAGTGATGAGCAGATAGTCTGGCCGAAATCATCGGTAGACCAAGGTTGGTGATAGGCAGTCTCCCCAAGAGATAGTCCACTATGGTTCTGAGGGCTCGTGAAACGGCTCATCAACACCACTGAGAAAGAGGACAGATTTTTGCTTGTATATGGACAGCCATGACATGGATGTGAAGAAGGCAAGAACTCTGAAATGGATTCCATGGACTTCATATTTTCCTTGGAAAAAATCATAATATCATCCACAAAAGCCAAATGAGTCAATTTTAGGGTCTTGCATCTAGCGAAGTAGTCCAGCCGGTTGTGTTGAGCATGAGCCTGAATGGAATTGGAGAGACCTTCCAAGACGATTGTCAATAGTAAAGGGGACATTGGGCATCCTTGTCTGATCCCACGCTTTGCACTGAAAAACCATACCGGGCTACCATTAACCAACACTGAGAATCTGATAGAGGTCACACAATACCAAATCCACTCAACGAAGGAGTCAGGGAAGTTCATTCAAGCCATAGCTTCACTAAGAAATTCCCATCGGACATGGTCATACGCTTTATGGAGATCAAGCATAAGGCTCACAGCGGGAGGGTGGTTTCTTCTATCAAAGCCTCGAGCCAGATCATTGCATATCATAATATTGTCTGAAATATTGCGGCCCTGGATAAACGCTGATTGGTTGAGGCTAACAAGGGTACCAAGAACTCCTTTCAGTCTGAGAGCCAGAATCTTAGCTACAACCTTGTATAGTGTGTTGCAAAGAGAGATGGGTCTGAAGTCCCCAATGGAGCGAGCTCCATCTTTTCTTTTTTTGGAATAAGGCAGAGGAACGTTTGGTTTACTTCTCTGATTTGAGTCGGGTTAGAGAATAAGCTAGACACAAGCCAAAAGGAGGTCCTTTTTAATAATATCCCAAACTGCAATGAAGAATCCATGCTGAAACCATCCAGGCCCGGAGCTTTTTGGGATTTGATAGACTTAACTGCCATAAGAATCTCATCTTTAGAAGGTCTTGAAGCAATACCAAGGCTTTCCTCCATGGTCAGCGTGGAGTCATACAGGCCATCAGGAATAGGCTCCAACGGCGGAAGATAAGGCGGGCTATACAACTTGAGAAAATGAGATTCTACAATTTGCTTGATACCCTCAACGTTCGAGGTGGTGCTACCCTCATCAGAGGTAAGGGAAAAAATGTGGTTCTTGTTTTGGAAAGCCTTGATCGATTTATCAAAATAGTTGGTGTTTCTATTTCCCAACAACAACCAATTAATCCTGGACTTTTGCTTGAAAAAACTTTCTTCTTGGAGAATCAAGTGTTGGGTTGGTGTCTTGTATTCTGTGGGGTCCACATAATTATAAGGGGTAGTATTTGTATTAGGGTATGAGTCTATTACATGTACGGGGGTAAACTTATAATTGTGGTGGGATTAGGGTTTCTAGGTTTCCCTATATATTGTTTTGTATGCGAAAACCTAGATAAGGTCTGAACAAAGGAGAACACTGTGTCAGGTGGAGAGAATTGTAGAGAGTTTTCTTGGCAATAAAGAATCTCTGTTTCTTTGTGGTGGAGGTAGGCATTCCGATTTGGGTGCTGAACCACAACAAATCTTGTGTTGTGTGTTTGCTTGATCTTCGTCTCTTTCTCGTGGTTGTGCGTTCATCCCTAACAAGTGGTAACAGAACCAAGTTCGACAGATTGGTTACGGATCTGGAGGAAGGGAAGTGCGCAAGGATTATTGGAGAAGGAGGTATTTTTTTTTCTTAATATCGATCGGAACCAAAAGAGTTCGGTGACAAAGCAACAGACGAAAAGAAAAAGGTAAAATTTGTTTTTCTAAACCTAAGTGTTTTCGGTTTTTGTAAAGATCGAGAAGTGATAAGGAGGTTTGAAGAAAAAAAAAAGCAGTATTGTACGGAGTTTTTTTTTGCCAGACTTTTCTCTTCTTTTATGGAAACCGAGGAGAAGGAGAAGTCACAAGGATTATAAGAAGTAATGATTACTTTTTATGTATGACATGTTTCTCTAAATTCCCATGGTTAAGGTGGAGGATTAAAGAAGAAAAAAAGGGGGGGGGGTTAGTTTGCTTTGTAAGGTGAAAAAAAAAAAAAAAATTTAAAAGAGTGTACGTACATTGTATCACCCAAAGAGAAAGGGAAAACATAGAGGTTGTTGTCCCAAGGGTTTTTGGGTGTTACGGTTTCATTGGAAGACACGGATCAGGTAGATTCGGTGTCTTTGGTATCGATAGGGCAGTCTTGTGCAAGATCAATGGTGATTGAAGCTCTTGTAAGTTGATGGCAGGCACAGAAGGTAAAGATCGAGTTAATAGAATGGCGACGAAGGGTTCAAGCTTCTCCATAGAACCCTTCAATGGCTATAATGATTTCACCTTGTGGCAACAACGGGTGAAGAATATTCTTACACGGGAGGGGACTGTTAAGGCTCTCAAGAAGAAATCCGATAAGCTGGAAAAGTTGACAGATGATGAGTGGCTAGAGTTGAGGGATCTGGCAAATAGTACGATCCAGTTGTTTTTGACGGATAATACTCTTCGTGAGGTCATTGGTTTGGAGGATCCAGAAGAAGTTTGGACGAAGTTGGAGAGCAGGTACAAGTCTAAGTCGTTGACAGATCGGTTGTTTTTGAAAAAACAATTATATGGCTTTCGTTTGTCAGATGGAGTGAAATTTGAGGTGCAT
Source organism: Protea cynaroides (assembly GCA_028583415.1). Lineage (NCBI taxonomy): Eukaryota > Viridiplantae > Streptophyta > Magnoliopsida > Proteales > Proteaceae > Protea > Protea cynaroides. The sequence goes on along the minus strand of CM053273.1, from coordinate 45,098,186 downwards.
ATTGACGAGTTCAACAGGATTGTGACGGAGTTGTCTGCTCTTGATGTGAAGATCGAAGAGGAGGACAAGGCACTTATCCTGTTGGCCTCATTGCCTCATTCATTTGATCACATTGTGACTACACTGTTGTTTGGTAAGGATACTCTCAAACTTGACGATGCTATTGCTGCTTTGCTGATGAATGAGACACGACGGAAAAATAGTAGTGAGGGGACGTCAGATGAGGGTAATGCCTTGGTTACAGTTAGTGGTCAGGGTAGAGGAAGATCAAATGGGAGACAGGAATATGGCAATAATCGGGGTCGCTCCAAGTCACAAGGTCGCAAAATAATTTGTTATTATTGCGATGAGGAAGGTCATATAAGATGGGATTGTCCAAAGCGTAAGGAGGATAAAAAGAAAAAGGAAGACAAGGAGAGTGGAAAAAAATCATTTACTGCTGGTGTCACAGAAGAGTGGAGTGATGGAGATCTCCTTCTCACTACTTCATCAGGTACGGATACTTCAGACTGGATTTTAGATTCAGGTTGTTCGTTTCATGTGTACAGTTAGAGAACAGTTTGCTACATATCATGAATGTGATAAGGGTATAGTCAGAATGGCAAATGATGCTGAAAGCAAGGTTGTCGGGATTGGGACTGTACGGATTCGCATGTTTGATGGCATTGTGCGAACTGTAACTGGAGTTAGACATGTGCCGGACTTAAGGAAGAATCTAATTTCATTGAGAACACTGGATGTGAGAGGCTATAGGTGTTCATCTGAAGGTGGAGTTCTTAAGGTCTCCAAAGGGGCCATGGTTGTGATGCAGGGACAGATGATTGGCGATCTATACAGACTTGCAGGGAGTGTTGAAACAGATGATGCTTCTGTTGGAACTCAGGCAAGGAGTACAGATGGAAGACAGAAGATGCAAGAAGTTCAAGTTGTGAACAAGTGCAGATCTGGGAAGAAGCGAGTTTCTTTTGCTTCTGATTTTGTGAGTGGAAGTAATATCTCCGGTGATGCTGTAGCAGTGGGAGAGATAGAGTCACATCACATCGTACGACAGTGAGCTGTACGGGACACCCCGACGGGGTGTGGGCTATGTTGGTTTGGGTGTAGCGGTTTGGCAGAGACAAGTTTTCAGAATCAACATCAATTGGTTTTCTTTAAGGTGGTTTGCAGAATCCAAGCCAGGTGGAGATTTGTTGGGTTGGTGTCTTGTATTCTGTGGGGTCCACGTAATTATAAGGGGTAGTATTTGTATTAGGGTATGAGTCAATTACATGTACGGGGATAAACTTATAATTGTGGTAGGATTAGGGTTTCTAGGTTTCCCTATATATTGTCTCTGTGTAGGAAAACCTAGGTAAGGTCTGAGCAAAGGAGAACACTGTGTCAGGTGGAGAGAATTGTAGAGAGTTTTCTTGGCAATAAAGAATCTCTGTTTCTCTGTGGTGGAGGTAGGCATTCCGATTTGGGTGCTGAACCACAACAAATCCTGTGTTATGTGTTTGCTTGATCTTCGTCTATTTTTTGTGGTTGTGCATTCATCCCTAACATCAAGGAACCAGATGGAGAGAAAGAGCCTTTTCTGTCACCGCCAAGGAATCATCCTCAGAATCATTTTGAATCTTAGCTTGTACTTCCTCGAATTCCAGTCTGCACTTCTGAATTGCATGAGAAATATTTCCAATCTCTCTTCTATTCCAACTGGAAAGATCTCGCTCGACTTCCCAGAGCTCCTAGCAAAGTTTACTAGTGGACTGCGAGGATCCATATGAATCCTCTCCTAAGCAGCTTTAATCACCTCCTGAAACCCCTCATGGGAGGACCACATGTCAAAATATCTCAAGGGCTTGGGCCCGAATGAAATGTAGGGATATGTGGACAGGATGATCGGATAGTGATCCGAAATACCGAAAGAATCAAAATGAGCTTCCGAGAAGCTAAACTCTGCTAGCTAGTGATCGTTAACAAGAACTCTATCCAGTTTGCAACTGACCCTTTGGTCTTCAATTTTTTTATTGGTCCATGTATATTTCATTCTAGTCCACTTAAGATCCACCAGGCCAATCGCGTCAAGACAATCTGCAAGCTCTCCCACAGCCTGATCATCAAAATTATCCCCCCTCATTTTCATTGGCAAATCTGACCACGTTAAGATCTCTCATTACACCCCAAGGGGAGTTCCCTGGGGATGCATGGATATGAAACAGATCCTCCCATAATCTCCTCCTTTCGATTGCAGAGTTAGCAGCATACACAGCAGTAAAAAAAACAGCAGGACAGTTATAATTATCAGACAATTTGAAATGAATGCAGTGGTCTTTGATACTAACCACCGAACAGGAGACTTTATTGTTGTTCCATAACACCCATAATCTACCATTAGCATGACAGTTGTAGTTGGTTTCCAAATTCTAGCCTGGACCAATGCATTTGGCAATGACATAAGCCTTATCTTCTTTCACTCTTGTTTCCCCTAAAAAGCAATAATCAAGGTGGAGCTTCTTGATGTAGGATCAGACTTCTGCTTGTTTAACGGAGGAGTTCAAACCCCTCACATTCCAGAAAATTCCCATCATCATTGAAGCAAAGGAAGACAGGGAATAGAGCTCAAACTCGATCCCCAAGGGATCGAGAAGGGGGGTCCAAAGCCTTAGGGGCTCGACGAGATTTCCGCATAGTTTTCTCAGGTTGGTTCCCTTTGGCCTGCTCCTTGCTATTCTTCGAATTTTCTCTCTGAGTATCCCTACCATGACTGATAGTCTTGTTCCCAGCAGACTGCCCTATAGAATCGCACACAAGTGATAAGCCTTTGGGAGATAGGTTCGATAAGGGGGGGTTATCGGAGGGAGAGGGGACTTGGTTGGGGTTCAAGATTGCATCGATTGGCTGAGGACTTGCGGTAACAAGGGAGATGGCGAAGTTCGGGTTGGGACTAAGGTTAGTGGTAGTTAGCGAGTAAGTGGTTGTGGGGCTATGGGTTCGGGTACCAGGGTCCACGGTAGAGATGGGCTGGGGATTAATGGTATGGGTCCTGGTCAGGGTTTGGTTCAAGTTGAGGTGGTTTAAGGGTTGGTTAGAAAGGCCAGGGTTTTGAATAGAGTTTGATTGAATGGCCAAGGCTGGGCCACAAGGGTTGGGTTTCCTAGTTTGGTAGGTCGCGATCTGTCTATAAGGGGCCTGAAGACAGTTGCTGAGTGTGGAAGGGAGCTGCGCAGAGGCGAGATGAGGAAAGGACTTAGAGCGTGCTTCCATGCCAGAACTGACAACCTGAGGCAAGATGGTGGTGATCTGTGCTGAGCCAAGCTCAGCTGCTGAGGTGGCAGCAACCGATGGGCTGATTTCTTCATTCGGCGATTCCAGGTCGACGTCGTATACTAAGTCCAGTGCCGCAAACCTATTACAGGTGAGAACCTTTTCAGGCTCTGCGCTGGTAGCCGTCCTAGTTCCAGGATTGATAGTGCATGGTATCTCCGGCTGTCTTTCCACATCATCTTCGACTTCCTCTTCCTCCCTTCGGTTCTCCCTGTCTGTAACCTTAGGGTTAGCCTGGTTTGGCGCTGCTATTTTCGGCCGCCATCTGGTGTGACGGCGAGGGGGTTCCATTCCTTTGGATAAGCCTGAGCCTTCACCGGTGAAGAGCAAGCCCCAGTATTGTGTCCAAACACCTTACAAGAAGTACAAATAGGGTGTCTCCAATCACATGTGATCTTCTGCTTCTACGACAGCGTTTCTGATGACCGGATGGTGACATGGTCAAGGAGGGGGCCATCTGCTTTCACCGCAACGCGGATGCGGGCAAAGGATAGCCTACTTTGGGCTTTTGTACATCGATCAGAAAAAAGGGGGGGGGGTCCAATAACTGACCCGATAGAACTTAAGGCCTCTTCACACCAGAAGTGAAAAGGAAGTCCAGGGAGGGATATCCAAATGGGTAGGGAGCTCATGTTCATGCTGTCGAACCGTAAAGATTTGTTCTAGTGCCAAACCACCAAAGGTTTGCCGGCGATGTACCAAATGCTTTTTTCCAAGACACTGAACTTATCCTCTTCATCCTCAAACCGGAACACAAATGTTCCATTATCCGCAAGGGAGATATCCACTCCAGCCGACAATCTCCATTGTTGGAGCAGAGACTTCTCAACCAATTGAAACGGAAGTCTGCGCCCAACAAATTGTCCAACAAGAGTATTTTCCCATTTGACAATTTCAGAGGTAAGAGTGCTGTCTATATAGAAAGCAACCTGCCCTTTAGCTTCCATCAGCAGGTCTATGAATTGAAGGGGAAATCCCTCACCTTGAGATAGGGGGGCTGAATTGAGAAGGACACTCCATTTGTCATTGATGGCAGGGGCAGCAGGCGGGTCTTCTCGAATCTCATCCTCTTCTAAGGGAGGGGCTACAGGGGGCAGTTCCGGGATGGGCAGATGGTGATGGGGGAGGGAAGAGAGTGGGGTAGCCTGGCTTGGGGGGTCGGGTGGTAAGTCCACTGCCAGGACAGGGCCGGCCATGGAGAAAACTGACAAAGCAGAGTTGTGAGCAGTTCCAGTGAAGACAACTTTTTACCTTTACCCTTGACCGGAATTTTGGAAGCAGCTCCAAAAGTAACATTGCTGCTTACCAATTCATTAAGCTCCATAGACATGTTCTTGTTCCCGCACATATGATTGCTTGCTCCAGTGTCAAGATATCATGTGTTGTTTTCTCTTCTTTCATCTCCTTTGTATGCCAAAAATAATTTTAACTCGCCTTCTTCATTACTTTCCACATAATTAGCTTTCTCTTCAAAATGATTAGTAGCATTTTTATATTCCAAAGAATAATGGCCAAACTTTTTGCAATTATAGCATTGAACTTGGGATTTTTCATACCTTTGCCTTCCATGTTGGCTCAAATAAATTCCTCTTCCATGACCTCTTGCAAGATGGTAATTTTGACGCTTTTCTTCATTATTGTATGAACTTTGGCCGCCTCTTCCTCCTCTTCCTCGGTACCCACCACATCCTCATCCTCGTCCTCTTTGGCTTCTTTCATTGCCATGTCTTTCTTCTCTTCCTTCCAAATCGAGCTTGGTTTGATGAACCTGCTCCAATGCCTCTGGTTTTTTCTTATTGAGCCTTTCTTTGTGGGCTTGTAATGGACCTATGAGTTGATCAATAGTCATAGAATCTAAATCTTTAGATTCTTCAATAGCCACAACAATGTAATCAAATTTTGTATCCAAGGATCGAAGGATTTTTTCAATCACCCGGGTGTCATCTAAATTTTCTCCATTTCTTTTCAATTGATTTGCAACCGCCAAAACTCTAGAAAAATAATCGAAAATTGATTCGGAACTTTTCATATGTAAAGATTCAAATTCACCTCTAAGGGTTTGGAGACACATTTCTCACCTTATCAACTCCTTTGTGAGAGTTTTGAAGAATCTCCCACGCTTGCTTGGCGGTATTAGCATATGTTATCTTCTCAAATGTGCCTTCATCTATACCCTAATAGATGATGTAGAGAGCCTTTTTATCTTTCTTCCTTGCGTCCTTCAAAGTATCCCTTTGAGTTTTGGACAATGTGGCTTCATCTTCTGGATCCTTGTAGCCTTTCTCTATGATCATCCACGCATCTTGTGCACCTAGCAATGCTTTCATTTGGATGCTCCAATTGTCATAGTTGTCTTTGGTGAAACGAGAAACTTGAAAGGGAACATTCCATTCGCCATATTCGTAGCTAGCTCTGATACCACTATGTTAGAGGAGGAGATATGTAAATAAGGTGAAGTGGAAGAGGAGAGATGTTGAGGAACACTCAATAATATTTACTAATTTGAATCTCTAACTTGGCTTGTCCCAAAATGGCTAGAGGAAACCGACCTCCTTTTATAGACCTCGAAGGAAGCTTTTAGCTATACTCTCTACACAATTCTCTTCTACACACTTTTACAAGATATTTCTACATACTTCTTAAGATATTTCTACACACTACTTCTACAACCTTCCTTTAGACTTTTCTAGATTTTGGACTCCTCTACAATTCTTCTATATAATTACAATCTTATACTATTTACAAATCTACCCTCATATTTTTTGAAATTACACTTTATCCCAAAATTCAAGTTTATAATTTCAACAGTTCTCGACCAGTTCTCGATTAGTCTTGACATAATGTATGAATTATAATTGTATGGTCTAGTTGACTATTTTGGGTTTTTGACTATGACAATTAACTAATTAAATACTATTATGTTTATTTTTCTCTTATAATATAATTTTACTAGCTTACTTGGCCTTCTTTGATTTTCTACTAGTGTAACGTTATGTAGAATAGACAATATTACTCTGTTTACATCTGAACTTCAGACCGACACTGCCAAACATGGGTATAAACCCAAACAACTACCATATGTGATTATTTTGCTAATTTTATTGTTTAAATGTGATTATGTATGCTAAAAGAGTGATTATCTAGAGTATCAGGCCTTAAAATGACCATTTGAACCCCGAGACATAGTTTGAACTTTAGCGCAGAAAATATATGTTATTGCCAAGATCTCGACTGAGATCTCAGATTTTCAAACTATGGTATGAGCCATGGCTTGGTATTCAGCTTCGGCACTTGATATAGCCATAATTGTCTACTCTCTTATTCCATGTAACCAAGTTACTACCATCAAAGGTGTAATAATAACCAGTTGTAGGCCTCTTATCCTCCTCAGCTGTAGGCTTCTAGCCCAGTCTGCATTAGTATACCCCATCAAGATGTCGATGGGGTTTATGGATCAAACCTTTCTTGGAGCAAAGGTACTGAAAATGCAACATGCTGCCTCTTGATGCATTGTTTCGGACTGTCCATAAAACTGACTAACAACAACAATCATGGTAATAGTCAGGTATATGCGCTTACAATTCAATATCCTATACCTGTGCTTATCTTCATAGGCTTTGCCTTCATCACTTTCAAACTTTGAATGAGTATCCATCGGTGTATCTGCTGGTTTGGCAGCCAACATCTCAGTCTGAGCAAGAAGATCCAACAATTAATTGCTTTGAGCCATACTAATACGTGTCTTCAAAATTCAAAGCCCAAGAAATAACAAAGAGAACCCAAATCCTTCATCTGAAAGTGTTTTTGCAAATACACTTTAACATCTTCAGTACCAATGTGATCCTTTCCAGAATTAGTGATATCATCTACGTATACAACCAACACCACAACCCTTGATTCTTGTCGCTGAACAAAGACAAAATGATCAAAGTAACATTGCTGAAAACCATATCCACCAAGAACCTTACTGAATCTTTAAAACCAGGCTCTGGAGGATTATTTTATACTATAAATAGCCTTCCAACACTTACAAACCTTCCCTGCATTCTTTTAATAGCACTGTAATACTCATTCACTGATTTGTTGCCTTGTTTTCTCATACAGATCATAGATACGAGAAATATTTTTATCTTAGCAAAAAACTGTCCTTAACATCGTCCCAAACACCTTTGGCAGTGTTACGAAACATAACATTAGCTGCAATCAAAGGTTCCATACTATTGCACTGCTACATTAGTATGCAATCAAAGGTTCCATATTTTAATTTTTCTTTTGAATTGTCATATACCTTCACATCTTTGGACCATACTCCATAAGAGACAATTAGAAGCACATTGCAGTTTAATGGCTGTGATCTGAACATTCACTGTATCAACTGCAACAGTCTGATGCAGGCCGGAGTCCGTTGGATAGGAATTTTCATAGGATTTTTGGATCTCCCTTAACGCTTCTGGGGAAGGGTTCGCCCCTATGAATTTGAGTCGTCGGTCTATAAGCCGTTCCGCTATTTCGATTCGTTTTATAGCAGCGGGCAAATTTGAAAATCTTTGTAATTTTTTTTTCTATTGATTTATTTTTATTTTAGAGTTTTATTTCCTATTAGGGAGCATTATAATTGGTAGTTTCTGTTTTATTTATTTTATTAATTTCTGTTATTGTGGGCCCCCCATTCCCTTTAGAGTTAAACGTGAGTGAGTAATTAGTCTTTTAGTTGTTTTATTTTCCTATTTCTAGTTAGAAGTTAGAGTCCAATTGGAATTAGATATGTAAGCTTTATAAAGGCAATTTTATTAATGAAATTATGATAGATGGAATGATGAATTAAAAAAAAAAAAAAAAAAGAAGCAACGTGGCTTTCATCTCTTGTCTCTCTCTCTTTGCAGGCACGCAAGGGCCCTCCTTTATCTCTCTCTGCTTCTCTGTCTCCCTCCCTTCTTCACAGTAAGTCTCTATCCCCCTTCCTCTCGGTTTCTCTCCCCTCCCCCTTGTCTCCCTCTTGGTTTATAGTTCCCACCCCTATTTCCTGTCCCCTTCCCTTGGTCACGATATTATCCCTCTTCCCTTCCCCTTTCCTTTGGGAGCAACCCCAAGGCTGTGATTAAACTCTATGCTTCTTCAGGTTTTGGCTTGGGTTTGGAATTGGTGGGGATTATCCTCTGTCTGCGACTGTCATGTCTGAGTATTCCAACAAGAAAACTCAAGGTGCTTTCATTTCTGCTATCTTTGCAATGCAAGGATTTGGAATTCTCTCTGCCGGAACAGTGGCTATAAATATCTCATCTATTTTCAAAATAAATTTCCGGCACCCACTTACTCTGTTGATTCCCTTGGCTCAACTATCCATGAGACTGATTTTATATGGTGGATTATTCTCATGTTTGGGGCTATCCCGGCGGCATTGACATACTATTGGCGAATGAAGATGCCAGAGACTGCTCGTTACCCACATTAGTCGCCAAGAATGCTGAGAAAGCTACAAATGACATGTCCAAGGTCCTCCAAGTTGAAATTGAAGCAGAGTATGCAAAGGTTGAAAGCATAACAGAGAACAATGCCAATTCATTTGGACTCTTCTCCAAGGAATTTTTATATAGACATGGGCTTCACTTGTTGGGAATTACAACCACATGGTTCTTGGTAGACATTGCTTACTATAGCCAAAACCTATTCCAGAAGGACATATTTAGTGCAGTTGGATGGATCCCACCTCCAAAAACCATCAATGCAATTGAAGAGGTTTTCAAGATTGCAAGAGCACAGACCTTGATTACATTATGCACTGTGCCTGGGTATTGGTTCATGGTCTTGACAATTGATCGCATCGGAAGATTTTTCATTCAATTGATGGGTTTTGTGGCATTGTTCCTGCTTGCCCTTGCCATCCCTTACTATCATTGGACTCTCCCTGGTAACCACATATGGTTTGTTGTTCAATATGGACTTACCTTCTTTTTCGCCAATTATGGACCCAACAGCACCACATTTATTGTCCCAGCAGAGATTTTCCCAGCAACACTAAGATCAACATGTCATGGCATCTCAGCAGCATCAGACAAGGCTGGTGCAATTATAAGGGCTTTTGGGTTCTTAGGCCCTGTTTGATAAAACTTTTGCTTTGGATTCTGGATTCCGATTCAGAATTTGGATTCTACTTCAAGCTACTCCAGGATTATGGAATAAAAACATGTTTGATAACGCATTTTCTTGAATGGATTCCAGAGTATCTTTGAAACAGAAACATGTTTGATAAACACTATCCCCCCAATCGAAGTCTAGTTTAGTGGTTGTAGTAGTGGTGGGTGATGGGTGGTGGTAGTGGGTGGTGGTGGTGGTGGTTGGTGGTGGTGGTGGTGGTGGTGGTGGCAGTGGCGGTGGTGGTGGGGGGGGGTGGTGGTGAAGCGAGAGTCGGACTTTATTTCTTCTCCCAAAAACTTGCTCCAACACAAAAAAAAAAGTATTATTTACTCAAAACATTTGGATTTTGAAGCCAATTTAAATTCAGTTCATTCCGTGGGAGCTCGAATCCAACCGGGCTTACCAAATGCACTTCTACTCCAAAATGGCTACTTGGGAGTCAGAATCATAGAATCCTGAATTTGGAGTTTTATCAAACAGGCCCTTATATGCTGCTCAGAATCAAGGCCAGTCCAAGACTGATGCAGGGTACCCTGCTGGTATTGGAATAAGATATTCACTCTTTGTGCTTGCCATCGTCAACGTTTCCTATTTTTGTTCCCATCACTTTTTCTCCCGTTCCCTTTTGGGTTGTTTTCGATATCCCTTCTATGCTCAATGCCGTCCGCATTATTAACTGTAAATGATTCTCAAAAGGGCGGATCAGATTACCCTTCTAATACCATGTGAAAAAATAAGGAAGAAAGAAAGAAGAAGGAAGGAAGGAAGGAAGAGAGAGAGAGAGAGAGAGAGAGAGAGAGAGAGAGAGAGAGAGAGAGAGAGAAGAGAGAAGTAATGGAGAGGTTGATTAGAGCAGTCAATGGTAGCTCTAGCAGCCCCACAACTTTATTTATAGCAATAAAAGAGATTCCTATGACAAGGAGAATAGATAACCTCCGCCACCTATAAAGAACTAATTCTAGAAGAACTCTAGAGTTATAGAAAAGTAGACATAAGGTGGAAAGGAAAGAGAGAGAAGAGAAGATTACAATAAAATAAGAAAGAATATAAAACTATCTAGTCACTACTCCTATCAAATTCAATAAGAGAAACTGAGCTATGATCTTCTAAACATCATGATACTTAATCCTAACCTCTAAACACTAACTAAATGGCACCAACACATAGAATTATACACCCCCATGGTACACAGGTCCAGCCCCCATGATAGTATCGTACACAGGTCCAATCTTCAACAGAATGCAGGTGTAACTCACAGTCCCAGATCTGAGAACAACACCATCGATCATATAAGGACTCTTCAGCACATGAGAACATGCACATTAGCAGTGTTAACCATGGCTCCACAGCGCACAGCTCAGCTTTATAGATGAAACCTCAGCACATAAATCGATGCATGATACTCTTTTAATTTTATGTCCTCAATAACAAATAGAAAATAGAATAAGGAGGATTACTGATTTGACTTACCCAAAAAAAAAGGATTACTGATTAGTATTGCTCTGATGCCATGTTGCTAAGTCAGACAATACTTAACAGAAAGTAGATCTAAGGAAAAGAAGAACTACAGGAGAAAAGAAGAAAGAAAGAAGTGAAGAGATTGTTTGATAGGGAGACTGAATACCCTATTCGATATCTCACACATATATTTATAATAAGAAAAAGGTATGAAATTATAAGCATGCCACTGACCATTATACCTGAAAAAATGTATCACAAATACCATTAATACCCCTGTGACAGTACAATGTACTTAACAACTCAGTTATGCCCGAGCTAGTCCATTTTGGCATACTACTTGATTGATTCTTCTCTCTTTTGATGTAGAGAGCTGAGAGTTTAAAGCTCTAGGATTGAATTACGAAGAAGAGGTGGTGAAAAAGAGAGAATGTTATTTTCTTCTTTTTATACAATTAATTGCTGCAATTGCTTGATCTCCAAGGTATAGTTTTTCAGATGGAATGGTTTGTAAATAAGAGAGAAATAAGAATATGGGGGTTTCGAAGATTTTTAATGAAACAAACATATCAGATCCTACAGAATAAGAGATTTTGTAATAGAAGTAAGACATAATAAGAAATAGGAATAGGGTGACGAAATGAAGAATAGTAGAGAGTAAGAGAAGAGAGAACAAGAGTAGATAGGAATCTCCTACCGTTTCAAGCATGAGCTTTTCTCTAAATAAAATCTTTAATCTTCAAGACTTCATCTCTATTACTTTTGTGGCTTATGTATTTTTATGTAATTTTCACCAAAAACTCCTGTTGAGGATCTATAATCTAACTTAAATAGGACCTAAGGATATATTCCCATGCAAATTACAACGTCAAATATGACAAACAGAAATTTGTTAAAATTTATAATTTGGTCTTACAATCGTACTGAATTTTGGAATTACTACAAATAATGAATTGGATCTCCAAAAGAAAGTAAACCACAACTTATGAAGAAAAGTGAAAGATAAATAACCCTAAAAAAAAGAAAAAAAAATTAACTCAAACAGAAACACAATACACTAACCAAAAATTTTATCGATTGATTTTATAGATACAGCTCCCATAAAAGGAAAGAGGAAAAGCAGAATTACTTTCCATGTCACCCCTTCATTTCACAATTTATGCTGATTACACATGTCGTAACTACAATTATTATGAATGGCTTGGAATTCTTTTATAAACTCTTTCTCATTGCGGAAGATAGGTACAATATCCTGGCCTAGAGAACCAGATGAAATTTGATGTCAGAACCATGGCCATCCTGTCAAATTGCGTTGCTTGGGTATGAAATAAATTTCTTTTCACCATATACTATATCTTTTTGTTATAGATAGAAAAATTTTTGTCAATTGAAATGGTCTCTGCTCCTAGTAATAGTGTTTCTTATAATGAATAAAGTATCCCCTTGTTCTACAAAAGAAAAGATAACCAAAAAATAAAAAATATTGTTCATACTTTCAACCAGTTTCTGGATGCGTAAAAGGTGGTGGATGTGCATAAATTGTAGTTAAATTTGTCTCCCTCTTGAAATAGTGCCCGACTCTTCTGATCAGTTGCTATTAAATTAAGGAATAGAACTGTCTAAAGAAGGTCAATTTTGTTTTAGACTTAAGCAGTTTATGACTTTAACAGCTAGGAGCATTGCTGTGCGCAACACAAGAACTAGAGGTCTTCTCCAGGAAACATGGGTCTTTCAATTCTACATGAGTGTTTGGTATTCTGAAGGTTCAGAGCGGTTACCTGAAATATCATGGGTGCAAGTTGGTCTATAACGGTATATGGTGAATGTGCTTGTCGTCAGTATTAGTTACCAGTAGTAGGGACTTGATTGTAATTTTCTGTTTTATTTTTTCTATCTTTTATTTCTGTTTTGTCTTCTTATTATCCCTTATTACTTTAAGGGTAAGATTGTAATTTCTCTTTAATTATCTCATTATAAATAAGAAGTTGAGTGGAGAGAGATCTATTCTCTACCATTCTTTTTCTCAACATGGTATCAGAGCCACCCTAGGCTCTACCGATCCTCTTCTCTCCTCTCTTCTTCTCCTTCTTTCTTTTTCTGTTTCTGTGTTCTACCATTGCTGCCAACAGCCTGCAACTATCTATTATCACCTCCCAGCCCAACCAAGGCCTCCCACAGTATATCGTTATCTTCCCACAGCCTCCCACAGATATCGCCATCACCTTCCCAGTCTGCCTAAAGCCTGTTGTTCCAGCTCCTATCACAGTCATTACTTCGTTTTTCCCCAACCTGTTGGAACAACCCTCTATTACAGCCTACCGTAAACCCCATCTGAGCCCTATAACAACCTAATTACCGCCTGTAACCTCCTTTTACCCCAGTCCCTATCAAACCTATTTAACCCAGTCCTATCTCACAGATCAGTCAAATCCTATTACCCCAACCATTATCGGAACCTTTTACCCCAGTCCCATTTACAACCAGAATCTTCTCGTGGTTTGAATTTTATCCACAGATTTGTTCCAAGAATTCCATCTATTGAAGGGATGAACTAAATTGTTTCAAACAAATTTCTTGATATGCATGGCTGTGTATCCATTATTGAAGGGAAGTATTTTGAAGAGATCAACCTGATAGCCAACCTTGAGTCTTCCATGTCAGTTTGAAGATAAAAAATTGCTGTATATGTGTCTCTTGTTCCCATAAGAGTGATACACGGCGTCTCAATTAAAGGTATTTTACATTGTTGAGTATTTCTTTTCGTGACTGATCATTCTGAAGTTGATTCCATAATATGGAGACCTCCAAGATTGAATTTAATTCTATTCCCCTCAACCCAATTAAGTTGGATGGAACCAACTATTGGATGTGGTCTAAAACAGCACAGATGACCATATCTGCTAGAGGTCTTTTGGGTTATATCAATGGACAGAAAAAAAACATCTGCTTTGACAGATAAATTATATGACAAGTGGGCATATGAAAATTCTATTGTTATGGCCTATTTGATTGGATTAATGGACCCCAAAATTGGTCGACGGTATGTTTTGTTACCTGATGCGACAGAGATTTGGAAGGCTGCCAAGGAGACATATTCCCAAGTTGGAAACCACTTCTTGATCTATGACCACCATGTGAAGATTGATGCCACTAAGCAACGGGATAATACTATGTCCCAATATTACTCTGAGCTCCGCAACTTGTGGTAGGAATTGGACTATTACGACACCTTTACTGCTGCATGTTTAGCTGATGTTGCTACAGTGAAGAGTGCCAAAGACAAACTCAGAGTGTATAATTTTTTATTTGGACTTAATGTTGAGTTTGATCAGATTTGTGCTCACATCCTTAGTAGAGAGCCATTACCATCTTTAGAGCAGGCTTATGCCTTGGTTCAGTCTGAAGATATGCACCGTACTTCCATGATGCCTCCCCTTCCAGCATAAAGGTCAACTCTCTAGACTACCGGCCCAGTAGTCCTACCTTCTCTAAACCAGTTCGTTTTGAACATTGTGGGAAGGACTGGCATACTAAAGCGACTTGCTGGAAATTGCATAGTAAACCAGCTGATTTTGAAGCCAAGAGGCGTGAAAAAGGACTACAGAGAACAAAAAACTTCAGAGCACCACAGGCCAATCAGACAGAAGCTTGTGTTCCTACTGGCACTTTACCTACATTATCAGTAGAAGAACTTCAGGCTCTTAAGAATCTCCTAAAGCCATCAACTACAGCCCAAACCGCTCCTCCATCAGCTCCTGCCACTCCAGGTTCTTATTTTGTACAATCAGGTATTCCTCATGATGGTCTGTGTGCCTCTTCTGTCTCTAGCCCATGGGTTATGGACAGTGGAGTGATCGACCACATAACTGGTTCAGGACATTCGTTCTTTAGTACTCTCCCTCTTCTCGGAAGAATACCGTCCGAGTGGCAGATGAGTCTCTTTCTCCTATATCTGGAAAAGGCTCTATTCGCTGCTCTCCTACTTTTACTTTACAGTCAGTTCTTCATGTACTTAGTTTTTCTACGAATTTGCTTTCTATTAGTAGCCTAAATCAATCTCTTAACTGTAAAGTAATCTTTTTCCCTCCTCGTGTGTAATTTAGGATTTGGAGAGCGGGAAGACGATTGGACATGGTAGATTGCATGGTGGTCTCTACTTGCTTGTAGATGGTCCTTCAACACCCTCTCCTTCACCACCACCTATTACACATCATCTCTATTAAGCTATAAGCACCTTACAACAGTGGCATCGTCGTCTTGGTCACCCTTCCCCAGCTATTTCCTTCTCTTTCAAAGCATTATAATAAAAACGAGTTATTATGCGAAGCATGTATTCTTACTCAGCAAGCTCATACGATTTATTCACCCACATTTAATAGAAGTAATAGTATGTCTGATTTGGTTCATTCTGATGTCTAGGGTCCTGTCGGGACAACCTTAATCATAAATTGTTTGTTACTTTTATTGATTGCACACTCGAACTACCTGTGTATATCTTATGCACCACAAAAGTGAAGTCTTTGAGTGCTTCTGCCAGTTTCATAAGATGATAAAAACTCAATTTTAGACCTAAATAAAGGTCCTTCGTAGTGACAATGGACGCGAGTACCTTGATGGAATTTTTCCACGATATCTCTCAAATCATGGGATTCTACATCAGACGAGCTGTGTTGATACACCAGCTCAAAATGGGGTTGTGGAAAGAAAGAATCATCTCCTTGAAACAGCTAGAGCCTTTATGTTTGAAAGTCATGTTCCAGCGAAATTTTGGAGTGCTGTGGTTCTTAAAGCGACTTCCCTTATCAACAGGTTGCATTGAGAATACTAAACAACAAGGCCTCTTTGGATCTCTTACTTGGTGATCATTCTTTTGTTCTTCCACCAAAGGCGTTTGGATGTGTATGTTATGCTCGTAATCACCATTCTCTTGACAAGCTTGATCCTCAGGGGGTTCGTTGCATTTTCATTGGTTACCCTGCTACACAGAAAGGGTATAAATGCTACCATCTACATTCATGTCGAATTTTTGTTACCAAGGGTGTTCTCTTGACATGATGTATTATCAGTCACATCTTCAAGGGGAGATAAATACAGGTGAAGATGCGCCTTTGATTGTTCTAATGGAGGCAGACAGAGAAAGAGCCAAGTAAGAAGAATTATGGAACCAGATCCTCCAGGTCCTCAGGAACTAGATCAACAGATATCGAGTCCAGATCAACAGATACTGAGTTCACCTACACCTTCTACGCCTTTGCAAGTCTATAGCCGTGCCAGAAACAAGCAAGGAAAGACCACTACCATCAATGCAACTTCGCATGTCCCTTCGTCAGCCCAGGATCTAGAGATTGATCACACTTTTGGTAAGGACACTCCTCTCTCTGATTCTGATTTTGATCTCCCTATTGCTGTTCGTAAAGTACTAGGGCATGCACCCTTCATCTAATCTCTAATTTTGTTTCGTATGATTCTTTATCTCCTTCCTTTCTAGCATTTGTGTCTTTTCTTTCCTCTGTGTCTATTCCTCAGAAATGGCAGGATGCAATTTTAGATGAGCAGTGAAATACTGCAATGGTGGAAGAAATGAGAGCCTTAAAGAAGAACAATACTTGGGAACTTGTTTCTCTCCCACCGGGTAAGAAACAAGTAGGGTGCAAATGGGTGTTTACAGTTAAGCAGAACAGTGATGGAGCAGTGGATCTGTATAAAGCAAGGCTAGTAGCTCGTGGATTCACACAGACATATGGTATTGATTACCAAGAAACTTTTGTACCAGTGGCTAAAATGACAACAGTAAGGGTTCTCTTGGCATGTGCTGTCCACCATAATTGGGATCTGCAATAGCTCGATGTAAAGAATGTCTTCTTTCGTGGTGAACTTAAAGAGGAAGTATATAAGAATTATCCATTTGGGTTTACAGATGCAAACACCAATGGAAAGGTATGTAGATTGAAGTGCTCACTTTATGGACTCAAGTAGTCCCCTAGAGCATGGTTTGGCAGATTACATAAGGCTATGATAGCTTATGGCTATGTACAGAGCAAGGTTGACCATACGTTGTTTATCAAGCATTCATCTGGGAACTTTATTGCTCTTCTGGTATATGTGGGTGATATTATTGTTACTGGAAATAATGACAAGGAGATAAGAAACTCAAGACGTTTCTTGGGGAGGAGTTTGAAATTAAAGATATAGGAAAGCTTAGGTACTTGGGATTGAAGTTGCTCATTCTGAAAAATACATCTTTCTTTCTCAAAAGAAGTACGTCCTTGATCTTTTGTCAGAGACAGGTCTGCTAGGTTGCAAGTTGTGCACTACCCCATTAGAAGCAACTACCAAATTGAAGGAGAAAGAAGGAACACCAACTAATAAAGGAAGGTATCAAATGTTAGTTGGACGGCTCATCTATTTATCACATACCAGACCAGATATAGCATTTGCAATCAGTCTGGTGAGTCAGTTTATGTATGATCTCTATTCTGCGCATTTGGAGGCTGTCTATAGGATTCTTCATTATCTAAAGGCAGCTCAAGGAAAAGGGACCTTACTCTCACCACATGATGATTTTAAAGTGGAAGCTTATACTGATGCTGACTGGGCAGTCTAGACCGGAAATCTATTTCTGGTTATTGTACCTTTATGGGAGGAATGTTAGTCACTTGGCGCAGTAAGAAGCAAAATGTCGTGGCACGTTCCAGTGCAGAAGCCGAATTCAGAGCAATGGCTCAAGGCGTATATGTACTTCTATTGTTGAAAGGTCTACTCAGTGACTTGAAAGTAGATTGCTCTCAACCCATGATTCTGTCTTGTGATAATAAAGCCGCCATCAGCATTGCCAATGATCCAGTTCAGCATAATCGGACTAAGCATGTTGAAACAGATCGTCATTTTATCAAGGAGAAGCTACAGAGTGGTCAGATTCAGATTCTACATGTCAGATTAGAGGATCAGTTGGCCGATATTTTCACAAAAGGCTTACCTGTCAAGTCATTTCACATAATTTTGTCCAAGTTGGGAATGCATGATATCTATGCACCAACTTGAGGGGGAGTATTGTCAGTATTAGTTACTGCTAGTAGGGACTTGATTGTAATTTTCTGTTTTATTTTTCTATCTTTTATTTCTGTTTTGTCTTCTTATTATCCCTTATTACGTTAAGGGTAAGATTGTAATTTCGTTTTAATTATCTCATTATAAATGAGAAATTGAGTGGAGAGAGATCTATCCTCTACCATTCTTTTTCTCAACAGTGCTGTTTGTTGTGGTCTAATTCTCCAACACCACTATCATGTTAGCTTTTGGAGGACTAAAACCTAGAAAAAAGAAGAAACTGTATATCTGATCTCTTTTCCATAACAATCTTAATAAACTTACTACTCCCTCCCCACCCCCCCCCAAAAAAAAAAAAAAAAAAAAATTCACGCCTCTTTGATTGCACTGGCCAATTCAATGAGTTCATTACCCTAGGTAAAACACAGAAGATGGATCCCTTTGACTGATGTTTGCCCATCCCATCATCCCACCTAATCAATTAACTGATCACTCATGATGGATGGGCTTAAATTTGGTAAATTTTCGCTTAGTTGGAGGTTTGGTTGGAAATGAGGAAATTGTGGTACCCTTAATTTATATCAATGGAGATACGAAATCTAATGGCTTCTTTGTGGCATTGTACAAGAAGGGTATTTTTTTCCTTATTTTCTCTTCGATAGGGAAAAGCATTATTAATAAGAAGGGAAGAGATACAGAAAAGAATCAAGGGCCAGAAAGACCCAAAGCAAGCACCGTGGATATTAAAGTTAAAAACATTGACCAAAACAAAGCCACATATTCTACACCGTGGATATGAAGGGGTAAAACATAGACCACAACAGAGTTATACACCCTACAAAGCCTTCTATTCCTCTCTCCATCTCCAAATGAACCAAAATCCAATGCCAGCTTTGGGCCAAAGAAAATACCCTTCACTCCCCACCTGTAAAGGATAGAAAAAGAAGAGGAGCACTCATTCAGAAATTTCTTCAAATTAAAAGAATTACCTGATTTAGAATACCCCCTTCTTGTTTCTTACTAGAAAACTTATAGCCACCTCAATATGATGATTTAGAAGGCAATTCCCCAACCAACTCTCTCTTCTCTTCAAAGATACTTCTCACCATGCTTTACAAAAAGTGTGGCCATGGAGTAAGAGAAGGTGCTCTTAAAACTTCCCAAGTTTTTCACTGTCGGTTTGGGTTCATAGATAGAATGCCACTTTTATTTCTTTGATCCTAGGAAAAAGTGACCTGAGGACTCAAAAGCAAAACCTATCCTAAAATCTAAAATCTAGAAGGCATTTCCCCTTTGTGTTTCAAGGATGGTTAATTAATACTACTGGTAGAGAATCTAATGCCATTGCCAGTTGATGGATGATGAACAAACCTATTTAGAGGCATTGCCAAAGAATTGTTAAGTCCCTCATTTTTCTAAATTTTAGTTTTATTCTTTTTTTATAAAGCAATAAAATTTTATTTTGCTATTGGTCAAGGAAAAAGTTTACAGAGAAGTACAAAACCTGCATCTTTACTGGGCCCTCTACACCCAAATTGGCCCGTGGTTTATCCTTCTCTTAAAATATAATTTTACAGTCTCATTTGGCATTCTTTGATCTTATTAGTAGTGTAACATTAAGTAGAATAACCAATATTACCCTAGGTTATGAACTTCAGACCGACACTGCCAAACATGGGTGTAAATCCAAACAACCACCAGGTATGATTATTTTTACAATTTTTTTATGGTTTAAATGTGTTTATGTATGCTAAAATAGGGTTTCCCTAGAGTGTTAGGCATTAAAATGGTCATTTTAGGGCCGAAACACACTTTTTTAGCCTTCGTGGCTTTTTTGCAATGTCTCGCCGAGATCTCGACCGAGATATCGGAAATCTCAGTTTCTCAGAGGGTCGAGACACCCTCGAGACTCGAAATTTTGGTCCTTGAATTAGCCTCACTTCATAAAATTGGTTACAGCCCTAGCTCCTATAAACATCATTTCTCTCCCCCACCCTGCCCCTCACATTGTGCAATTTGCAATAAACCTCTTGATTATTTGCCTATTACACTACTCACTTATACATTTGTTTGTTTAGGTGAATGAAGGGCCTTAAAAGCTAAGATTGATGGTTCACTGGATTATATATAGTCCTGAAATACTTAAATATTCCAAAAAATTAAGGAAAAAATCACTTCTTTCTGTCTCTAGCTTGTGATGAAGTTGCCAAGGCTGGCAACATACCCACAGTAATGAGCTGAAGGTATGTCACCCATGGCTTGCTGAAACTATGTCTCTTGGTGATAGCAAAGAGGGGTCAAAGCAAAGTAAATTAACAAAACCCTCTTTGCTGCAGGATCTTTCACTAACCAAGTCCAAAACAGAATTAGAAAATAATGAATGAATTCACTTAGTTGAAATTCTGATTGTTAGGATTCTTGCAAACTTTGGAAATAAGTTCTCTATCACCTTCCTCATGGCCTCATCCAATCTGAAGTCGATCCAGTCACTGTAGAGGGAGTTATGAAATCTCCTATTCTGTCCATAAGTGATACCATCTCCTAGAGTCCTGATTTCTGCAAATTCTAATTGTTGTTTCTTCACTTAACAGCAAGGATTAGCCTTAAGCAAGCAAATCTGATATCACCAACAGTGAGAAGAAGTAGGGGAATTGTCTAACAGAATTTTGGGATAATAACAGAATCAATTAGGATATTTGGTTGAGTCTCACAACCATGGGAGACTCAACCAAAAAAAAAAAAAAAAAAAATTCAATCTTTTTTTTTTTTTTTTTTCTTTTTCTGAAAGTCTGCCGCTAGCATTTTATTACCTCTTATTGATAACTTTTGAAAGGTTACAAAAATAATAGGAATTCCAAAACTGAAACAGAAACAAAAAAAGGAAAGTTGACTTCCTGTAGGACTCTCCTAACTTAAATTGAGTCAAGAATTAAAAGGAAACTTCCCTTTATAAGATTAGGAAAGTTTCCAAACTAACAAATCAAATATTTAGGAAACTAACTCTAAGATACTGAACCAAATATTTAGGAGACAAATAACTTAATAAAATAGAAAGGAAATCTATTGGCACTGTTCACGTGAACAGTACCACATGATCAGTATTCAGCTGGTGGTTTGGCCTTTGGGCTGGTCCAATGGACCAATTTCGATTGGTTCTTTGGGTTGGTCCATTACCATCTTAAGCTTGGGCCTTGAACCTTCTTGGACTGCATCACTTGGTCCCTCTCTAGTTTAAATGTCTTATTGTTATGGAGGAAAACTAATGTAACTAGTATTCTATTCCTCTACTTCAATATGGCATGACATTGTTGGGTTTGTCCATCTTTTTCTTAACAGTTATCACACCCTAGTGCTTCTTTATTTGGAAGTATGGAAATCTGTTTAGTTACGTAAATTAAAGAGTAGTTGTTACCATTCTTGTTTGTTGGTTGCTTATTTTAAAAGCTTTCGTTTTCCTTCTTTCTGCAGCTTTTTCCCGAGTACCGGTTTAACTGGATTGTGTCAGAGTTTGAGAAGACAATATCTTTGGAACTCGGTGAGCAGTAGAATATAGTATCATGTGTGATTTTTCTATTTCTCTTATTTGGTCGACTGTCGAATCACCTTCTGTTCATAAACTTTGTTAAAACAAGAAATGCTTTGAACTCTTGAATTTCCTTGATCATTTCCGCTTGAAGTTAACTTCTGGTATACCACATCCTTTGTTTTTTTTACTTCCATTAGAAAGGGAACTATTGATATGAAACTGGTGTAAGACTAAATCAAGTTTATTGGATGGTCAGAAAATTCAGTAATAGTGGTGTGCTTGTCTGACTAATAATTTTTACAAATTTCAGTAGTAACTAAAACTAGTATTAGCGATTAAGGATAAATCGAAGTGTGGACAATCCTGTGAGTGTGGATCTAAATCACTATTAAGAGATCAATGGCCAAAATTAAAACAGGGTTTTTGAGGCCTATTTTAAAGCCTTTTTTAGCCCAATTTTTTGTGTGCTCTTGGAATTCGAGCCAGAACGTGATAAAGCTGCCAGAGGGAGAACGATAGACGAGAAGGGGGTTTTGATGCAAAACCCTAATAGGACATCATGGGTCCTATGTTAATGATCTAAACACATACAGAGCTGGTTTCAGCGTCTACTAAGTGATCATCAGCGGGATTACACTAGTGGAGGTAATCCAATTTCCCAAATCTTAATTTTATTTGTTCCAGGTTGTGTTAAGAGTTGTAAAACCTCGTTCGTGATTTAATTGGGGGGATTTGCATATTATTTTGAGCATTCATTGTAGGGCATTATATAAGCCCGTCCTTGTATTGGGGGTGTCCCAGTTGGGGCTGGACACACAGTGGGGAAGCCCTTGCCTTCTGTTTGGGGTTGAAACTTTGAGTTGTTTTCCTTGCTCCTACAGTTAGGGATTGAAGCAGGTAGTAGGGCCTGGACTATTGCTGCAACTAAAATCCGAGTGTTGAGTGAATGCTGAGCCCGGTTTGGGCATCACTCTGTGAACTAGCATTTCCCACACTGTGGAGGTGAACCACGTATATCATGTGCTGTATGGATTGTTTATTGCTCTAGAGATTGGAGTGCACTGTTTGCACAGTGGGTTGATACACCTGGCAGACTCGGCCACAGCCTAGTGGTTGCGAGGTGCGGTGCATATACAACTTGTGTGGTACAGTTTGGGTTTGGCAAACGATAGTGGGTCTTCATAAGGGATTTTTTTTAGTTACCACTGATTCACCCCCCCCCCCCTCTTAATGGCCATCAGGGAACAACAATTGGTGTTAGGGCTAATACTAGGGAGTCTAATCGACAAAGGAGTGATCCTAGACTTTTGAGATGGCTAGAGGAAAGAAGAAGACTCCAAAACCTGTACCCAACAATAAGGAAAAGCTGGAAGCAACTGTCAACCTGGAGGGAGAATTACTCGGTGCACTAGAAACCATCAAAGATGAGAGAAAGATAAACAAGAAGATTACAGGGTAACTTGAGGAGTTGTAGTTACAGGTTGAAGAAACAAACAAAGTCATTGAGTGCTCTGGAGTTCATCTTTATGAGTATGAAAAGGAAAATGGAATTATGAAGTCACTTGTGACAGAATTGAGAAAGTCAAAGATTAACCTTGAAACTGAAGAACAATTCTATAAGCATGAGGAGATTATATTGAGTTCAAAAGTGCAGGTAGAGGTGTCCATGAAAATTAATGAAGACCTTGAAGCACAGCTTACTATGAAAACTGAACATTGCAGCAGACTTGAAGAGTTTAGCACAATCTTAAGGGAAAAGTCTGAGGTGGCAATGGAAGAGCTTAAGACACCGCTTACTATGAAGATTGAAGATTGTGATACCCTTGCAGAAGAAATTGCAGTCTTAAGAGAAGAATTGTCAAAGCTACAGAGCAGTCAGTCATCCACCCCACATGTGGTAGAAAAGACAGGTAGTGGCAAGGAAGCAAAGCACAAAAGAAAAGCTAAACATCAACAGAGTTAGCCTCAGGCTAAGAAATTTGATAAAGTTAGATATGCCAAGAGGGTTCCATATTAGAAGCAACAGCGGCAGGCACACTCTCTAGTTTTGTAGAGACACTACCAGGTTCACCCCTTACTTACCTGGTCGGTGCCATAGTTGTAATGCTTATGGTGACAAGACTGCAGATACGGTATGAGACAAAGGAGTCATAGGCAGTGACCACAGTTTTGATAAAACTGTTGTGTGCTACTGTTGAGAGGAATGATCGACTTGTCTAGAATGACAGAGGTCATGCTTTATTTATAAAGAAAAGAGAGTTACATAATAAATGTGGTAGTTGCAACTTGCACATAGTAAATGCAGTAGGTGAGGGCAGCAGCCCTTCCTGTCAAGGAAGGCTGATGTAACGACCCATATTATTTTTACTTCCTTTTCTAAATTTCTGCTGCTGTTATAGTAGGTCCATAATGGACCGTCCATTTTAATTTTCTTATGAAGAGATTGGCCACTATTAGATTTGGGTAGAAATCTAGGTGAATGAAATTTAAAACATCACAAATTTGGAAACTGAATATCCACTCCTATCTCTAAAACAGAATTAGTAACCCAATATTGGATTACCTAAAATACTAGAATCTCTCTTTCCATTTTCCTTGAGGGAAATATTTTCTTTCATAAACCTTGCCAATCTCTGCGTACGCTGAAGAGGGAGTATAAATCAGAATCGATTACCTGAGTCATTAGAAAGAATGTACCTCGTTACAACCGTGAGACTGAAGAAACTTTTGGAAGCAGCAGGCAGGAGCAGATTTACCTCTCTTCTTCCTTTGCAACCGTGAACCATCTTTTAGGTACGGCTATTGTCTTCCTCTTCTAGCATGGTACTTCTGATTATCCTTTAATCCTTGTAATCCCCAAGAACTACAACCCCAACCCCTAATCAGTGTTCTTGTTTAGATAACTCACCAAACCTCTTGCAGAATATGAAATATACAACCTAGAATAGATTCAAAAACTATATATGACTCCGTGATCGATTATTAGGAACCGTGAAACCCAGATTTCTGATCGCTGTTCCTTGGAGCCATTTGATTCTTTTCCTAAGGAAGAGAAGTTGTTCGTGAGTCTCTCTGTATAGACTCTGCCTGATGAAGAAGAAAGTGTTGTTTTCTTTTCCTTTTTAAAGAATATATATATAAAAAGAAAAAGAAGATTTAAACAAAAGGGTTATTGATCCCATTTGTACAGATTCTTTTCGTTAGCCCATTGATATTGTCTGTACAGACTGTTTGTGAGTCTCTGTACTGACTCATCCTATATTTTGATCCCATTGATTGAAAACCTTTTTCTTTCTATAATTACATTAAGTGCCATTAGATTCTCTACTTATTAAAAGGTTCACAGAAATTACGTAATCTGCCTATGATACCATGTCAATTGAAAAGTTCATAGTAGCTACAAAATCTGCCACTAGCACCCAATTGATTGTAAACATCCTTATAATTATGGATTTTTTTCACTCGTTGCCAATCAATTTTGAACCCCATATGATCATAGATTGTGCCGTTGATTGCCGAAACCATTTTGGACACCATTGTAATTACTAAACTACCCCTAGGTGTCATACATGAGGAAGAACCTTCTTGTGGGCCCATATGGAATTTAATGGTGCCCTTCCCAATTAGGACTCATATATCAACAACGTTATTAAAATGTGAATTATTTATGAGAAATATAGGTAGCGGGTGTGAGGCGGAATCATTAGCAAAGGATTTAAATTTTTAAGCCGCATTCGAGGTAAGTGGAATATCTCAGAATCGCACTACTAGGGTGACATTTCGTAATTTGATTCATGTTTATGCTTTCTTTGCTATTTTATTTGTTTTAATGCTGTATAAATGGATTGGTGTCGTTTATAATATGCTCTTTTGGAATATTGCTTTGGATGTGCATTCTCTTATATTGCATTTTAATATTTTAATGGCATGAGTTATGATTTGTCGTGTATTTAATTGTTGAAAAATGTTGAGAAGGTGATTAATGGGTAGTTAGTTACATTGGGTCTAGTAAAGGGTAAATGAGGGTAATAGGGTGGAGAGTAGTTGCCACCTGAGTCGCTATTGCAGACAATAGGGTGGAGAGTTATTGCCATCTGAGTCGTTATCCGTTACGCCGAGGATAAATGAGAGGAGGTCATGAATGGGTGACCAAAAGTGTGTTTTAGGCTGTGGTTAATCCTCTACTGGGGCAATGGTAAATGACTATTCCTAGCAGTTGGCCAAAAACGAAATAAAGTGAGATTTGGAAAGTGAAACTGAATGAGAAGTGTTTTGAAAGTAAAATAATGTGAGTTGATTTGAAAGTAGTTAAAAAAAAAAAACAAATTTTCTTGCATGGTTTGCGTTGTTTTTCTGTAATCATCTTAGTTTTGTATTTCTGTTATATTTTTTTTACTGGGCTAGTGAGCTCACCCCCTTACATGACATTACAGATGATAAAGTCACCGAAGGGGATCAAGATGGAGCGTAGAGAACTTATTGATTCACTTCTTAGGATTTTGAATTGCTAGTTTATTTTAAGCAATTTTTTTGATGACTGTAATAGGATTTAAAGTTTAAGTTCAAGAACAATTAACTTTTATTTCTTGTACTTCAGATTGCCACCAGTAGTGTTGGAAGTTTTATTATGCTAAGTAGATTTGAGATGAATTATTTTTGTGGATTAAAGGTAAATTGTTAAGTGCCCGAGAGGGCTGTACTCATACCTTGTACAGGGTTGGGTTGTGACAGCTGCTGCATATGGGCAGTAGCCCCACAAGTCAAGGAAAGCTGCTCAGTAGCCGCTTCTTGTCAAGGAAGGTTGCTGCCCTAAAGTCAAGGACCCTAAAGTCAAGGAAGGGCCCTTGCCTTCTAGATGTTACAACACTCCCCCTCAAGTTGGCCCATAAATATCACTCATGCCCAACTTGCAAACTATTGGATGGAATGATTTACTACTTAACCCTTTGGTAAAAACATCAGCTAATTGGTCTCCAGTTCTGACAAAAGGAACACAAATTAGTCTTTGCTCCAGCTTCTCCTTAATAAAATGTCGATCGATTTTGACATGGTGCGATCATGCTGGACAGGATTGTGAGCAATATTGATCGCTGATTTGCTATCACAATAGAGCATCATAGGTGGCGGAACAGGAATAGTTAAGTCACTCATCTATCGTTGGAGCCACATTAACTCACAAATGCCCTGAGACATAGCTCGGAACTCGGCCTCAACACTAGACCGGGCAACAACAGCTTGTTTCTTGCTTCGCCAAGTGACCAAGTTGCCCCCGACAAATGTACCATACCCAGTAGTCGAATGCCGATCATCAGAGGAGCTACCCCAATCAGCATCAGTGAAAGCTTCGACCCGTAGGTGACCATTTGAGGAGAAAAACACCCCCCTTTGCTGGGAGCTGATTTCAAGTAACGTAAGATGTGTAACACTGCTTCCCTATGTGTAGTATAAGGATCATGCATATACTCGCTAACCAGGCTAATAGCAAAAGCAATGTCATCCGATTCACAGTACCATCAGTGTTCTGCTTTACTACAAACACCCACTTACAACTCACTGTATGTTTTTGGGGAGGAAGAGAAACTAAGTCCCAAGTGTCGTTCTTTTTCAGGGCTTGCATTTCTTCAACCATGGCCGCCTTCCATCGGGAATTGGTAAGAGCTTCCTACTAGTTTCAAGGAAGGGAAACAGAAGACCAAGAAGATACAAAAGCCCGATAGGATGGAGACAGAGAGTCATTCGACACCACCTGAGCAATATGGTGATGCCTACAAGATCTTGTTCCCTTCTGGACGGCAATGGATAAATCAAGAGATGGGTCAAAAGAACTAGGAGAAGTAGGTGCGAGATTACCAGATGAAGAAAGACTGTAATCAAAACTTGGATCAAGAGATGGCGATAAGTTGGGTAGATGAGGTGCAGTGGTGGTAGTGTCTAGGTACTGTGGGTGGCGCCGAACATAGACCCGCACAGGGTTTTGTATCTCCCCCTGGACTGGTACTACCACTGGAGACACATCTTCATTTAACGGAGCAACATCCGGCACATCTTCACCATCCCCGAGTACCAAATCCCCCTCTGGAAGAGGAGCCGGTGAAAAATAGGAGACAGTCTCATGGAACACCACATCCATAGTCACGGACACACGCCGGGAAGGAGGGTGATAGCAATGATAGCCCTTTTGAGTAGCAGAGTAGCCAACAAACACACACTTGAGCCCACGAAGCTCCAACTTGCCAGGATGCTGTTGATTCCTTACAAAACACACGCAACCAAAAACATGTGGAGGGATGGCAAAGTCGGACGACCCCGTTAAGGTAGTAACACGTGCATGGAAATCCAAAACACTAGTCGGCATCCATTTTATCAGATAGGCAGTAGTTAGAATAGCATCACTCTAATACTGAAGAGGAACTTGCATCTCAAATAAGAGAGAGCGAGCAACTTCCAATAAATGACGATTTTTGCGCTCAGCAACACCATTTTGAGCCGGAGTGTCGACACAAGTAGTCTGATAAAGAATCCCCTCCATCCATATATTCAGTACCATTGTCGCTACGAACAATCCGAATGGTAGCATCAAACTGAGTGCCAATCCTGGTGTGGAACATCTGGAAGCAGTGGAAGACCTCACTCTTGTGACGAAGGAGGTAGATCCAAGTGACCCGAATGTGACAGTCGATGAAGTTAACAAACCAGCAGAAACTAAAAACAGAAGTACACAGGGCAAGGCCCCACACATCAGAGTGAATCAACATAAAAGGAACAATAATCCTTTTATTTAAACATGAAAAAAAAGAGCGAGTTTGCTTGGCTAAAACACAAGCATCACAAAAAACACTCCTCAAAATTACAGTGCTTAGATAAATGCGGAAAATTTTTAAAGAGAGTCAACACTGGAGGATGGCCCAAACGTCGATGTCGAAGTAACAACTCAGAAGTAGTAGTCAGCGTGGAATTGGTCTGAAGTGTAGAACGAACAATAAGAAGCCCATCATCTAGCAAATAAAAACCACCATGCACCTTACCACAGCTAATCATTCTCCCCGTCACCAAATCCTAAAAGAGACAATGGGTAGGATAGAAAGTCACTTTACAATTCAGGTCATAGGTAAGACGGGTAATAGAAGGTTAGTAGTAAAATTCGGTACATGAAGAACAGAGTCAACGGTAAAGTAGGAGTACACGCAATGGAGCTCTTCCCATAAACATAGGAAAGGGAACCATTGGCGATACGAACCTTGTCCTTACCAAAACGAGGAGAATACCGAGAAAAAAGACTAGGGGTACGAGTCATGTGGTCAGTGGCATTGGTGTCAATTATCCAAGTTTGAGACACAACCGATGCACAATGGCCACCAAAAAGATACTTGAGGCAGTAGGGTTGGAGGTAGAATGAACCGTGGAAGTAGCGACGGTAGAAGTAGATGGCCCAGACGAGGGTGGCTCCAGACGAGTCATGAGGCATCGTAGCATGGCAAGTTCGTCTTGGGACAGAGAAGGACCGACACTAGTAAGGGCACCACTGATAAGAGTAGACTTAGACATTTCAAATTGATGAACAGAGGAGCCACTGCCCCAACCACTACCTCGTAAGGAACTTGCAGTTGGACGACCATGGAGTTTCCAACAGAACTCCTTGGTATGTCGTTCCTTACCACAATAGTCACATCGGACAGGCTCTTGGCCAGAAGAAGAGCGATCATTGGAACGAGTAGAGCCATTGCCACCAGACTGAGACCCTGACCCAGAAAAAAAAGTTGAACAGTCTTGAGAACCATGAGATGACAAACTAGGTGATAACATGGCAGTGCGGCGACTATCTTCCAATTGTACCAAGGACTAGGACTACTCCAATGAAGGACAGGGATCACAACTAAGCACCTGAGAGCGAATCTGGTCATAGGCAATGTTCAGGCCAGCCAGAAAATCATACACCTGATTCTTGTCTTTTCGCTTCTGAAATCCGGTTGCATCGTCAGTGCAGGTAGCTTGGAAAGTATCATAGTAGTCTCACTCCTGCCATAGACTTTGCAACTCAAAGTAGTACTGAGACAAAGAAAGATTTTATTGTCTTGTACATCATTCCCAACTTGGGAATAGGTTTCCTTGGCTGCCAACCAAATTTTGGCTGCTGTATCTAAAAGAAGGTAACCTCGAGCAATTTGTGGTTGCATAGTGTTGATGAGAAAATACATTACCAATGAATTAGCAAAGCTCCACTTCCTCTGAGAGTCACCGGCAATTGTAGGTTTTGTTGTTTCGTCATTGATGTAGCCTATATAGCCTCGAGAATCAGTGGACAAATAACAAGACCGTGATCATATCAAATAGTTACTCCCATCAAGACGAACAGAGCTCACAGGGAACGAGGGAAATGGGCATCGCAACCCGTCCTGTCAGTTCTAGAGGAGGCAGTAGTAAGGTCGGACAAGATGACAGAGCAAAGAGGTTAAGAATCAATTACGACCATAGATAAAAAATCACCTGATACATCATCGTAGGAATAGGAAGTTCTATGAATCCATGTAAAGCATAGAGAATTCTGTAAAATAGAGTTTCTTAGATCTCCACCACCATCTAATATGAGAAACTAGCTTTAGAGAGGGCTCTCGATGGGCTAAAGCACCACCACCGAGAGCTGCTTGCAGTGGCAAATTGAGAGAGTGAGAGAGATGCTGGAAGTTTGAACCGAAAGAGAGAGAAAGGGTGATAGGAAAGAAAAGAATCGAGAGAGAGACTCGCTAGGATTTGGTTGCCAAGGAGGATCTCTGCTCTGATACCATGTTAAGAGGAATGATCGACTTATCTAGAATGACAAAGGTCAAAGAGAGTTACATAATAAATATGTTAGTTGCACATAGTAAATGCATTAGGTGAGGGCAGCAGCCCTTCCTATCAAGGAAGGCTGCTGCACATGGGCAATAGCCCCACAAGTCAATGACTCACATGGGTAGTAGCCCCACAAGTCATGGAAGGTTGCTCAGCAGCCCCTTTTTGTCAAGGAAGGCTGCTACTCTAAAGTCAAGGAAGAGCCCTTGCCTTCTAGATGTTACAACAGCTACAGATGTCATGAGCTTGAGAACATTGATAGAAACTGCAGAAGAGTGTATCTATTGAAACAGTGGCAAGGCAAAGCAAGGGAACAACCCAAAAGCAACAGTCACAGTCCAAAGCAGCAGTGAGTAGAGTGTGGAGAGAAAGCACAATAGAAGACACAAGAGCCCATTGAGTAGTCGAGGCAGAGGTCACAAACAGTAGTGAACAAAGTATGAAGGAAAAGGCTATAGTATATTAGACAGCCTTTGTTGCTACCCACTCATCACCCAGGAATAGATTGTGTATGCGTGTCTCTCTAATGCATTGAGGTGTATGAAGGTAGGGGGAGCATGGTGCTTACTACTATATCATTAGCTCTTAGATTGAACTCAGGGGGAGTCCAGTACCCTTTGATACTGATGTCAAATGAGAGAGAGAGAGAGAGAGAGAGAGAGAGAGAGATTGAGAGAATCACTGTGATAGGAGGAGATCACAGTTAGTTGAGCAATTTAATTTTCAATTCTTAGTGTCACAGCCCATTTTAAGAATCGGGCGTGATATCCGGGTCATCCACAAGACCACCCGAATATTTCTAGCGATAGACAACCGAAATGATCTACCAAACAAACCCTACAGTCTACATGGGCAATAACCATAATAATCTTTAATAAATCAGAGTAGTTGCAGTGGAATCATAATAATAAGGAATAGATGCCAACCAATACTACCATAGCATAAATAAGTTTGTTATGTCTTACAAACCAAGTTCCGCACATAGTATCGTAATATATCCAATACGCCATATCCGAGAGTAAATCTGAATAAGACTGCTGTAGATAGACTAAACCGTCATCTATCTACAGATATCAAGATGGAAGAGACCGGGTGTTGGATCAGGTCCTATAGACGCAGTTGTCACAGGGACAGCTCTCATCGTGGTCATCCAGGAAGCCCTCGCCAGTAGAGGTATCCTCCACCAGTGCGGGTTCTACAATGTCAACTGCAGAGGAGGTACTTGCATCAAAAAAACTGAAAATAGTTCGATATCGAGGGGTGAATTCCCATCCTAGTTCAGCGAGAAGTCGAGTATCAATGCAATCATACCACAACACTTTATTGATGCAAATAAGTAAAAGATTAAATGTGCATGCAATCAATTGTGTATGCTACCATGGTCTTACTTGTACCCTAGTAAATCTCTGTCCAAACCTTACCCCCCTAGACTATGTTCATTCCTCCCCCCTGAACATATGTTCGATTCCTCCCCCTTGAACACCCGATCCTCCCCTCTCCTAGTATGTCCCTCCGCTAAAGCACAGGACATACGACCATGGGTGATGAATGATGCATGTGAAACATAAAGGAAAGGGGGCCGCACCCCAACAGAGATCCCCGACACCACTCCCATGAACTATTGTGCCCCCGCTAAGGTGCTAGCTGTGGCACATGACCACCACACAGCAAGCACATCAGTCACAATCATTACTAAACTTACCCAACCAATCAGATAATATGGCATGTACACGTTGTAAATAAAGCTGTACCCCAACAGAGATCCCCGACTCCCCACTTCCATGATTCGTCGTGCCCACATTAAGGTACTAGCAATCCCAAAATGGGTCGTGAGGTCACGCGTTATAGGAACCATCATACATGATCCTAAACAAGGCTGCACCCCAGCAGTGACCCCTGGCTCCCCAGTCCCTTGGTTTACCGTGCGTCTGCTAAGGTACTAGCACTATGGACATGGTCCATATGCCATACGTCACCCTTCCCTGGGTACTCATACACCACATGAACCACCATACCCAATCATACACACTATCCAACATACATAGTTATTATTGTTATGCAAATGCATGCTGATAAATTGTGATTATTGGATGGCATGTTATAATCATTAACACAAATGCACACATTACATGCTTAAACTCTACGGACCTGACCCCTCACCTGTGGATACTAATGGTGCTGTAAAACCTGGAAGCCGACACAAGACTCCTTCTCTACCCACATCGGTTTACCTATTTAATTAAATAATTTCATTAGTTGATCATGTAGCTTTTAACCAGCATGGACAGGTCCTAGGTGTCCATGCACGGGTCCCAAGATAAGCTGGGAACCCTACGATTGGTCCCCGATGGTCTTAGCTAGGCATATTGGCTAACTGGGCCAAAAGCGGATGGTACATCTAGGTGGTGTACCCTCTGGAATCACCATCCAGCTAACACTTATACAGCTCCCATTTTATCTTAACCGGAGGGTAGAATCGGATGGTCAATCATCCGGCCTACCACCTGGATATATACCCTGTCATAACAGGGAACTTCCAAAAGGTTATCTGGAGCCTTAGTCAGGTGGTCTTCCATCTGGTAATGCCTCCGGCTTACACTTAAGCCTATCCGGAGGTTATAGGTCAATCGGACCCATGGGTAACCGGGGGTTGGTCACCCGGAGGGTCATGCCCCCAGATGGGTTGTCTCCGGTTAATGGCCTCCGGTTATTATTTAGGTCAACTAACCAAGGGAAAGCGGAGGCTTCGGCGGATGGTATATCCTCCTATTGTAATGTGTTGTATTGTCTTTATGTCCAGGTTCAGTGTTACTTAACATTGTCCAGGTTCAGTGTTACTTAACATTGTCCAGGTTCAGTGTTACCTAACATTGTCTAGGTTCGATGTTTCCTATCATCTTACCTTTTCTACCATATTTGTACAAATCTCATATTATAAATAGATGAGACCTCTGTCTATTACAGACAAGTCAAACCATTACTTAACATGGTATCAGAGCTAAGGTAATCAGCTCTTCTCCTAGCGTCGCCTCCTTCCCTTCCACAGTCGCTGCCACCGCCTACCTCCGCCTCCAGCCCTCTCTCTCTGAGGCAGCCCTTCCCCCTCCGGCAACCCTTCGGGGTCATGTACTTCTAAACTTTTTTCAAACTTTTTTTTTGGTCGCTTTATATGATTTATTGTCAGTAGTTCCTTTTTCTCTATCATGTCGGATTTGACTACTGCATCAACTGTTACCGAGGGCTCTAATGATCAGAGCTCCAGCTTTCCTACATTCTCTCCTTGTTCCATTGAATTGGATGGGAATAATTACTTGATGTGGTCTCGTTCTTGCTTCCTCTCTATTGCTTCCCGTGGCTTTTTAGGATTTCTTATTGGTGACACTAAGAAACCTACCACAGATGACAATACCCTAAGCAAATGGAACACCGACAACTACCTTGTGATGTCATACCTCATTGATGCCATGAATCGAAACATTGCTAGTGGATACTTGTTACTAAATTCGGTGGCAAGCATATGGAAGGCAGCAAAAGAGACGTACTCACAGGTAGGGAATGATGCTCAGGTATATGAGATTCAGAAAATAATTCATGATACAAAATAAAAAGAACTTTCTTTATCTCAATACTATTCTGAACTACGTGGCATGTGGCAAGAGATGGATTATTATGAAGGATTCTTTGCTGCATGTTCAACTGATGCCATGAAATTTGCAAAGAGAGAAGACAAGTTTCGGGTTTATGTTTTTTTGGCTAGCTTAAATATGGAATTTGATCAGAGCATGCTCATGTTCTGAGTCGTGGTCTTTTCCTCTCCTTAGAGCAAGCCTATGCTTTGGTCCAAACTGAAGATAGCAGATGGACGGCCATGCTTCAATTGCCTCTACCAGATCGCTCCGCTTTATTCACCGGTACGAGTTCCTTTACCATAGGTAATTGTGTCCGTCATGTTCAGGAGGGAACCAATTAAATGTAAGTTCTGTGGTAAACAACGTCACACAAAAAAATATTGTTGGAAGCTTCATTAACGTCCTACAAATGGCAAAGGTCGGGGGTGAGGTCGAGGTAACAACTCTGCCCAGGCCTATCAAACCGAGTCTGATGATGTTGGTCATACTCCTCTTGGTAATGACGAATTGATGAACTAGCTACGCCACCTTCTGCTTCAGACTGGCCCTTCAAAGTCAACTGCTGCCCACTTTTCCAACTTTGCCAAATCAGGTATTTCCCTTAGTAATCCCTGTGTATCCTCGGCCTCTACACCGTAGATCATTGACTCCGGGGCCACTGATCACTGTATTGGGTCTTCCCATTCTTTTGTTGATTATTTTCCTAGTTCTAGTAAAGGTAAAGTGCGAGCTGCTAATGGATCTCTTTCCACTATTGCCGGAAAGGGTTCCATCAAATGCTCTCCTACCTTATCCCTTTCATCAGTTTTCCATGTGCCTAATTTTTCTACTAATATTTTATCCATTAGTAGTCTGACTCGTGATTTGAATTGTTAAGTCACCTTTTTTCCATCTCACTGTGTGATTAAGGACTTTGTGACAGAGAAAACGATTGGCAGTGGTAAAGTGGTTGATGGTTTGTACCTACTTACACTTGCATCCGAGTCCTCTGCTCTCAGCTTACAGGTACCGTCTTCCAAAACACAGCTGGCCGTTTTCCGGTTGAGGCATCCACCGGTTGAGGCATCCACCTATCAGAAATATGCTTAAATTTTTTTCCCCAGTTTTCCAAATTTTGTAATACAGACGAGTTCTTTTGTGATGCTTGCGTTTTTGCCAAGCAAACTCGATCTGTCTATCTAATTTCCAATAAACGTAGTACAACTGCTTTTCATTTAATCCACTCTGATGTATGGGGTCCATTTTGATGTTCCTCAATTACTGGATACGAATGGTTTGTAACGTTTATTGATTGTAATACCCGGATCACCTGGATGTACTTGCTTTGCCAAAAGAGTGAAGTCTTTAGTTGTTTCCAACTATTTCACCGGATGATTCAGACACAGTACACTGGGAAGATAGCAATTCTTCGGACTGATAATGAGACAGAGTATACAGATGGGGTCTTTCAATAATATCTAGCAGAACATGAAATTCTTTATCAAACAAGTTGTGTCGATTCTCCAGCACAAAACGGCGTCGCTGAACGGAAAAATCGCCACTTATTAGAGGATGCTCGATCCTTGATGTTTCAGATACATGTACCCCCTTCATACTGGAGTAAGGCCGTCCTTACAGCTGCCTACCTCATCAACCGAATGCCTTCTGGAATACTTGACTTCTACTGTCCAATAGAGATGCTACTAGGTACATCTACATTTATAGTTCTTCCCAAGGTTTTTGGTTGTGTATGCTTTGCCCGTAATCACCACCATCCTGACAAATTGGATCCCCAGGGTCTTCGATGCATTTTTGTGGGTTACTCTGCTACCTAGAAAGGGTACAAATGTTTATCATCCTTGCCGGATGTTTGTCTCTATGGATGTGGTCTTCCATGAGTCTGAGGCCTTTTTTGAGGTCCCTTCACCTCTTTAGGGGTAGTCTCCAAGTGTGATTGAACCAATTGAAGTTGAAGATGTCCTTGGACCAATTGAAGACCTCCCAATGCCCGCTGATACAGTTCCAAGTGACATCTCCAATAGTTCGGATCCTCCTGCTGCTTCAGCACCACCTCCTGTGAAAGTATACACTTGATTCCAGCCTTAACAACAAGAAAAGACAGATACCACTATCATCACTACACCACTCCAATTTAACACTCCTGATCTCAGTCCTACGTCGTTTGATGAGTCTGATTCCGGTAAGTCTACTTCTGATCCTACTCCGGAATTGTCTATTGCTCTTAGAAAAGGTGTGAGATCCTGTACTCAACATCGGATTTCTAACTTTGTGTCTTATGAGTCTCTATCTCTTCCCTTTCATGCTTTTGTTACTTTCCTTGCTTCTATTTCCACTCCATCCACCTGGCAGGCAACTCTAACTGATCCCAAATGGAAAGCAGCAATGTTGGAAGAAATGCTTGCTCTCGACAAGAACAAAACGTGGAATCTTGTCCCTCTTCCTCCGAGGAAGAGATCTGTAGGATGCAAGTGGATTTTCACAGTGAAGCACAAAATGGATGAAACAGTTGATAGGTACAAAGCTCAAGTACTTGCAAAAGGGTATACACAAACCTTCGGGATC
Source organism: Protea cynaroides (assembly GCA_028583415.1). Taxonomy (NCBI): domain Eukaryota; kingdom Viridiplantae; phylum Streptophyta; class Magnoliopsida; order Proteales; family Proteaceae; genus Protea; species Protea cynaroides. Next base: position 45,061,694 of record CM053273.1, on the reverse strand, counting down.
GACTATCAGGAGACGTTTGCACCTGTAGCCAAGCTGAACACTGTTCGGGTCCTACTCTCATGTGCTGTAAATCTTTGTTGGAATTTACATCAATTAGATGTAAAAAATTCCTTTTTACATGGAGAAATAGAAGAAAAAGTATATATGGATGTTTAACCCATTTTTGTCAGCCCTTAGACTACTGGTAAAGTATGCAAATTAAAACGTGCTTTATATGGTCTCAAACAGTCTCATCGGGCCTGGTTTGGACGGTTCTATAAAGCCATGATATCAATGGGATACCAACAAAGTAATGCTGATCACACTCTATTTATTAAAAAAAGGGGGGCATTAATTATTGTCTTAATTGTGTATATTGATGATATAGTGGTCACAGGAAATGACACCACTGAGATATCTCACTTAAAATCATTTTTGGCATTGAATTTGAGATTAGAGACTTGGGCTCATTACGATACTTTCTGGAATTGAAGTTGCCAGATTAACTCAAGGGATCTTCCTCTCTCAGCGGAAATACACCCTTGATTTACTATCTGACACTAGTCTGCTTGGATGTGCTCCTGCGGATACTCCCCTTGAGCCCAATGCTCAGCTGTAAAAGAAGGTTTGGGAACCAATTGACAAAGGTGGATATCAACAATTGGTTGGCCACCTAATTTATCTATCTCACATACGACCAGATATTGCTTTTGCTGTCAACATGGTGAGTCAATATATGCATTGATCCCTACTTCAGTCATTTGGATGCTGTGTATCGGATCCTGCGCTACCTAAAATCAGTACCTGGTCGTGGTGTTCTTTTGGCTCCTCATCCACATATGGATCTTGAATGTGCAACTTATACTGATGCGGATTGGGCCGGTTCTTTGGATGATAAACACTCCACTTCTGGCTACTGTACCTTAGTAAGAGGCAACCTTGTTATATGGAGAAGCAAGAAACAGTCTGTGGTGGCTCAATCAAGCGTTGAAGCCGAGTTCCGAGCAATGGCTCATGGGATTTGTGAGCTCCTCTGGCTTAAAGGTCTTCTTCGAGATTTACATGTTCCCATCAAGCTTCCGATGAAACTCTTCTGTGATAACAAATCTGCCTTCAGCATTGCTCATAACTGTGTTCAACATGATCGCACGAAACACGTAGAGATCAATCATCACTTCATCTAGGAGAAGCTTGAAGGTGGTCTTGTCTGCATTCCCTTTGTCAAATCTGAAGATCAACATGCCATTGTCTTCATCAAAAGTCTTCCAGCTAAGACATTTCATCATATTATGTCCAAATTGGGAATGACTAATATCTATTCCCCAACTTGAGGGGGGAGTATTGTAATGTGCTGTAATGTCTTTATGTCCAAGTTCAGTGTTACCTAACATTGTCCAGGTTCAATTTATGTCCAAGTTCAGTGTTACCTAACATTGTCCAGGTTCGATGTTTCCTATCATCTTACCTTTTCTAACATATTTGTACAAATCTCATATTATAAATAGATGAGACCTCTGTCTATTACAGACAAGTCAAACCATTACTCAACACCTCCGGTATAGCCTCCGGCTTGTATTACATATATGGCCAAGACATTAACCCAACCGGAGGGAATGCCTTGCCAGATCCGGAGGTAGGGCCATGGGCTAACCTCCAGTTTAGTCATCCGGTTCAAGCCCAGAAACCAGGCACGAACTAAGGATGAAGGCCATTTCTTGGGGCTTTGATTCCCCATTGGTTTCTATCCTTATTCTAGCTGGTGGGAGACATTCTCCCACCCCAATAACACTTAGTAGAGCCATCATGACTCATCAATACCTCCATTATGGAGAGGGGGGTGAACAACTTAGCTCTTCTTGGGTTTGTAACCAATCTCCATTAATGGAGACCAGTAAATGATGGAACTCCCACCATGTGGTTTCATGCATTCAACACCATTAGAAGGGGGAAAAAGGTGTGGAACCTACCTCCAATGGAAGACCAAGCTTGAGCTCCAAGCTCTGAGTTCCAACCCCTATTCTCAAGCACTCTCTCACATTCTCAATAGTCCAAGAGAGAAATAAGGAGCTTGGGCTCCTTATTTATAGAATCCCGAGGAGAGAGAGAGTGATTCTCGGACTTAAACCGGATGCTGACAACCGGGTGGTGCATCATCTGGCAAAGCCACCGGTTGGGCTTAAAAGTGGCCCTAGACCTGGTTTGATGGGCCCATTCTAATGGAGATACCTACTATGCTCCTTGAAGTCCCCCCAAAAAAAAAAAAAAAAAAAAAAAAAGAAAAGGAAAAGAAAACACACACACACTCCACCTCCATTAGGTGATCTTAGGATTTGACCCAATGCTATCCTTGGGTCACAATTGTTAGGGTGCCATGTGTTGGCACAGTAAGACCCGACACAGTGGGATCCGAGTTGATGAGGATTCCGGGTCTGGGTCTTACACTGAGGATTGGGAAGATGCGAATGGGCATTCCTATAGGTGCTTTTATCCCACATTGGGAGAGATTGCTCGGGAGAGTGTCACCCTGACATTGTTGAGCACAAAGTTAAATCTGCCACCCTTTGGACTTGTTGTCAAAGGGGAAGAGAGATTTAGTGTGGTTTTTGGGTGGCCAACAATTCCAAAGGGGGGATTGTTGAGTCAAGTTGTGGTTGTTATTATTTTCAACACATTATACAGAGCTGTTCAGTTGTGAGGTAAAAACTGCATGCAGTGGCAGTGGCAGTGGCAGTGGCAGAGGAGTGTCAGATATGTCTGTATGTAATGCAAGATTACATCTTCTGAGCATGTATGGCAGGTCGGAAGTGTATGGTAGTGATGTGGAAGAGTTGGCAGTGAGTTAACAGTCCAACAGCAAGTCAACAGAGTTTTGGATGAAATTCGGTAATAGAGTTGTGTGTGAGCATGTGCGACAGTGCATGAAGGAGTGTAACTGATGTAGATCGGTTCACTGGTTTAAAGTGCATCCGTAAACGCAAGTCGCGTGGGTTGAACCGCGGGTTACACTTGGATGGAAAGTGATCACAAGAATAGGAAGGCGTATCTCGCATGGGCACTCACATGGCATGAAAGTATTTTAGTAAACAGTAAACACACTCGTATGGAATAGAGCTTTGCCTTTGCTATGGTAGTCACCCACAAGGCAAGATGCACTCATGGTAGGAAATCATCTACACAAGAAAGAGGCCGCCTACACAAGGAAAGAATCATTCTATGCAAGGGAAGAGTGACCCTGATGTGAAGACCTTTTCCTTTTTCTTTTTTTTCTTTATAGTCTTAGTAATTCCAGCCAAAGTTAGCAATGCTTGCCTTTGTTAATGTTTGTTTTCAATTCTATTTAAAATAATGTAACGATGAATGGAAAGGCAGATTAGATTGAACTTTTATGAAATGATTGTGTTCATTTGTGAGATGCAAAGGATGAGAGAACCATTGAGATAGGTTAGTACGTTTTTTATTGCCATATTACAATCCTTGTCCCCTGCTCTTATCACATTTGGTAACAATTCTTACTATACGTTCTAGCATCATTGCCTCCTTTGGCGTCACCCTTATTGTGATTGATTCGACATCATTTTGGTATCAGAGCTATTGCCGAAGAAAGCTCTCACAATTCTACTCCAAGGGGTGAGTCTGGTCTATTGCAACTAGTCGAATTAATCCGCCAACTAACTGAAAAAGTTACCAAAATAGAAAACTATATCGAATCTCAGCGTAGGAATTCACAACCAACTGTTCAACTCTCCCCTAGGCTGATCCTTCGGCAACCCCAAAGGGTCGCCCCTACTCCACCACCACATGATGAGTATGCTACCCACACTGATCGTGAACAACGACCACCCGGTGATCGTGACAAATTTAAGTTTGAGCTCAAGGAATACAATGGGATGCATGATCCATAATTCTTCTGAATGGATATGCACACTAGATGATTACTTTGCCTGGTATCGTCTAACCGAAGAGTGCCAAATGCAGTTGGCTTGAACCAAGATGACAGGTACCTCAACGGAATGGTGGCATTCCCAAGAAGCCAAATTATACTGGTGTCTTCAGGAACCTACCACCTAGGAGGAAATGAAGGATCTTCTGAAAGAAAAATACCTACCATCTACCTTCCAACAATGCCTACATGATTAGCTTAATACCTTGAGCCAAGGAAAACTGACCATCGAAGAATATTCTGATCGATTCGACGAGCTCATTGTGTGCACCGGCGTAGATGATATGGACGAACAGTTATTGTCACGTTTTTGTTTGGGATTACGTGAGGATATTCGGGACAAGATTGGAGTCACAACTATAGTGAGCCTCAACGATTGTTTCAAAAAGGCATAGTTGTCAAGGCGTCACCTAGGCACCGCCTAGGCTTCTAGGCGGTTTTTCAACCCCTAGGCAGTTGGTCGCTTTATTGGAGTCGTGATCCCTATCATACTTACTGACGTCCTTTTAGGACGACCATGGATGTACAAAAACAATGTACTCGTGGGGGAAACAAAAAATCAGTGTTACTTTGATTTTCGAGGGAACCTCTGGTCTTTAACCCTCTCAACCTCCCCACCATGCAACCACGACTGAAAGTGGCATAGGAGAAGCGCCATCGCCTCCTAGAAACCATGGCTCAACCTCTTTCAAGATGAAAATCGTAATTGAAATGTATCTTATATTGCTGATTCCCTACCTCAGGGTCCGATGACAAATTCTAATAACGGAGTAAAAAGTTGGTGTTCTGTGCTAAAGGAAGTTCATATTCTATTAAATGTGAGTGACTATTTAAAAGTGAACATATACAGTCTCTTGTGTGTCTAGTGTACCATTTCAGCATTAATTTGATCATCAAATCATATTAATACATTTGGTTTTACACATGAATTCTTTTCAGCCAGTTGACTAATCTTGTTTGGTAAAATTATACATAAATGATCAAATTGAACATAGAGTTCATGCATTTTGATGAAATTTATCACTGATTGCACAATATGTGTAATATTGACAAGCATGGCTGTCATATCCTTACCAAGCTTGAGATGTTCCTTCACTCTCTGTTGGCTCAGGAAGTACTGTTATTTTATAATGTGTATGAAGCTTATCAGTTCTACTTAGATTACTGCCACTGCTTTGGAAGTTCATGATGTTTAGATGCTTTGGTCTTAGTCAGCGTTCAAGGGATCGACTCAAATCGGCCGGGTCTGATCCCGTGCAGGCACCGTGCAGATTTGGATCAGACGTGTCAGGCAAATTAAGCTAAAATCAAGGCAAACAGGACCGATCGCAGGCCGATCTTGATCCAGACACATGTCCGACTGTGCTCTAAGACCCTGGTCTTAGTAACTACTTTTATTCTTTCAATTCCCACTGCTGTCTTGCTTCACTTATCTCCAATTCTTACTTCGAATGAGAATTTGAAGATCCATTATATACAAGTACATTGAAAAAAGAGATTCGTTTGAACATAGTTTCTTGTATAATTATCTTCTATTCTTGAACTGATGGGGTGTGCTTTTGTTGGTGACCAAAGACTTTGTTCAGGAGGGGAAGAACTCTGAGAGAACAGCGAAAAATTTCAAGAAGAACAAGATGGTCAAGGTTCCTCATGTGTTTTGGGTACAATGCTAGAAAAAGTGCATTAATTTCATATTTTTTTATCAACAAATTGGTTAATCAGGACTAGACCCCTTCTCCTTCACCTTGTGAATTTTGATGCAAGCTGATCCCAGAATAACTGTGTTCAGGAATTGACTACTCGCCAGGTTTTGACTATGCAGTTTTGCAATGGGCACAAGGTATGTCTAGTCCAAGTTCCTTACATTTTTATTTTATTTTTACGAGAAAGTTTCTAATGTGTTGAGATAAAAATTTTACCTAGAAATCACCCTTGGATACTTTTAACCAAGGTACTAAATATTGGTTTCGAGGCCGCGTGCCGGATCTCGTTTTGAGTTTTAGACCGGGGTTTCGTCCTTGGGCCTCCCTGGGTTTCGTTTTAGCCAGGCCTGGAACATAACTCATTGATTTCGATCAGTTTCGATTGAAACCTAGAACCATGCTTTTAACAACTTTCTTGGATCGAATCATTTAAAACTCAGTCATTTGACTCATTTCACTTTAAAAAGATAAATAACTCACTTTAAAGCTTGTAGTGGATAGCTAGTGCAAGTGCTTTTTCCCCTCCCCCTTTTCCAGTGTTAACCTTTTCCATCTAAATTGTCAAATTATCTCATGGTTCCATGCTTTGATTGTTTCCTTTCATCTCACATTGGTTAGCAGCTGCAATCATTTGGAACTGATGTCTTTCATGGACCATTAGAAAGATGAGTGTTCAAAAACGTTAACTGAAGTGGGTGAATGGTTTGTTCTTTAGGTAAAAAACTGTCATGAAAGTGAAAAAGAGAGGGCAAAGAGAAGAAAATGATGGAAGGAGAGAAGAAAGTTGTGCTATCCCCTACTCATGATCTCTTATTTATCCTGAAATTGTCGAAATGTCGCCTAGGTGCCACTTAGGCGACGAGGCGTTCTTGAACGCCTAGGTGACCCATTGCCTAGACAGAAAATAGGGGAAAAGAAAGGAAAATAACAAGGAAAGAGGGGAGGAAAAAAAAAATTCTTTGTGGGGGGGGGAGTGGTGGAAGTGGAACAAGAAGGAAAAGAGGGAAATGAGGAGGAAAACCAGAATGAAAAAATAAGAAGAGAAAATGAGGAGAAGACATGGTAGGAGCTACAACTGCCACCAGAATGGTTGCAATAGCAGACATCATTGCCACCATCCACCACCATTGTAGAAAAAAAATAAAAAAAATAAAAAGAGGAGGGGAAGGGGAAGGGAGGTATGTACCTGGGACTCAGTGCAACCATTCCAACCAGCACCTCTTCTGCCATTGACATCAAAAAGGAAGAAGAAAACCAAATGGGTTTTGGTTACATTTGTTACTTTATAACTTTGAAGATGATACTTTTTTCTTTTTTTGTCTACGTTGCCCATCATATGCAAAAGTAAAAGAAATCAAATTTTCATTTTACATAGAAAGTTTAGAAACCCCCCTCAAAACTACTTCTTAAAGGAAATTTATATCATATTTTACATCTAAAATCCTCCCTTGGTATATGCACGCCTTAGTTGCCTAGGCTCGCCTAGGTGACAAGGCGGCTGGCCCTCGCCTAAATGCCTTGGCGCCATGACAACTCTGTTTTATTCACTTTATAATAATTCTGAAAAGTATTTCCCTGCAGTACATTTTTACTACCTAAACAGTCCATATTACAATTTTAACAAGAACAACTAGGTGGTTGGTGATTGTCACAAAAAAGGAAATTAACTAAAACCAGAAAAGACAGAGAAAACAAGAAGAAGAAGAAAGGGAGACCAGAATCGTGTATCTCGCCCTCCAGTAGTTTTTATTTATAATGGTAGGAAATTATCTTAAAGGAATAGGAATAGGACTGCTACAGGTGAGCAGTCCTAGTTACACCGCACAAGGAGAAAGAAATAAACTAACACTAAACTAATTGTTTAAGCTTTCCAACAATCCTCATTTTGGTCTTGAGGCACGGCGATGTTGGCCATGTGTTGTCATTGTTGGGGTCAGTGAGTGGAGTGTCAACTCAGGGCAGCACATCTTCAAAGAGTTATTTAGAAGAATTTTTGAAGACACTGATTCACCCCCCCCAGTGTCAACATGTGATCAACAGGTGATGGCTAAAGTAGCAGTAGAAGATGAGCCGGTTTTCTCAAGTTGCTGAATACGACAAAGGAGCTTGTCAAATTCACAAGACAAAGTCCTGAAGAAGATGCGGAGGAGGCATATGCAGGTGTCGGAGTAGGTGCTGGTGGTATGTTGATAGGTGTCGGATCGGGATCAACAAAGTCTGGACTGGTGGAGTCAACTAAAGAAGCAGCCCATTTAGGTCACCCATGTTTGGCCTAACAAGTATCAACAAGATGATTTGTCTTACCACAAAAGGTACAATATCGAGAGGATTTATCAATAGAGTAACCACTAGAACCACGTCTACGTCCTCGGCAAATGCCACAACCTCTACAAGAGAGAAGCCACGACCATGGTTCAAAATCTCAACTAGATCTTGAGATTCTCGAACTTCTCGAATAGGTCAAGATGAGATCTCAAGATTCTCGACCAGTTTTGATCCGTTCTCGACTGGTCTCTACATTTTCAACCAGTTTTCAACATTTTCGACCAGTTTCAACCATTTCTCCACATTTTTAACCACTTTTCGACTATTTCTCGACTAGTCTCGACATAATGTATGAATTATGATTGCTTTGTCTACTTGACTACTTTGGGTTTTTTGACTATGATAATTAACTAATTAAGTGATATTATGTTTATCCTTTTCTTAAAATATAAGTTTACTGGCTCATTTGGTCTTCTTTGATTTTTTACTAGTGTAACATTATGGAGAATAGCTAATATTATCCTAGGTTTACATTTGAACTTCAAATTGACACTAAAAACATGGATGGAAACTCAAACAACCACCATGTATGATTATTTTTACAATTTTTGTGGTTTAAATGTGTATATATGCTAAAATAGGGTTTTCCTCGAGTATCCGGCCTTAAAATGGTCATTTTAGGGTCGTAACACACTTTTTAAGCATTTGCGGCTTTTTTACAGTGCCTCGCTGAGATCTCGACCAAGGGGAGATCTCGGAGATTTCGTTTCTTAGAGGGTTGAGACACCCTCGAGACTTGAGATTTTGAACCTTGGCCACGACCATAGCCAACATAGAGAGCGGAATTATCTTTGGACGCAGATCGGTCACCCTGTGAAAGGGAAAACAGCCGTTCATATAAATCATAAATACGGGAGATATTCTTTGCTTGACCATAAGTCTCTTGTAAATCTTCTCATACATCCTTGGCGATGCTATGGAACATAACATTGTATGTGATAGTAGGATCAATACTATTCCACAACTAGATTTGGAGTGTCAAAAATTCACACATCCATTCATCATGAGCTGCAATGTCAGTGGTTAATTTGGAATCAGTAGATAGAGGATCTTCAGTGAGATATTTTAAATTACCCTGAGAGCGAATGAAGACTTTGACGGCTTGAGCCCATAATAGGTAATTAGAAACACCATTTAGTTTATGATAGTGATCTGGATTGGAGTATGAGAAGGAGTACCTAGGATTAAGGAAGATGAGGAATCAACCATTGATAAATGTTTGTAATCCATAACCAATTGGGTTCAGGGGTAGTCTTGCCTTTTTTCCTTCTTTATTATCATTAAGGTTTTATCATTATGACTCCACCTTAGCTGACCTATTCTAGTGGCTGCTAAGGAGGGACAGCATTGTAATTTGGTTACCAATGTTTTATTATAAATAAGAAGGCTGGGTGAGGGAGAAAATCATCTCACTCATTCATCACCAATCTTTGATTCAACATGGTACCAGAGCCATTCTCCTTGGGATTCCAACCCTAGCCACCAGTAGCTGTTCTCTCTCTTCTTTCGTTTTTTTTTTTTCACCGCCGTCACCCCTCCTCTCTCGGTTTTCACCACACCCTCTACCGCCTCTCTCTCTTTCGGTTTTCTTTTTTTTTACCGCCTCTTTCTCTAGCCTCCATTATCATGAGGAGACTCTCAGTGGGTTAGACAACCACTACTGAGAGTCTTGGTATTTTTTTCTAAGGTTCTCAATCTTCTCCATGATCTGAGAACTCTCTCCAAGGATCGGTTGTCACCTATTACAAAAGTTTGCTGATTTGATGATATGAGCCATGTTTCCTTACTTGCAAAGATTTCTTCGAAGAGAACACACAAATAACCATTATCAATTCTTCCTTTATTTTATGAAGATCGAAATCTGCTAAAGATGTGTATCTCAATTACAGATTCACAGAAGACTGAAACACTACATCTCTGGTACATCTCTGGTACATCTCCTTGCGGCATCTCTGGTTCTAGGTATTTTAAAATTATTGGGCAAGATCAATTTCTTCATAAGGCATGAATTCTATTAGTTTGCTAGCTTATGATTGCTTGCTGCCATATCGATTTGCTCTGTTAAATTTTTTAAGCAAATCGATATTGGTTTGTGTTCATCACCATGCCTGATTCTTTATAGGTAGTTTCTTCTACCACGGAGAACCTTAAAATTGAATTTACTCCTATTGCACCCAACCACTAAATTTGGACGGGACCAACTATTTAATGTGGTCCAAAACTGCTTACATGACAATCTCTGCCAGAGGTCTACTGGGCTATATCACTCGCCGAAAAAAGGCACCTGACCCAGAGGACCGATTTTATGAAAAATGGGTGTCCGAAAATTCTATTATGTTGGCTTATTTGATTGGATCCATGAAACCTAAAATTGGTCGGTGGTATGTATTATTGCCTGATGCTGCACAAATTTGGAATGCTGACAAAGAAACCTACTCTCAAGTTGGCAACTACTCTTTAATTTATGATCTTCATGTGAAGGTAAGTGCAGCTAAATAGGACATTTCTGTTTCCCAATACTATTCCGAAGTTAGATTTTTGTGGCAAAAATTGGACTACTATGAGACATTTACTGCTGCCTGTCCTACTGATGTTGCTGTCGTGAAGCTAGCAAAGCACAAACTACAGGTGTGTAATTTTTTGGTTGGCCTTAATGTTGAATTTGATCAAATCAGGACTCACATCCTTAGTCATGAGCCCCTACCATCATTAGAACAGGCTTATGTCTTGGTTCAATCTGAGGATTTGATACATACGTCTATGATGCCTACATTGCGAGCAGAACGGTCAGCACTTCAAACCACTCAACAGTTCTCCAAGTATTCCTCCTTTAAAGTGCTTGTTCGATATGAACACTGTGGAGAGAAAGCATACTAAGGAAACTTGCTGGAAGTTACACAGGAAACCAGCTGATTTTGTAGCCAAGGGACGTAAAAAAGGAATATAGAAACCCAAGAACTTTGGAGCACCACAAGCTCATCAGACAGAGGCTTGTCCTCCTATTCATAGTTGTCAAGGCGACAAGGCGATCCAAGGCATTCGGGGCCATCCTGGGTGCCTAGGTGCCTAGGTGTTGCCTAGGCGACCTAGGCATTCCCAATTTTTTTTTTTATTTTTAAAATATTAATGTTATATTAATGTTTATATATATGCAGCATTCTACATAAATAAATAACATTTAAGACATAATTAATATGAGAAAACCAACAAAACAACAAATAATGAATAAAGTATAGGATATAAAAAAAACATATTTATAATAAACAAAATTCACAAATTAATAAGGTAATAAGTTAGAATTTAGAACATCCTAGCATATAAGAAACAAGACTGCAAAGAGGAAGACTATAATGTTACTTACCTCTATGATACCAAAATAAGTGTTTGTGCCTCTATTCCTCTAAAAGTAAGCTTGTACCCAAGGTTCAAGGTGCCGGTTTCAAGGCCGGTTTCGGCCAGCCTCAAAACTGAGATGTCTCGGGTATCGACCAAAACTCGGTTGAAACCTGGTATTTTTCTCGGGACACCTCGAAGCTTGGTTTCGAGAGCCCAAAACTGTTTTTCTTGATCTGAGTTTTTTTCCATAGCCTATTTTAACCATTTTACACATATTCCCAGATAAGTTTAAATAAAAACATCCAAAATGATAATATGTGGTGTCGACCCAAATTTATTAGTGTACGCTGAGACCTGGGATTGTGTCTAGAGTTAAGTAGGCAACACGTATTTATGACTAACATTTACGTACTTCTAACAAATTTGTCCGGAGCGTAACTCATTTAATATTGTTCGGATCATAGTTGTCAAGGCGCTAAGGCGAACCAAGGCGATGGAGGCCTGACTGGGCGCCTAGGCGACCAAGGCGCCCAATTTTCCAAGGCGACCCAAGGCAGTCTGGGCGCCTAGGCGACGCCTTGACAACTATGGTTCGGATTCATACAATCTCGAATTCTTTGCAAAGCTAGCATAATCAGCTTTCCAACAAATCCGAGTTTTCTTGAATCCGAGTTATAATAGAGTTACATTCCAATCAAACCTTGTTCGAAGTATGCAAATGCTGTTTAAAGTCGTCTGAATGTAAATTATTTTTTGGGCATCAAAGCAAGAGATTATTTTGGCACGCTTTTGGTTTTAGTAATGCTTTACTATAATAAGATTTATAGAATTTTTATATTTGAAAAAAAGCCTAGCATTTGGAAGTTGAAAATCACCCCCGCACCCAAAAATACAGTTTTTGTTTTTGAACTGGAAGGTTAACATTTTATCCTTTGGAATTTGAATTTTAGACTCTTTTTATTGGATTCAAATGGGGGGGGGGGGTATTTGCTTATTTATGAAAAATATCTTAAATGATATTAGTCATAAATAAGTATTGTCTGATAAATGTTGTTCCTGTCTAGCCTAATAAATCTTTTGAAGAAAATTCAGAGATCAAGGAAAAATATGAGAAAAAAAAAACACATTGAAAACATGGTGGCCGCCCAGACATTTTGGGCTTCCAAGGCACCCTAGGCGTTGCCTAGGCGACGGCCAGGCACCCTGGGCGACCGCCTTTCTCATGTTCATAAGGCGCCCTGGCACCCAGGCCTATAAAAACCGCCTGGACGGCTAAGCGACGCCTTGACAACTATGCTCCTATTGGACTTTTTACTGGAACTCTACCATTGCTCTCCGCCGATGAACTTTATGCTCTCCGCATTCTACTAAGCCCATCTTCTGTAGCTAATACTGCTCTTCCGTCAGCATCTGCCACACCAGGTTCACATTTTGCTTAGTCAAGTATTCTAGATGCTGATCATTATGCTTCCTGTCTCTAGTCCCTGAGTTATGGACATTGGAGCCACTGACCACATGACTGGTTCATCTAGCTCCTTTTATCTGTACTCTCACTCTTTTGGGACAGATACGGTCCGGGTAGCAAATGAGTCCCTCTCCCCTATATCTGGAAAGGGCTTCATCTATTGCTTTTCCACCCTTATTTTACAGTCTATTCTTCATGTTCTTAGTTTCTCTACGAATTTACTTTCTATTAGTAGTCTTACTAAAACACTTGATTGTAAGGTAACCTTTTCTCCTTTCTCGTGTGTGATTTAGGATCTGGTGAGCAGGAAGACGATTGGACATGGTAGAATGCAGGGTGGTCTCTACTTGTTTGATGATGATCCTTCATAACCTACATTAACCTATAAACCACCTTTACATTAGCCTACCCCATACTACATCTATTCAGCTGTGAGCACTTTCCAATAGTGACACCGCTGTCTTGGTCATCCTTCCACTGTTCTTTTATCTCAATCATAGTTGTCAGGGTGACAAGGCGATCCAAGGCGATCGAGGCCATCCTGGGCGCCTAGGCGACCAAGGCGTTCCTAGTGTATTTTTTTTATTACTAAAATATTTATGCTATATTAATGTTTATATATATGCAGTATTCTACATAAATAATCAACATTTAAAACATAACTTCATTAATATGGGAAAACCAACAAGGCAACAAATAAAGAATAAAGTATAGGAAAACCAATAAGGAAACAAATAAAGAATAAAGTATAAGACATAAAAGAAACATATTTACAATAAACAAAAAATCACAAATCAATAAAGTAAAAACCTAGAACTTGGAACATCGTAGCATATAAGTAAGAAGCAAGACTGTAAAGAGGAAGACTATAATGTTACTTACCTCTATGATGCCAAAATAAATGTTTGTGCTTCTATTCCTCTAAAAGTAATAAATCCTACAATAAAAATATATGCAACAAGATTGCAAGAAAGAAATTCTCATATATCTAAAATTATCCTAGGCACTAGACAATGCAATAAGAAATAATAACTCAATAAAAATCCACATCCAAATTCATAAAATTCGATAAGTTAAATCAATCATCAAATAAACTATTGTCTATTGCACGTTCTTGCTCCTCCCCTCTACTATGATCATCATGCCTCTGTCCAAAGTCATCCTCAACATCCTCATCATCATTAACAGTAACATCTTCCACTTCTTGATCTTCATGATCCGACTCATCTTCAACTAAACCCCTCCTCTTCACACGGCGTGTGTAGTGGATATTGCTTCCAGAAGCTTGGGCTCTTGTTACTCTATTGCGTCCCTCAATAGATGTTGACGCCCCAACTGCTCTATCTACATCAGCCCATGTGAGATCATCATGGACGATATCCTCATCTTCTTGGCCGATCCATCCACTCACAACTCCAATCCAATTGATCTAAGAGGAGGGGATCATAATTCTGGTTTTGTTCACGCCTTTCGTTAAATCTTACTTGAAGGCATCTATTATATTGGATGTATGCTAGATCATCGAGGCGTTGATGCTCTAGCCTGTTCCTCTTCTTGGTGTGTATCTGAATTTATAAACAATACAGATTATGTCATTCTTCTCTAAAAGAATAAAATTAGTACATAACAAAGAAATATAATATTTACAAAATAAAAATTGTAGTTAGTTAGTACTTACAAACTCAAATGTACTCCAGTTGTGTTCACAACCAGAAGAAGAGTAACACAAGCCTAGAATGCGGCATGCAATATTCGTAAGTTCAATGGTGTCACATCCATGACTAGCCCACCATTTCACTACAAGTACAAAGAATAACATACAATAAATTACAAAGCTAAAACTTCAACAATAATCACTGAACTGAACTGTCTAAATTAAAAAAAAAAATACTTACAAGGACTAAAGATAGCCCGTTGTCTAACTGCGGGTGCACTTGCAAATATGCCTCGAACAAGTGAATAAGAAGTTGCCTGATCCATAATTTTGTTTTGCACATTTACATCAGACACCATTCTATCAACTACTTTATTGAATGCAAGCTGAAATTTCCCTAGGATTTCCCTTTTCTTTATCACATTAGGTTCTTCATCAATATACTTATAGATTTCCTAGGATTAAGAAATAATGCCACAAGATATAGAGGTCACCCCATTTGACACTCCCAACGGCTATCAATGATGTCGACCACTTTCTTCCATAATCTTCCTTGACCACCAAAATGTTCTTTTATTTTTTTTTTGGCCTCTTGTATTGCCAAATATATTTCTGGCATAGCAGGCTTCTCATCCCTGTCTACAATCCTCAATACAGCTACAATAGGCTTCGATGCTTTCAAGCAATCTTGTACACGATTCCAAAACTGGACAGAAAGCAATGTATCAGCTACTTGTTTTCCTACCTCTGTCTTTGCTAAATTGCTTCTTGTCCAATCATCTGAAGCAAATAATTGCTTCAAAGCATCCCTATATTTCAACAAACTCTGAAGCATCAGAAATGCTGTTGCAAATCTGGTTACTCCAGCTCTAATAAGATCTTGATCACCAGTTTTAGCCCTCATAGCATCAAGTAGACGGGTGTGTCTATAAATAAAAGTTGTCACTCTTCTACCCTTGATTATTGAACTCTTAAATTCATTTATATTTCCTACTTCTTCCAACATAAGGTCAAGACAGTAAGCTGCACAAGGTGTCCAATATAGGGTAGTCCTCTTCTCCATCAGTTTTTTACCGGCTGATTTATAATTGGATGCATTGTCTGTAATCACTTGAATCACATTTTCTTCTCTAATCTCTTGAATTTTATCATCTAGCAATTTGAACATGTCAGCATCCTGAATATGTTGAGATGCATCAACAGATCCAAGAAAGAATGTCCCTTCTGGACAGTTAACAAGAAAGTTAATCAAATGTCTTCATTTTTTTTCTGTCCATCTATCAGACATCAGGGTGCAACCATATTGTTTCCAGTACACTTCATGTTGTTTTCTCATTTCTGTAATTTTTTCTTTTTCAGACATCTATAAAGGTACTCTCACCTCATGATAGCTTGGAGGCCTGTACCCTGACCCAGCCTGAGCAATGGATTCAACCATTATCTCAAAGCTCCTAGACTTAACAACATTAAAAGGAATCCCACACTCATACATCCAAGCAGCAATGTGACTATCAGTTTTATTTTTCTGCTCAGGTGATAGAAACCGATTGTGCAATGTAGTTTACATGGGCTCCTTCATTCTTCGATGTCTCTAACTAACAACTTCTTCAGGAGCTTTCCTCACATAAGTATCCATTGGACCTCTTGATTGTTGGAGAAAAACTTGCTTTCTTTTTGAAGCTGTTCCAGAGCTTGGAATTGAGATAGTTCTAGATTCTTGTGAGGAAGGGGGAGGGGGGGAGGCAAATCCCCTTTTGTAGCCTCAACAGGTATATCCAAATCATCATTATGAATAGGATCATCTAAATCCTCTATCCTCCTCTTCTGATTCTTTGCTATACATTGTTGCATCTCTCTTGATATCTCAGCAGAAACCTTACTACACTTGGTTGCATCACCAAAACCACCTGCCAAGTGTTGCTTTAATCTTTTGATCCCCTGGTTCAAGTCTCTACCACATAGAGTACATCGAACAATATTTTTATTTGCCAAATCTGGCCAATATCCATACTGTTGAGAATATTACGTATTTCATTTTTTGTCTAGATTCATTGTACTACCTGTATTGTACAATTGTACTACCTGTACTACCCTTATTGTATTACCTGTACTACCTCTTTCTTTCTTTGTATTCATTCTTACATTATAAATAAGAGGACCTCTGTCTATTACAGACAAGTCATTCCATCATTCCACATGGTATCAAAGTCAAGTTAGCTCTACCGCCAGATCCCACCGCCGCCACCAACCTACCACCGCTGACCACCGACTTTCCTTCTTTTCTTTTCTTTTTCTTTTGTTTTTTTTTCTCTCCCCACTAGGGGCAACAACCAAAGAGGGAATCATACAATGATATAGGTACTGTCCTTCTTTTTATCCCTCATTACGAATCATTTTTTATTCTCTTTGTTGGAAATCAATTTTTTTTTCAGTCTGGATATTAATAATATGGTTCAGTCTAGTTGGATATCTATGAGTTTCTGCGTTTACCCCAATAAACAAAAAAGTGGGTGCAAACCAGAATTGATTTCCATATATTATGTTGCACATGGGACAAGTTAGGATATCTGACAAGTGATATTTCTACTTTGATCTCCATATATTGTGCTATAACCAAACAAGGAGGTTGTTCATATTATTTTTGGGTGCTTGTTCTTGAATACACAACTCAAGGATGACATCTGAAGTAACCTCTTTTGGGATAGAGAGTTTTAAAATGGACAATCTCATTATTCCCACTAATACCACTAAACTTGATGGTGGTAATTACCTAATGTGGTCTCGGGCCACCCAACTCTCAATTACAGCTCGGGGATTATCGGGATATCTCACCGGCACCAAGGAAAAACCTCTGACCAAAAATATTGTTTTAGAGAAATGGCATGCTGAAAATTCACTGGTAATGCAATATCTCCTCAATTCCATGCAACCCATTATAGCCGAGGGCTATTTGTTATTGGATACTGCTGCACAAATTTGGAAGTCTGCTAAGGACACCTATTCCCAAGTTGGAAATGCTGCTTTAATTTATGTCATTCAAAAAAGTGTTCATGAAACTATCCAAAAAGAATTGACTGTATCCCAATATTATACTAAGTTGAGGAGCTATTGGCAAATAATTGATTTTTATGATTCTATTCATGCTAAATGTGAAGAAGATGCTACCCTATTTCACAAAAGGGAAGAGAAATACAGGGTTTATACTTTTCTGGCAGGACTAAATGTGGAGCTTGATCCTATTCGCTCACAGATTCTCAGTAGGGACCCTTTCTCCACCCTCGAAAGGCTTATTCCATGGTTCAGTTAGAGGACCAACGACGAATAACAATGTTGTCCCCTTCTGTTCCGGATAGGTCTGCTCTCCAGACAAATACTCAGACATACAAGAATCCTCTTGTTTCCCGTGATGCTATCAAATGTGAGTATTGTAGCAAGCTTTGGCACACCAAAGACACATGCTGGAAACTTCATGGCAAACCGACAGATTTTGAAGCAAAACGCTGGGAAAAAGGTATGCACAAGGCAAAGTCCTCCCACGCACCTCAGGCACATCAAATTGAAGCAAGTCCTCCTATTGGTCCTCTGCCACAACTCTCTGCACAAGAACTTCAGACTCTCCGGCATCTCCTTCAACTACCTCCTGCGACTACAAATCAATCATCCACATCTGCATCTACCAATCTAGGTTCTTTTTTTGTTCAGTCAGGTATTTCCCATGATGGTCATTGTGCTTTCTCTATCTCTAGCCCTTGAGTTATAGATACTGGAGCCACTGACCACATGACTGGTTCGTCTGAATCCTTTTATTTATACTCTCCTTCTTCTGGACATAATACTGTGAAGGTCGCTAATGGATCCCTCTCTCTTATATCTGGAATTGGATCCATCCACTATTCTTCCTCCCTTGATTTGAATTCCGTTCTACATGTTCCTAATTTATCCACAAATTTACTCTCCATTAGTAGTCTTACAAAGTCTCTAAATTGTAAAGTAACATTTTTTCCTACCTATTGTGTGATTCAGGATCTGGAGAACGGGAAGACGATTGGACATGGTAGTGTGCATAGTGGCCACACTTGCTTGACAATGGTCGTTCAAAGCACCTTCCTTCCATTCCGCGAGCCAGTACCCTTCAGCAGTGGTACCGCCGTCTTGGGCTTCCCTCTTCTGCTGTTCTATCTCATTTTTTTCCAAAATTATTTAAACAATGTAATAAAGACGAGTTATTATGTGAGGCTTGTGTTTGGCCAAACAGGCTCGTATTTCTTATTTACCTTCTGCTTCAAGAAGTCCTTGTATCTTTGATTTAGTCCATTCTGATGTTTGGGGTCCAAAACGGACTACCTCTATTTCTGGTCATAGGTGGTTTGTAACCTTTACTTATTGTCACACTCGTACTACATGGGTCTATCTGATGCGTAAAAAAAATGAGGTCTTTGCATGCTTCCGCCATTTCTACAATATGATCATGACGCAGTTTCAAACTCAGTTGAAGATGTTCCATAGTGACAATGGTAAGGAATATCTTGAAGGATTTTTTCAGCAATACTTGGCTGATAACGGGATAATTCATCAGACAAGTTGTGTGGACACTTCTGCTCAGAATGGAATCGCTGAAAGAAAGAACCGCCACTTACTCGAAACAGCTAGAGCACTAATGTTTGAGAGACATGTTCCCGCTCAGTACTGGAGTGATGTTGTCCTCACTGCAGCATCCCTGATCAACCGCCTTCTTTCTCGAGTTTTAGACAACAAGACTCCCTTAGACATCTTACATGGAAATTCTGATTTTGTTCTTCCTCTTAGAGTCTTTGGTTGTCTTTGTTATGCTCGTAACCATCATTCCCCTGGCAAGCTTGATCCACGTGGATTAAAGTGCATATTTTTAGGGTATTCTGCAACACAGAAATGATACAAGTGTTATCATCCTCCCTCTCGTCAAGTCCTTATTAGTAGAGATGTCATTTTTCATGAGCATCTCTCCTATTATCAGGCTCCTCTTCAAGGGGAGACACAGACAGTTGAAGATGCACCTGATATCCCTAATGTACTTATACCAGATATACCTGATGTACCAGAAATAGTCCAAGAACAAGTGCTCGATACAACTGCACCATCCAAGCATCCAACCACCAAGCCACCTCTACAAGTTTATAGCCGTGCCAAAGACAAGCAAGGAAAGGCCACTACCACTCCTGCACATGTCCCTTCGCTAGCCCTGGATCCAGAAACTGAGTCTACTGAGCCTTCTTCTGGTAAGGAACTTACTCCTTCTGATTTTGATCTTCCAATTGCACTTCAAAAAGGAACTAGGGCCTGCACCCTACATCCTATTTTCAATTATGTTTCCTATGACTCCCTTTCCCCTTCTTTCCGTGTTTTTGTGTCTTCTCTCTTTTCTGTGTCTGTTCCTCAAAAATGGCAGGATGCAATTATGGATGAAAGGTGGAAAGCTGCAATGGTGGAAGAAATGAAGGCTCTGAAGAAAAATGGTACATGGGATCTTGTTCCACTTCTTGCAGGATTAAGGTCAGTAGGATGCAAGTGGATCTTTACAGTAAAACAGAAACCAGATGGGACTATTGATCGGTACAAGGCTAGATTGGTTGCACGGGGATTTACTCAAACATATGGGATTGACTATCAAGAAACCTTCGCTCCAGTGGCCAAAATGACTACCATCAGGGTTTTACTGTCCTGTGCTGTACATCACAACTGGGACTTGCAACAGTTAGATGTAAAAAATGCATTCCTTCATGGAGAACTTACTGAAGATGTCTATATGGACTGCCCACCGGGTTTCACAGATGATAAAAGCCAAGGAAAAGTCTACAAGTTGAAACGATCTCTTTATGGTCTAAAACAATCCCCTATAGTATGGTTTGGAAGATTTAATAAATCTATGGTAGCATTTGGCTATGTTCAAAGCAATGCTGACTATACTTTATTTATAAAACATTCCCCTAACACTTTTACTGTCTTACTTGTATATGTAGATGATATCATCATTGCTGGCAATAACATTGATGAAATCACGAAACTAAAAACATTTCTAGGGAAGGAGTTTGAGATCAAAGATCTTGGCAAACTTAGGTACTTTCTTGGGATTGAAGTTGCCAGATCTGCAAAAGGCATCTATCTGTCTCAAAGAAAGTATGTTTTTGATCTTCTCTCAGAAATAAGGTTACTTGGGGCTCGACCTTGTGATACTCCTCTCGATCCCAATACCAAGCTAAGGGCAAAAGAAGGCACACCAGAAGACAAATGAAGATATCAGAGACTTGTTGGCAGACTCATATATCTTGCCCACACACGGCCAGATATTGCATTCGCAGTTAGTTTGGTAAGCCAGTTTATGCACGACCCATACTCTACACATATGGAGGCTGTCTATCGGATACTACACTATCTAAAGAGTTAGCCCCTGGAAGAGGAATCATGTTATCTCCTAATGATCCTCTGAAAATGGAAGCATATGCCATTTCAGATTCACCAAATAAACAAATCCAGGTGGAGGTTTATACTGATGCAGATTGGGCAGGAAGTGCTGATCGTAAGTATATCTCTGGTTATTGCACATTCTTGGGTGGCAATCTAGTAACCTGGCACAGCAAGAAGCAAAATGTGGTTGTCCGATCCAGTGCAGAAGCAGAATCCAGAGCAATAGCGCATGGAATATGCGAACTACTATGGTTACAACGACTACTCAAAGATTTAAAGGTTATGTGTAACCAGTCCATGAAATTATTTTGTGATAATCAAGCAGCCATTAGCATTGCTAATAATCCGGTTCAGCATGATAGGACAAAACATGTTGAGGTAGACCGTCACTTCAAGAGAAACTGGACAGTGGACAAATCGAGATTCCGTTTGTCAGATCAGAGGACCAACTAGTAGACATTTTCACCAAAGGTCTGCTAGGGAAATCCTTCCATATGATATTGTCCAAGTTGGGCATGCATGATATATATGCACCAACTTGAGGGGGAGTGTTGAGAATATTACGTACTTCATTTTCTGTCTAGATTCATTGTACTACCTGTATTGTACAATTGTACTACCTGTACTACCTCTTTCTTTCTTTGTATTCATTCTCACATTATAAATAAGAGGACCTCTGTATATTACAGACAAGTCATTCCATCATTCAACACATACTTCCAGCCAGGATCTTTTGATTTAGCCTTCTTGGCTGGATCTTTACTAGGATCATTTGCAATACTTGGTGTAGAATTACTACCAGTGGGAGGATCCATATTTACACTAATGCTGCAAAATGCACAAAAAGAAATATACAACATAGACATTGAAGTATTGAACATACAACAACTCAACAACATGAATCAGAATTTAATAAAATTTAATAACATTAACGAAACATAATGACCCTTCCCAAACATAATATTTAAAACAGGAAAACCAAGGGTACGGACAGGATCATAAGCTCTACTGATTCTGAATACTAGTAATACCACATTCTTGGATCCTAATCTCAACACCACCACCCTTAACCACTCCTTAAAATTTTGTAATGCTTAGCAATAGATAGTCAGACACAAAAATGATTCATAACCAACTGCTAAAAGCCTAAAACCCAACTGAAACAGTGTCTGTCAACTCAGCATGCGACTCAGACACTAGACAGTCGACATTCGGGGAAAAAGAAACCTGATTGGCCAGACATTGTAATAAGGATAAGTTATTATGTGAAACCTGAATTTTGTCTAAACAGAGTTGTACCTCTTATTTACCTTCATCTATTAGAAGTAGTGGTATGTTTGATTTGCTATATTCTGATGTCTAGGGACCAGCTAGGACTACATCTATCTCTAGGTAGAAATGGTTTGTAACATTTATTGATTGTCACACTCAAGCTACCTGGGTTTATCTGATGCATCATAAAAAAATGAGGATTTTCAATGCTTCCCCCAATCTTATAACATGATAAAGGCATAGTTCCAAACTCAATTGAAGATGCTTCGCAGTGGCAATGGCAAGCAATATCTTGAAGGTACATTTCAGTAATATTTAGCAGATAATGGAATCCTACATCAAACCAGTGGTGTTGACACGCCAGCTCAAAATGGGGTCGTAAAGAGGAAAAACCGTCATCTCTTTGAGACTGCCAGAGCTCTAATGTTTGAAGGTCATGTTCCAGCCCAATTCTGGAGTGATGCTGTCCTCACTGCTACTTCACTTATCAATCGGCTCCCATCATGAATTTTCAACAACAAAACTCCTCTGGATCTCCTGATTGGCAATACCTCCTTTGTGCTCCCACCAAGTTCTTTGGTTGCGTTTGCTATGTATGCAACCATCGATCAACTAGCAAGCTTGATCCCAAAGGATTACGATGCATCTTCTTAGGCTATCCTGGGACGCAGAAATGATACAAGTGTTACCATCCTCCCTCACGGCGGACTTTTGTTACCAAAGATGTCCTCTTTCATGAACATCTTATGTGTTATCCGTCACATCTTCAGGGGAGAAGGATGCGACCAAAGCCGAAGAAGTGCCTCTTTGTTTCCCTCAAGAAGCAGAAAGAGTCCAAGAGCGATCCATCACGGATCTGCATGTTCCAGACACAGATGTAACATCAAACCTTGATGAAATACCTTTTACACCTACACCCAGTCCCACAACCAGTCCTAAGCCTAAGCCTCTGCAAATCTACAGCCATGCCAGAAGCAAGCAAGGAAGGACCACCACCATCAATGCAACTTGTTCCTTCGCCAGCCCTGGATCCAGAGATTGAGTCTCCTCCTGGTAAGGAACTTCCTCCCTTTGCTTCTAAAATTCTTATTGCTCATTGGAAAGATACTAGAACCTGTACACTTCACCCTATTTTTAATTCTGTCTCATATAACTCTCTTTCACCTTCCTTCTATGCATTTGTGTCCTCACTTTCCTTTGTATCTATTCCCCAAAAATGGTAGGATGTAATTATAAATGAATGGTGAAAAACTGCAATGATGGAAGAAATGAGAGCATTGAAGAAGAATGATACATGGGACCTTGTTCCACTTCTACCAGGGAAAAGGTCAGGAGGGTGCAAGTGGGTATTCACAGTCAAGCAGAAAATAGATGGGACTTTGGATTGGTACAAGGCAAACCTGGTTGGTCGCGGTTTTCTCAAACATACGAGATTGATTACCAAGAAATTTTTGCTCCAGTGGTCAAGATGACCACAATCAGGGTTCTTTTGGCATGTGCCATACACTATAATTGGGATTTTCAGCAACTACACGTGAAGAATGCCTTCCTCCATGGAGAACTTATTGAGGAAGTTTATATGGATTGTCCACCAAGTTTTACAGATGCTAGCACCAAAGGGAAAGTATGCAAGTTAAAATGCTCTCTGTATGGACTAAAACAGTCCCCTAGAGGATGGTTCGGGAGGTTTCACAAAGCAATGGTAACATATGGTTACATTCAGAGGAATGCTGACCATACCTTATTCATCAAGCATTCATTTGGAACTTTCACTGCTTTACTTGTATACGTTGATGATATCATTGTCACTGGAAATAGTGATGACGAAATCAGGAAACTGAAGACGTTTTTGGGAAAGGAGCTTGAAATCAAAGATGATGGAAAACTCAAGGGTTCTTTCTAGGAATTGAAGTTGCCCGATCTACAATGGGTATCTTTCTCTCTCAAAGAAAGTATGTCCTTGATCTCCTCTCAGAAATAGGACTGCTAGAGTGTCAACCATGTGATACTCCACTAGATCCCAATGCTAAGCTTAGGGAGAAAGAAGGAACACCGGCAAACAAAGGCAGGTACCAGCGGTTAGTTGGAAGACTCATCTATTTATCACATTCATGGCTAGACAACGCCTTTGCAGTTAGTTTGGCATGCCAATTTTGCATGATCCCTACTCTACTTATATGGAGGCAGTCTATATGATACTATATTACCTAAACACAGCTCCAGGAAAAGGGATCTTACTATCACCTCATAATCATCTAACAGTGGAGGCCTATACTGATGCAAATTGGGCAAGCAGTCCAGACCATAAGTCTATCTCTGGTTACTGCACATTTGTGGGCGGAAATCTGGTTACTTGGTGCAACAAGAAGCAGAATGTTATGGTCTGATCCAGTGCAGAAGCAGAATTCGGGGCAATGACTCAAGGAATATGCGAATTCTTATGGTTGCAAGGCTTACTTAAAGACTTAAAGGTTCAATGTTCTCAATCCATGATTCTGTTTTGTGACAATAAAGCAGCTATCAGCATTCTCATGATCCAGTCCAACATGATTGGACGAAGCATGTTGAGATAGACCGCCACTTCATCAAGGAGAAGTTAGAAAGTGGCCAGATTCAGATTCCATTTGTTAGATCAGAGGATCAGCTGGCAGACATCTTCACCAAAGGACTACTTGGGAAACATTTTCATATGATATTGTCCAAGTTGTGTATGGATGATATATACGCACCAACTTGAGGGGGAGTGTTGTAATCCATAACCGATACGGTTCAGGGGTAATCTTGTCTTGTTCCCTTCTTTATTATCATTAGGGTTTTATCATTATGACTTCACCTTAGCTGACAAAATGACGCCGAGTAACAGGAATAGGGTAGTATGGCTTGTCTTTAAAAAATGTTACATCATGACTGACAAAATGACGCAGAGTAACAGAGTTAAAACACCGGTAACCTTTCTGAGTACGAGAGTAGCCAAGGAAAATACATTTGATAGACCGGGAAGATAATTTGTCCACTTTAGGATGTAAGATGTGGACAAAACACGTACTACCAAAAACACGAGGAGAAACTAAAAATAAGGGAGTATTAGGATAGAGAAGTTTAAGAGAAATTTTATTGTGGAGGATAGAAGAAGGCATCTTGTTAATCAGGTAGCAGGCAGTTAAAACAGCATCACTTCAATAATACTTAGGAACATTCATATGGGGCATGAGAGACCTGGCAATATCCAAAAGATGTCTATTTTTACGCTCAGCAACTCCATTTTGTTGAGGAGTGTTAGCACAACTGGTATGGTGTATAATGTCATTGGCAAAACAAAAATCAGAGACGGCAAACTAAACATATTTAAGGGCATTATCAGTACGTAGAACTTTGATAGGAGTACCAAATTGAGTGGCAATTTCTTTATGAAAACCCTTGAAAATATTAATAAATTCAGACCGTTCTTTTATTAAGTAAAGCCATGTCATGCGGTAATAATCGTCCACAAAGGTTACAAAATAAGAGAAACCAGGCCGATTGGGAATTCGACAAGTTCCCCAAACATCAGAATGAACTAAAGAAAACGGGGAAGATTGCCTAGGTGTAGAACTAGTTGGAAAAGAGGAATGATGATGTTTCCCTAGTTCACAAGCCTCACATTGTAATGTAGAGAGTGATTTGCAACTAGGGGCAAGAGCCTTTAACTTAGAAAGAGATAGATGGCTAAGCCGATGGTGCCATTGAAAAGGGGTGGAAGTAGATGTGGTAGCAACAGTGGGAACGGGTTCAGGTAGCTCCAAATAATGCACACCAGCATGCTCACTCCCGCCACCAATCGTCGCCTTGGTCCTAAGATCTTGAAAGGTACAATAAGAAGGAAAAAAAATTGCAACACAGTTAAATGATTTTGTAAGTTGACTAATAGATATAAGGTTAAAAGGAAATTTGGGAACATGAAGGACAGAGGACAAGGATAAGGATGGGGTAAGGATAATATTCTCATGTTGGGAAGCCGTGGTAGATGATCCATCGGCAAGGTAAATGGTGACAAGCTTTGGTGTATCATTAAGGGTTATAAGGGTAGAAGGCTGTCCTATCATGTGATAGGTAGCGCCAGAGTGTATAATCCAAGGGGTAGAAAAGGTGGTAGATAACAAGGTAGTTGTACCTATGTGGGCCAGGGTGGCAACGGGTAGTGGTCCAATAGCCTCTAGATGTTGAATCCGACGGAGCCAGGCCTCATACTGTGCATTGGATGGCACAGATGTTTGCGTAGGAGGAGCCTGGATGGGATATGGGGCATCCTCAGTAATAACATTGTTGGCAAGGGTATCGGCCCAATCAGGATGACCGTTTATATCCCAACAGTTTTCCACCATGTGGTTAGTCTTGTGACAATGGGTACAATATCTATTAACTTTTTCAGATGATGTCCGCCCATTGCCACATCCAGGAGGACCACGGCCACGACCACGAGTGGATCCACGGCCACGGCCTCAGCCACGGCCAACAAACAAAGCATAAGTGTCTTTGACAAGAAAGTTACTTTGTGGGACCAATCGCTGAAGGCGAAAGAAGGTCTCGCTAACGGTAAGGATAGAGGTTCCTACAAGAAGTTGACTTTTGACACTCTGATATTCCGGGGAAAGGCCAGCCAAAAATTTAGCAACCTAGAACTCAGTTTGTTGAGCTTTGATTTTGCTCAAATCATTGGTAAGAGGCTACACAGCCTGTATTTCTTCAACAAGCCCTTTGAAGCCTCCATAGTAATCACTCAGGGATTTTTCACCAATAGAGTAAGTGAACATCTGCTCATATAGGTCATAGATGCGAGAGACATTCTTATCTTGCCCATATGTCTCTTGTAGATCAGCCCAAATGGCCTTGGCTGTATTGTGAAATATTACAATGGGTAAGATGGAAGTATCAATACTGTTCCACAACCATGTTTGAACCTGAGAATTATCTCTTAACCAGGTATTGTACAATTTGACAGATTCACTGTTTTTCACATTACATACAGGGGGCTCATCATTTAATAGTTTGGCTTTGTCTTTAGAAAGAATAAAGGCTTTGATAGCTTGAGCCCATAACAGATAATTAGAAACTCCTTTCAACTTTATGGAGATGATCTAAGCCTCAGTGGGCTTAGGGTCAGTCATCATGATAGAGAACAAAATCCACAACCAATTTATATAAAAAATAAAAAATAAAAAAAGTCTTATTGGTTCAGCCAATCAATTGGCCAAAGGCTCAGCATGGGTGAAGGTAGAAGGTGGTAGTAGGGTAAATGACAAGGTCCAAAGCTCGGTTCCGCCACCGAGAGGCCAAAGGAAAAGAGAAGCTCAAAGGGGGTGATGGATGTCAAGGAGAGGATAATAACCTTACCAACGGGGTGATCAAGAACATAAGTCCACAAAGTAGTAGTATTTAGCAACAATATTCATAGATGTAATCTCGATCACCAATTAGTAGTAGTAAAACAGAAAATTGTAGTTACATAGAGAGAACAAAAATATCGAAGGCCAATCAAACCAAGAGTTCTTTGATCAGTGATGGCCAAGGATCTAGTACTCTGATACCATGTAACAATTTCTCAAAGAAACAACCAGTAAGTATACAACCAGAAATTAAAAGAGAAGAAGATTGAAGAGGAGAGAAAGAGAAAGAGAGAGAGAGAGAGAGATTTCGACACAGCAATGTGCTGTAGCCCAAGTCGTTAAATAACTCTCCTCTCTACCTTGTATTTATAGAGAAAGAAAATAAACGGATTTACAAGGAAAGTCTCTATTCTAAGAAGAGACAATAAGAGAAGATCACAATAAGATTACAATAATAAAATAAAAGGAAATAAATCTGTAATTAATTAAAGAAGGAAGAGAAAGGGGAGCAGCACTAGATATCGTTGGCACTAGCTAGCACCAGCTATATCTAGTGGCTCCCCGTGGGTCCCATGGGTCTATGGGCCTATGGGCCAACTTCGTAACAATAGGAACCACAAACCAATAATTAATCATTAAGGAAATTATTTCCATCTCACATGGTGGTATTTTATTTTGGCTTATTCTCTGAGTTTGTTTCAAAAATCGCAGTGTATGGATTTTCCTCCCATTCTTTTGTAATGATTCATTTCTTCTTCTTTTTTTATTTTCTTTTTTTGGGTGAATGTAGTGATTTACATGTTCATGATTAGTACATTGAGTTTGCTTACCTCTATTTTTGTTTCCTTTTATGATCTTTATAGCCTTGCTTCAGTTGTAAACTAATCATTTCACCAACTTTGTTTGCTATATAGCTTATTTAGACGTGCATGTATGTATTTAAGTTGCAGTATACTTTTGGTATCTACATTCTATTGACAAAAAATCACTATAGCTTTCAGGTTGATGACTTGGAATCTATGAAGGAATCGGGTATAAATCCGACAAAGGTTGGTTATTGTTTGCCAAATAAATCATAATTTTCTCTAATGACGTTATCTGTTAGAACTTAGAAAGTTTGAACTATAGGTGCGAGTATGTTTTCATTGCTTAAACTACAACTATCCATACAACTCAACTCAGCCTTATCCCAATTAAATGGAGTCAGCTACTTATCCTTTTCTCGAATCAGCTCTATTCAAAGTCATTCTTGTTTCTAGTTCTAAGCTATGCATATTGCTCTTCACCATTTCTTCCTGACTCCTTTTAGGCCTACCGCTGACTCCTTTAGCTCCTTTGATTTGAATCAAATCGCTCATATGTACTAGAACATTCAAAGGCCTCCATTGCACATGTACATGAACACCTCAAATGAATTCTCGAAACTTATCATGTATTAGATCTACTCATAAATTAGCTCTAATTTGTTCATTCCTTATTTTATCTTTTCTAGTTTTACCACTCATGCATGCATAAGAATTTTGGATTGGCCCATAGGGTGCATAGGACAATAGGACAATGTAAGGCTCATTGAGTTTCAAGGTGCATGACTGTATTTGGTTTCTTTTGCTCTTATTTAAATCTTCTAAACAGTGGATCATTGATTCACAACTAATAATTCATTGAAACTTGTAATAGCTGCAATTTTTCTGACAGAAGTAATTGTAGAATATTTCATTTACATGTTGTCTTAACATATGGATTTTCAATAGTAACACAAATAGCAATGGTATGAATCCAGTAGTAGTTTTCTATCATTGTATTGATATCATATTAGTGACACAGATAATCTGACCACTTTAAAGTATCTTGTTACCATATTCAAATTTGTAAGTTTCCCCATTTCTCATCTTAGGTCCACATCATTTAAGCTAACTTTTGCTTAATCAATGCTGTAGGTTGCCAAAGCATTAGTGGAAGTATTTGCAGAAATGATATTCGTCCATGGTTTTGTGCATGGAGACCCACATCCGGGTAACGTACTAGTTTCTCCAAATGGTCCTAATGGTTTCTGTCTAGGTATGTGATATAGAATGATTCCTTATTCTTTATCTATTTTTTTCATCTCTTCAATGTTGATTCATATATTGTTTTTTGTCTTTGGTATAAGAACTTAATTGCTCTTGCTGAACAAAAACATTTCATTTAATTCCATTCCATGGATGACATACAGTACTATTGGATCATGGAATCTATAAAGAGTTGGACGAAGAATTCAGATTGGATTATTGTCAGCTATGGATTTCTCTTATTCTTCTGGATTCGCATAAAATTCAGGAGCTTGGTGAACGGTTTGGTGTTGGGAAGTACTCTAGGTACTTTCCTGTTATTTTTACTGGAAGAACCATTGACAGGTATTTTTTTCTTCTTATTTTTGAATGGATGACAAGGAACTATTATCAAATAGGAAAATATGAAAGGTCGAGCCATCATTTTTTTTTTAGTTTGAAAAAATTCAACCTGAAACAAAGAAGCAGATCATTCCATGAAAGAAATAGGATCTTGTAAACCCCTGTTTGGACATAATTTATTTGCTAGAGCAGTCGCTGTCTTATGCCCCTGATTGCATGGAATATTTTCAAAGGCACATCGGTTCCTTGTACGTTCCGACCCTCCTATGAGAGCTGATTCAGCCCAACCAAGGTTCGAAATCTCAGGTCTGGACCCTATCTTGACCAGGTCGAAATATTGGTGAGACGGTGTATATTTTTTATGGGAGTTTCAATGGGGTTTCTCTAGGATCAAGTGGCTATTTCAAGGCCTAATACTCTCGGGAAACCCTATTCTAGGCTACATAAACATATGTAAACCATGAAATTACAAAAATAATTATATATAGTGGTTGTTTGGATTTGCACCCATGTTTGCAATGTACGTTGAACCCTGTTATCAAGGAATCAAGTATCGTGTATCGATACCGTATCGGTTAGCTAAAATTAAGAGACGTATCGTATCGTATCGTGGATACGCACGGATACGCATGGATACGGAGCAAGATACGCACAAAAATGATTAAAGAACATACAAAACACAATTTTAAAGCATAAAAATACTATAATTAGCAACATTGAGAAAGAAAAGGTTTCTTGCATCATGGATACGCATAAACTCCTAACCGAATACCCTACGTATTGTAAAACAACAAAAAAAATGTACAGAACCATGCCTTTTTATTAAAACCAGTTTCTAATCCTATTGGAAACCATTTTCCTTAAAAAGGCAAATAAAACCAAAAGCTACCTCTTCAGTAAATACCCATCTCAGTGGAAACAAACACAAACAGGCCAAACCCTTACCATTTTTTATAGTTTTCCCTACAACCGAGACTGGCATTAAGAAAAAAGTAAAGGAAAGCAAGACCTAAAACTTAACAAAATAGTAGAGGAGCATTGAGATCAGAAGAAAAAAGAACACACATCATGGCGTAGAAATCAAATTCATGGAGTCATGTACACCCCACAAAGAATCGACAAACAACAAGGACGTAAGAAAAGGAAAGAAAAAAAAATATCTGGGCCTTAACTAGTACATGACCACATATATCTTAGATCTGACAACAAATTTCCCCTTAACAATAAAAAATGTTGATTCATGAAAAAAAAAATAGGTTAGAGTCATGTACATATTATTGTTACTACTACTGGAAAGACAAATCAGGACCAAAACAAGGAATCAATGAATAGAAATTGAGAGAGAGAGAGAGAGAGAATAGTCAAATTTTACATGAAAAAAAATAATATTATCTGAATAATATTTCTATTTTTTTAACCAGAAAATAAAAAAATAAAAAATAAACTCGAAAATTATAACTGAGAAGCAAAGATGGTAGATCAATGGTCTACACATCTTATACAAATAGTAAAAGAGGAAAGGATTAATTTTGGAAAAAAAAAATTTCAAAATTTCTTCTATTCTTCCAAAATTTCTCAAATCAGTGTTTAAATCCATGCATGTAGCATGCATTCATCAAATAGGACCATAGTTCATTGATTCATGAGAAGAAACAACACAAAAATCAATTTATAATGAAAAAAATTGAAGTTGAAATTCATACCTTTAAGGTTTTCCGCCCTTGGAGCTTGAAGAGATGATTTTAGGCTCTAATCTTCACAAAAACCCAGTTTGATGCTACCTTCCTAGTCTAGGACTAAGAATCAAAGCCTTAAGGTTTTTTGGAAAAAAAATCAAGTTGCAGAGGAGTATTGAAGCTTCAATGGCTGTCGGCTTTTGAAAAAACACAAACAAGGTCTATTTTTGAGTAGTATCGATACTGCTCGACACTTAAAAGGCTGTATCGACCAGTATCGAGCAATATCGAACCGTATCGGTTCGATACTGGTCGATACAGGTTGGTTTTTCTTCTTTTTTTTTTTTTTAAAAAATCAAAATTAAAGTGTATCAATGCGTATCGAGCCGTATCGATGCTTATCAGTGCGTATTGAGCGTATCGAGCCGTATCGGTTCGATACGGCTCGATACGCTCGATACTATACTTTTTTTTTAAAATGAAGAGACGAATCGACTGGTATCGTATCGACTAGTGTCGATACCAATACGTATCGGCCGATACGGTGCGTATCGTGTCAATACTTGATTCCTTGCCTGTTATATAGAGTATACCTAAGGAGGTGGTACTTATTTATGTCTAATTTCATTTAAATAAATGTTTTTTATTCCTTATGTTTCATTTACTTACGATATTATTTATAAATAAGCAAACACCCCCTAGTGAGTCCAATAAAAATAGTCTAAATTCAAATTCCAAAAGAATAAGAAGTTAATTCTCCAGTTCAAGAACAAAAACGCATTTGGTTGTGGAGGCAATTTCAACTTTCAAATGCTGGGGTTTTTCTCCAATCTAAAAATTTCATAAATTTTATTATAATAAAACATCACTAAAAACCAAAAGTGTGCCAAAATAATCTTTTATTTTGGAGTACATGAATGTTTTTTAAAATCGCTCTAGATAAAAAAATAATTTTTTGAGCATTAAAGTAAAATATTTTTTTTTGTGAACTTTTTGTTTGTACTCATGTTTTATTATAATAAGATTTATGAAAATTCTAAATTGGAGAAAAACCCTAGCATTTGAAAGTTGAAAATTCCCCCTGCAACCGGAAATGTGTTTTTTGTTCTTGAACTAGAGAGTTGACTTCTTATCCTTTTGGATTTGAATTTTAGCATATTTTTATTGGATTCAGTTTTTTTTTTTTTTTTTTTTGGGGGGGGGGGAGGGGAGTTTACGTATTTATGAATAATATCTTAAATAAATGAACATTTATTTAAATGATATTAGACATAAATAAGTGATGTTCATGTAACTTGTGTACTGTTCCCTGGACTACTATTTGTGGGTCCCGATTGAGATTTCGACCTAGACTGTCAAAACTATGCCCTTTTATAAGCCTAGTTGCCTTGAGTTGGACCGAGATGTTTAACCGAGAGTTTGCAAGACGTGTCTAGCATTGCATCTCGTCTGTGTCTATGTCTGTGTGTTACTTATTGGTACCTCCCAAGGTGTCAAATACTTTGATACCTTATTTTTTTTATCCTTCCTGCTACAACACACTCCTTTTTTTTACGTGGATTAGATAATGTCATTTCACATATATCCTCAAAAACCATGTGATCCATAAAATTACTCTTTAATGGGGGTAAAAGGGTAAATCTACTTTGAAACAATTGTGGCATAAAGATCAAATTAGGTTCACTCTTTATCCTAGGACCCATCTTCTCCGAGACCAAGAATGTCATCGATGAGGTCGCTCTAATACTAATGGTTGAAGGGTATATTCTGTGGTTTTATTTTGGCAATGGATCAGCTAGTGATACGAGGTGACTTTGGTATGCATGTTCGAAGATTTCACGGACATTACAAAGTCCTCACCGATGATGGTAACCCGTCCCTCTTTTTGTGTCTATAATTTCACAGGTCTCGGCACTCCCTTTGCGTATGATATAAATTTTTCGGGGTATCTTGGTCTACACAACCCATTTTGCAATTCCTCTCCTCAGAAGGAGTAGAGGAAAGATCAATGTGGCCGCTTCCTTTGCCGGATGGTTGCCGATGCCTAGATTGAGCATCTACAATGTAATTGACATCTTATACTAGTCGTATTCTTGTCATTTGCTTCAGTATTGGATTGTCTAGTTTATTATTTATTTGTTGTCGATGTCTTGATCCTGAGCTCTCTTCTCTTGTTTAAGTTCTTTTTAATCAAAGGTGGTCTTAACAAAAATTAAATTAGTGGTGGTGCATTTTTGGGGTTTTGGGGGACAGGAAAGCAAAGCAGCATTGATAAATTTCTTCATGACTTTGAGGATTGATTTGGGTGGGGACATCGGGATCATGATAGTGACACTAGGGTCATCGAGTCGGGGATGACGAAGGGGCTATCCCTAACAAAGGAAAGGGAGATGGAGGCACATCTCGGTTTCAACAGTGGCTGAAACTAAAACCTGGTGCGGTACTTAAAAGTACCAGGTTTCGATTCAAACCTGGTCCAATTCGACCAGGTTTCGACCAGAACGTAGTTTCGACCACTTTTGGTTCACTCCCTTATATAAAATGTAAAATTTCAATCGAAACCTGTCTATTTCCTCGACTGAAAGTACAAGTTTCGACTTCGAAGGCAGGAACGGTACACGTGAACAACACTTATTAGGCAAAACTTATTTATGATTAATAACATAGTTATCAAGGCGCCAAGGTGACCTAAGGCACTAGGGAGATGCCTAGGCTCCTAGGCATACCCAAGGCGTTGTAAGGTTATATATTAATAAGAAGATTTATACAAAAAATAAGGGGTTAGAGCATCAACTTTTATTGTTTTTAATATATGTGCATGATTCCATGCATTATGGTTTTTATATGTACTTTATACATCCAATAAAAATGCTACAAATGGCATTAATTAAAAACTAAGAAAACAAATAAAACAAAGCGTGATATAATAAGACAACCAACCGCCAAGAGGTTGAAAAACTTCCTGGACACCTAGGCGACGCTTTGACAACTATGATTATAATCATTTAAATTTGCTTAAAGTATTATTCATAAATAAGAAAACACTCCAATTTGAATCTAATAAAAATAATCTTGTCACGATATAGGCCCAATCAGGCCCTTGTCGATATCGATGGGCGATAATTACCGCCAACAATATCATATGGATCTGATTGGTTTCTTTCCTAGTTTGTTAGCTGATTTGTTTCCTATTGTAGTTATTGTCTTTTCTTTTATGTCTTCTCTTATTATAGAGACATTCCTGTAATAGTTAGATTCATTCTCTATAAATATAAATGGTAGAGAGGAAAGTTTTTTTTATCGATTTTGGCTATAGCACACTGCTGCTATCGAAATCTTTTTCTCTCCTTCTCTTCTCTTTTTCTTCAATCTTCTTCTGTCTTTTCTGTTTTGTGAACTTGCTGGTCATCTTTTTGTGGAATAGTTACATGGTATCAGAGTACTAGATCCTTGGTTATCATTCATCAAAGCTTCGGTTTCATAGGCTTTTGATATTTTTGCTTTAACTATGTATTACTGCTCTTGGTACTACTAGGTGATCGAGATTTACTTCTCTTCTACTATGCTGCCAATGTATTGGTCTTTAACTTCTCGATCACCCTCTTATTGATTAATGTGTTGAGCAAATAATTAATTTTTTTTCCTACTATACTACCACTACTACCGCCACCCCTCTTGAGCCTTTCATTCCTTTGGCCACTCGGTTGGTTGAACCGAGCTTCGGATTATTTTTATTATACCCTATTACCACTACCAACCCTTGCTTCACTTTGAACCTTATCTTCTTTGGCCTCTTGGTTGGCTGAACCAAGTGAAAGAAGAACAAAATTTATATTGCTTGATTGTGTTGATTGCTATTTATTCCGTTCCAGATGACTGATTCCAAGCCTACAAAGGTTCAGATCATCTCTATAAAATTGAGAGGGGTTTCAAACTACCTTCTCTAGGCTCAAGCTATCGAGGCCTACATCCTGAGGATAAAGTACAGTTTAAGATGCTCCTACCTGTGATGCTAAAGAACCTGAGTCTGTTAAGACTTATAATACCTGGCTTCGTGACAACTCTATGGTTCAAACTTGGTTGTGGAATAGTATTGAGTCTTCCATCTTACCTACTGTGATGTTTCACAATACTGCCAAGGCCATCTAGGCTGATTTACAAGAGACATATGGCCAGGATAAGAATGTTTCCCGTATTTAGGACCTCTATGAGAGGATGTTTACCTATTCTATTGGTGACAAATCCTTGACTGACTACTATGGTGGTTTCAAATGTCTTATTGAGGAAATCCAGGCTGTACAACCTCTTACCACTGACATAAATAAGTTAAAGGCCCAACAGTTTGGGTTTTATGTGGCCAAATTTTTTACTAGGCTCTCTCTTAAGTATCAGGCTGTGACGAGCATAGTTCGAAATCTCGAGTCTCGAGGGTGTCTCGACCCTCTGAGAAACCGAGATCTTGGAATTCTCGGTCGAGATCTCGGCGAGACACTGTACAAAAGTCGTGAAGGCTTAAAATGTGTATTTCGACCCTAAAATGACCATTTTAAAGCTTGATACTCTGGGGGAACCCTATTTTAGCATATATAAACATATTTAAATCATAAAACTGTATAAATAATCACACATGGTGGTTGTTTGGGTTTACACTCATGTTTGGCAGTGTCAGTTTGAAATTCAAATGTAAACCTAGGGTAATATTGACTATTCTACATAATATAACACTAATAGAAGATCACAGAAGACCAAATAAGCCAGTAAAATGATATATTGGGAGAAGAATAAACATAATAACACTTAATTAGTTAATTGTCATAGTAAAAAAAACCCAAAGTAGTCAAGTAGACTATACAATAATAATTCATACATTATGTCGAGACCAGTCAAGAACTAGTCAAAAAAAGGTCGAGAACTGGTCGAAAATGTCGAGAAATGGTTGAAAATGTCGAGAAATGGTCGAAAATGTCGAGAAATGGTCAAAAATGTCAAGACCAGCTCGAGAACTAGTCGAGATGGTCGAGACACTGTATCAAGGCGAGATCTCGTCTCGAGCCCCTCGAGATCTTCGAGATCTTGCCGAGATTTAAAACACTGGTGACGAGTCAATTTCTTGCTGGTGCATCCATACCTACCCTGAGTGAGACCTTTTTTCGGCTCCAACGCTTGGTTCTCCAGAGTGACCCTTCTCTCAAAGATACATCTGCCTTGTTTGCTGGCCGTGATGGGGGTTCCTCCCCTAGGGGTCGTGGCTCCACCCGTGGTCGTGGCCATGGTGCACCTGGTCGTGGTTCTGGGAGACCACCGTCTGATAAGTCTGCCCGCTATTGTACTCATTGCCACAAGACTAACCATACCGTTGACACTTGTTGGGAAAAGTTTGGCCGTCCTAAATGGGCTGACAATTTAGTTAACACTGTTACCATTGATGATGCATATCCTACTGCGCCAGTTCCACCATCCACATCTGCTCCATCCTCTACCCAGTACG
Source organism: Protea cynaroides (assembly GCA_028583415.1). Lineage (NCBI taxonomy): Eukaryota > Viridiplantae > Streptophyta > Magnoliopsida > Proteales > Proteaceae > Protea > Protea cynaroides. The sequence goes on along the minus strand of CM053273.1, from coordinate 45,024,662 downwards.
AGACCCTCCTTCGTAGGATTCGACAACTTAAGGCTACTGGTTCCTCTTCTACTACTACCCTGGCTCATAAGGATCTCAAGACCAAGGAGATGATTGGTGGCGGACGTGAGCATGCTGGTCTGTACTACTTGGAGCATATTGATCGTTTTCCTACTGCTGCAATTACCTCCACTACTACCCCTCTTTAATGGCACCACCGGCTTGGTCATTTGTCTCTGTCAAAGATGAAAGTTCTTATCCCTAGTTGCAAGTCTCTCTCCACCCTTCAATGTAAGGCCTATGAATTAGGAAAACATCATCGTTCGTCTTTCCCTGTTAGTTCTACTTGTAGGAGTTCTACCCATTTTTCTTTAGTCCATTCTGATATTTGGGGCACTTGTCGTATCCCCAATAGGTTAAGGTTCTCTTATTTTGTAACATTTGTGGATGATTTTTCCAGGATGGCCTGATTTTATTTAATTAAAGATCGTTCTGAGTTTCTTACTATTTTTCAAGGTTTTATAAAGAAATTTTTACTCAGTTTGGGGTTTCCATTAAGGTCTTACGTACAGACAATTCTCTTGAATATGTTCAAACAGTTATTTCTGATTTTTGTTTTCAACATGGTATAATACATCATACTAGTTGTGCCTATACCCCTCAACAAAATGGAGTCGTTGAACGTAAAAATAGGTATCTTCTGGATATTGCCCGGTCCCTGATGTTTCATATGAATGTGCTTAAATTTTATTGGTGTGATGCAATCTTAACCTCCTGTTATCTTATTAATCGAATGTCATCTTCTGTTCTACACAATAAAGTCCCCTTTCGTCTCCTTTATCCGGATACCTCTTTATTTCATGTCTACCTATGGTTTTTGGTGGTACCTGTTTTGTATATATCATGCATCATAAATTAGGAAAAAATTTTCCTCGTTCCCTCAAGTGTATTTTTCTTGGTTATTCCCGTACTCAAAAAGGGTATAGATGTTTTGATCCTACTACTAAATGTTACTATGTCAATGCTAATGTTACTTTCTTTGAAGACAAACCGTACTATCCGGTTACGGTGCCGACTCTTTCCCCTACCCCTTGCCCACCGGTCCCTTCTATCACACCTGATGACATGGTTTAAAATCTCGCCAAGATCCGAGATCTCGGTAATCTTGCTAGTCTCAACACTAGCCGAGACGAAATTGAGGTCGATAACTCGTCTCGGCGAGATCTCGTTGTTTTCGACTAATTTCGTCAATTTCTCGTAGATCTCGGAGAGAAATTGCTTTTTGACCTTTTTTCAAAATGAATAAAATGGCCTATGCCCTGTTGTCGGTAGAAAACTCAACGAAAACAGATAAGTTGGTGTTTTCTCTACTTTTTGAAAGAAAACTTGTTTTCTTCCTCTTTTTTTCTCAGTTTGATCTTTGAATTTGATTCCGGTGGTGCTTTGGACTGCGGGGATTGCTGTAGGAGCTTTGTATTAACCGTTAATAGTAAGATTCTTGCTCAAAAATGAGATTTTTACATGAGGTTATGAGAGAGAAAAAAAAAAGTTTGTAGAATGTATGATGATAATAAGATGGATCATCTACGACACTCTACGTATTATTAGACATTGTATGTGGATTGTGGAGTTGTGGACTATGGGCTCATGGGGACTATGGGATCATCCAGTATTGAACATTTGAACTATGATGTAATGATATATAATGAAGTGTTATTTTGTTTCTCATTCTTTTGCATTATGTTATTGTCTCATTTGACATATTTAATTGAGTATAATAGCCAATATTAGCCTAAGTTTATAACAGACTTCAACGTTTACTGTCAAAACATGGGTGTAAACCCAAACAACTACAAAGAGTTATTATTTTTATGATTTTAGGCTCTAAATGTGTTCATGTATGCAAAAAAGAGGTTCCCTTGAAGTTTGAGGCCTAAAAAATGAGTTTTGGCCACTGAGTCAGCCTTTTTACACTGTCTCGGCTCGCCGAGTTCTCGGTTTCAGAGGAGGCCGAGACTCCTTCGAGACGTGAGATTTTAAACCTTGCCTGATGATACTGAACCACCATCTAACCAACCCCTACCATTTGACCCGCCACCTCCCCTATAGGTTTATACACGCCGTCCTCCAGTGGCTTTGACTACTACTGCACCAGTTGCTCCGCCGACTAGTACTACTTCATCTGATCCTGAGGTCTCTCCTGACCTCCCTATAGCACTCTGCAAAGGTATTCGTACTTGTACTCAGCGTTCCTTACTTACCTTTCCTATTGAGCATTTTGTTTCTACTGCTCATCTCCCTCGTTGTCACCAAAATTTAGTTCACTCCGTATCTACTACTTTTGTTCTGACTTCTCTTTCCCAAGCCTTGTCCCATGTATGGTGGAAAGCAACTATGGATGCTGAAATGGATGCTCTAATGGCATGCCAAACTTGGACCCTTGTTAATCTCCCTTAGGGTCACTCCGTTGTTCGTAGCAGATGGGTATATATGGTTAAACATAACTTTGATGGCACTGTTGATAGGCTGAAGGCTAGACTTGTTGCCAAAGGGTTCACTCAAACCTTTGAAGTTGATTATTTTTTAGATGTTCTCTCCTATTTCTTGTCTCAACTCTGTTTTCGTTATTATCTCTTTGGCTGTGGACTTTGACTGACCACCTTATCAGATGGATGTCAAATATGCCTTCTTATATGGGGACCTACACAAGGAAATTTATATGGACCAACCTCCAGGGTATGTTGCTTAGGAAATGAACTTAATTAAAGTGTGCAAGTACTTAAGGCTATCTACGGCCTTAAACAATCTCCTCGTGCTTGGTTTGATAAATTCAGCACTATTATTACAGACTTTGGCTTCACTGCCCATTACTCTGATCATTATATCTTTGTACGATGTCATTCCTCTACTGTCACCATTATTGTTGTTTATGTTAATGATATTATTATTACAGAAAATGATAAGTCTGGTATTGCTGAAATCAAGTCTTATTTGAACACACAGTTCCAGATGAAAAACTTAGGACTACTTCACCATTTTCTAGGGATTGAAGTGGTTCGCAGTAGTAGAAGTATTAGTCTTTCTCAAAGAAAGTACGTATTTGATTTTCTTTTTGAAACAGGACTTCTTGGAGCTAAGCCAGTTGATACATCAATGGACCCACATCAGAAGCTTGAAACTTGTGATAGTCTGGATATTTCGATGTCCATAAATATAGACACTTGGTTGGAAAGCTGATTCATCTTACTGTAACTCGGCCTGACCTTTCCTTTGTTGTTGGAGTGGTTAGCCAATTTATGCATGCTCCTAAGGTTGCCCCATTGGGAAGCTGCCTATCGTATATTGCGATATCTCAAGAAATCTCTTGGTACTGATCTTATTTACCATCAACGTCGTCATCTTGATATTATTGGTTTTTCTGATCCTGATTGGGCAGGAGCTGATGGTGATAGACGATCCACTACTAGATACTGTATCATTGTTGGGAGTAATCTCATTATATGCCGAAGTAAGAAGCAAACTACTATATCCAAGTCCAGTGTTGAAGCTGAATACCGTGCTATGGCACAAACTACTGCTGAATTATTATGGTTAAGAAATCTTTTGCAAGAACTTGGATTTTCTACCTCTCGACCTATGTCCTTATGTGTGACAATCAAGCTGCTATCTATATTGCTAGCAATCCAGTGTTCCATGAACGTACCAAACATATAGAGGTGGATTGTCATTTTGTTCGAGATGCTGTTATGAAGAAGCTAGTTGTCACTCCCTTTGTATCTTCTTCAAATCAGCTCGCCGATATTCTTACAAAGCCCTTGTTTGGGCCAGCATATCGGTTAAATTGTTACAAGCTTAGATTTGGTGATTTGTATACTCCAGCTTGAGGGAGAGTGTTACGATATAGGCCCAATCAGACCCATATCAATATCGCTGGGCGGTAATTACTGCCAACGATGTCATATGGATCTGATTAGTTTCTTTCCTAGTTTGTTAGCTGATTTGTTTCCTATTGTAGTTATTGTCTTTTCTTTTATGTCTTCTCTTATTATAAAGACATTCCTGTAATAGTTAGATTCTTTCTCTATAAATATAAATGGTAGAGGGGTGAGTTTTTTTTATCGATTTTGGTTGTAACACACTGCTGCTATCGAAATCTTTTTCTCTCCTTTTCTTCTCTTTTTCTTCAATCTTCTTCTCTCTTTTTTGGTTTATGAACTAGTTGGTCATCTTTTTGTGGAACTGTTATAAGTCTAAAATTCTAATTCTAAAAGGATAAAAAGTCAACCCTCTAATTCAATAACAAAAACCGTATTTCTAGTTACGGGGGTGATTTTCGACTTTCAAATGCTAGGGTTTTTCTATAATCTAAAAATCTCATAAATTTTATTCTAGTAAAACACCACTAAAAGCCAGAAGAGCATCAAAATAATCTTTTATTTTTATGTCCAAAAAAATTATTTCTATTCAGGCGACTTTAAATAGCATTCGCATACTCCAAATAATGTTTGATCAGAATGTAGCTTCTTCATTATAACTCGAATTCAAGCAATATCAGATTTGTTCGAAAGTTGATTATGTTAGCTTTGCAACAAATCTGAGATTGCTTAAATCCGAGTTATATTGAGGGAGTTACGTTCCGGTCAAACCTTGTTTGGATTACGCGAGTGCTGTTTAAGGTCGTTCTGGATGAAAATAATTTTATGGGAATCAAAGCAAGAGATTATTTTGGCGCTCTTGGTTTTTAGTGATGCTTTACTATAATTAGATTTATGTAATATTTAAATTTGGGAAAAAGCCTAGCATTTGGAAACTCATATCCAAAAATCTGGTTTTTGTTCTTGAACTAGAAAGTTGACTTCTTATCCTTTTGGAATTTGAATTTTAGACAATTTTTATTGGATTAAATGGAGGGCGTTTGCTTATTTATGAATAATATCTTAAGTAAATGATATTAGTCGCAAATAAGTGCTACCTACTTAACTCTGAACACAATCCCAGGTCTCAGCATATAGTCGTCTACACCACATAATATCATTTTAGATTTTTTTTTTTTTTTTAAACTAATGTGGGAAATAGGTGTAAAAAGGTTTAAATATGATGCACAAAAAAAAAAAAATCAGATCAACATGGGAAAAATCCTTGATTTCAAAACCTAAGACAACTGGTCTCGAGACTATTCGAACGGCACCTTGAACCTTGGAATGGAGGTGGACCAGGAGGTGAGAGACATGCTGGTAGGGTTCATCCCCATGGGTTACACAGAGTATGCCAAGGCTATCCCCAACAGTGACTCCACCCCTTGCCCTCTTCACCCCTTACCCTCTTTTCACCATAACCACCGCCCTCCCTTGACATCTGCTCCCTGTAGCCACTGTCCCTCCATCTGTCAATCCCTTGCCACTCCTTTCCTTCGTAAACCCTACCCACCACAGCCTCTCTACTCCATCTCCATCTCCATCTCTCCCTTGCACACCTGACCTAAAACCTCTCATAAAATTCCAAAACTAGAGAGAGAGAGAGAGAGAGAGAGAGAGAGAGAGTTGGGGGGGGGGACAGAGACAGGACTGCACAAAGAGAAGCTGGACTTCTTCACATTCAATTTGACATTCTTACCCTTCTCAAGAATAATTCAGTCTATTTACTGATAATGTTTTCAATTTAATTTGAAATTTCATTTATACCCATGGAATTGAGCACTATTGAGAATAAGACAAAGGGCAACATAAAGAAAGTATCAAATTTAAGGTGTCATTCTAAATTTAAAATGGGATGGTCATATATTAGAATCATTCTTTTGTCCCATCTTCCAATTCCTAGGCAACCTCTCCCTTATGAATATATTCAAAATTGATAGAGAGAACCATTCTTGTGAAAGTGAGGTTACAATGGAAATCTCTTTGGGAATTCTCAGTTCCATTGGTTGCAGAACATTATCAAATTGTGACTGTCCATACTCTACAGTATTTACTTTCAACAGTGTGTTGACTGTACTGGCTGGGTTCCATTGTCAAAGTGCTAACCACTCGTTTGATATTGTCCAAAAATTAGTGAAGCACAATTGTTGAAGTTATTTAACCTTTTTTTCTACAGCTTACCTGCAATGCATGAAAAGATTAATTAGTGCATTCATTTTTGCATATTTATTTTAATCAAATTCAATGGTGAATATGCAATTTGGTCACATGGCTTTCTCATGTTGTTTACAGTAAATCAGCTCTTGGGATAGGAATGTCAAAAGAAGAAAAAAAGAAACTGAAGCAAGAAGTGGCATATCTTAGGATGGAAGATTTCTCTTCATTTATGGAAACTTTGTCACCAAACTTTCTTACAATATTACGTGCAGAGTAAGAACTGACCATTCCTACATAAATAGCTTACAAACTTCAACCACGGTTATGTTTTGAACTTCTTAATCTTCTTCTAATTACTTCCTTTTCAGTGGACTAGTGAAATCTATAATTCGCAAGCTAGGCGCTTCACAAAGGTTACGTTTGCTTGTATATGCCAAATATGCCGCATATGGTCTGTTAACAGATTTGAATTCTGAATCTGGTAAAACTCCAAACAGCATATTTTCTTCTATAAAGCTTTTTCTGGTTAAATTGGTGAGCTTGAGGCATAATGAACCTAGTTTAATTCTTTAGTATATGAGAAATTTTACGTTTTAAAAAAGCTATGCTGATCACCGGATTCATTTCTTGACCAAGTTGGCTTAGGAAGATGGTGTTACCTTATTTTATAGATTGTGGACATAAAAATAGTAGGGCATGCTGAAGAACTTTAAGTTCTTTTTCTTTTTACCATATATAACTAAAAGCATGTAAATATAACCCACAACCAGCAGAACCAAACAAGAATAAACTGAGAAGAAGAGAGAATAATGGGGGCGAGAGAGAGAGACAGAGAAAGAGAGAGATTGATTCTGTTATAGACAGAATCGATGAGAAAACTATGAGATGAGACGAGCTACTCCGTTGGCTTATCTAAAGTTTTCACTATTCTGTGAACTAATAAACTTATGCACCGGAAAGGATGTTAGTCCTAACAATCCAAACCAGTACTTACAACAATTAACAATAGATCGTTCGTGCGGGAAGAAAGACTACGTGGAGGCGACTTAGTCATGGTAAAGCACCTTTCTTTTTTGAATAGTTTCTTTTAGTATAAACGCTTTTCGTTGCAGCACCAGTGTTGCATGAACCTTGTTGCCTGCTTGCTTGGCTAGCTCTTACTATTGGTTGGCTACTTTTGATCTCGTATGCTATCTACCTACCAAGCCCACCCTTCCGAAATACAACTCTTTGCCCATGTTGTTGCTTACGGGCTATGAGGGGTGGTGTATCGTGGTGCGATGGGTCCACAGCTGATCTACGGCCACCCTTCCATCTAAAAGCTCGAGTGGTGTTATTCGGTGAGCCGAAAATACCGAAATTGGGTTCAATAGAAACCAACTGTGGTTTCCGTCCCAAATTAGGTAGAAAAGCACTTGTATAAGTGTATAACTACTTTCAAGAAAGATAATTTCATGGTTTTGGAACCAGTTGCAACTATAATGTAAGCTAGGCTTGCTGACCCACATCTGAGAAAGATCTCATGACAGGTCTGTAAAGAACAATCAAGATGGGATTCGCATCTTTCCTCAAATAAGGGCACTCAATGGGTTCAACTCTAGAGGGGGTTGTTCAAAGTATCTCCCGTTCTTCCATCAAATATTCTGCTTTTTCCTGGAAATCCCCCGAGAAGAGTTAGAATGGCAGTCCCCGCTTCTTGGGAGGTGCCAAATAAATGACTACTGGAATCGAGGTTTTGGACATAAAGATTCCACTGTGAATCATTGACTCAAATCCATTGTTGAATTCTACTCAGCAGAATATGATGGTGCTTATGGCAGAATGGGCCAATCTGGTCTTTCACAGTAAAACGATAGATGGAACTAGAGAGAGCATATGATCTGTACCAGGTGCAACACATTCCTATCATCTATTTGCCTGCCTTAATTCCCTAGAGCTATCGGTCGAGTGGCACCCTGAAGAATAAATTCACATAGGCGCCTTGACTAGGAACCAACAGACATGTCGATCCATTTAACTATTTTGAAAACGAAAGAAAAAACAAAAATTGGAAGCACCATTGGAAGGATGCAAGCGGGAAGATCCATCTCAGACAAAGCTGATGCGGAAAGAGATATTGAATGAAAGGACAGATTTTTTATAATATCAAAACCAAGAAGCTGGAGAGGCAAAGAGAAGAATTAGAAAGAAAACTTGAACTTTGAAGAGAAATATTTGCATGAATAAAGAACTGTTACAGTTTAAAGAGCAAAGGCATTGGTCAGTAGAGTTTCAATTCTGATATCGAATTTGTCATCCAACGTTGCTAAATGCATGAATTAATGGTACTATATCCACTTGGAGTATACCATACGATTTATACCAGGCGAAAGGAAAGGAGATTTGTTTGTTCAGATAGAGATGACAGCTCTGCCTATGAAAGATTGTCAATACCAGAACATTCATCCTCCCTCCCCATGATCTCTATTTATCGGCTAACAATGAGTACATCAGATTAGATAGGACTTCACATGTCATGATGAGTGGAAGTCTTATTTACAATATAATAGAATATTGATAGAAGGATAGAGGAGGGACTCCACATCTTGACATGAGTGGAAGTCTTATTTACAATATAATAGAATATTGATAGAAGGATAGAGGAGGGACTCCACATCTCAACATGTCGAAGTCCCACTTACATAATGAGATAAGAATAATAAGAGGATAACACTAAGAGTCATAATCAGATAATGAAACAAGTAAACATAGTAACTTGTCCCACAAGATATCCATGTTGGTTTTAGTAAGTCAAACCAGCCTAATGTCTACCCTTTGTCTCTGACGCTGAGAGAGGGGAATGGACCCCTGTGAATTGGTCCAATCCCTATGTAAATTCTAGAAAGAAAAGAAGAATAAAGAGAAGAACGAGAGGCTGCTGCAACTTTGGGAGTCGTAACAATGTGTTGAGATCCTTAATCAATTCAATATATATAATAAGGAGATTACACAGCCCTAGAAGAGTAAAACAGTAAAAGCTTAATAAAACAAAAGAGAGAAGGAAAGGTTATTAGTGCTCTTGAGATTAGCGCTGAAAAGCCTTATGGGCCTCTCCCTTACTTCTAAAACATAGTAATACTCCCCCTCAAGCTGGGGCATGTATATATCAATCATGCCCAAATTTTTACAACATATAGACAATTCTCCCACTCCCTAGAGACTTGGTAAACACATTGACAAGTTGTTATCCTGTACGAACATGGCATGGAGAAAAAAATCCCTTGTAGGAGCTTTTCAACCACAAAATGACAATCGACCTCAATGTGTTTCGTTTTCATGAAACACAGGATTAGAGGCAATGTGAATGACAGCTTGGTTATCACACCACAGCTACACAGAAGATTGGTGCGGAAAACCAAGCTCAGTTAGCTACTATTTAACCCATATCCACTCACACGTAACATGTGCCATAGCACGATATTCAAACATTGCACTGGACCGAGCAACCACAGTTTATTTCTTGCTCTTCCAAGACACAAGATTTTCGTTAATGAAAGTACAGTACCCAATAACAGACCGTCTATCAATAGGAGAACCAGCCCAATCAGTATCCGAAAAACCCTCAACACGTCCATGTCCATGATCAGAGTACAGAAGACCACAGTCTGGAGCCTTCTTGAGATACCATAAAAAAAACAAATAACATCCCAATGAGGCGTCTGAGGAGAAGACAGAAACTGACTCACAACACTGACCAAGAAGTTACATCTGGTCGAGTCACTGTGAGATAGTTCAACTTGCCAACTAATATGTGATACCTTTCAGGATCTGTCAGATTACAATCAGCTGTAAGTTTTATGTTAGGATCCATTAGAGTATACACAAGCGTAAGCCCTAACATCCCTAATTTGGTAAGCAAATCCATAACATATTTTCTTTGAGAAAGAGAGATACATTTCCTTAACTAAGCCACCTCGACTCCCAAGAAATATTTCAAGCGACCTAGATCCTTGGTATGCAATTGTCGCTGTAAATGAGCCTTTAAACTCTCAATACATGTACGATCATCTCCAATAATTTCTATGCTATCAACATAAACAATGAGGAAAATCTTCCCTGTACTAGATTCACAAAAAAAAAAAAAAAAAAAAAAAAAAAAAATTCACTCTTACATTAGGGAAAATCGAAATTCAAGAACAGCCTCTGTGAAACAGCCAAACCATACTCGAGGAGACTGCTTAAACATATACAAGGACTTCCTGAGCTTACTCACAGTACCAGACTCCTCCTAATGCTCCATTTGTTTTGACGTAAAATTTTACGTGTAATATTTTATTTGTATTTGTAAAAAAAAAATTTGGAATTTGTTTCCAATAGAAAATTTTGGAATTTGTTTCCTGTAGGTAAAAGAAAGACGAAATTCCTTTTCCATTCCCATAGAGATCACTATATTTTATCTCTTGGAAATAAACATTGCAATTTTTTACACGTAAACAGTAAAATTTTACATCAAAACAAACGGAGCATATGTAACAAACCAAGCAATTGCTTCATAAAAACCTCTTTATGGAGATCACCATGTAAGAAAGCCTTCTTCACATCAAGCTAGTGCAGTGGCCAATAATGGGTAGCAGCAAAAAGATATCAAAATCCGAACCGAAGCCAGCTTGGCCACCAGGGAGAAATAGTGTCCACGTAATCGACACCAGACTTGAGCAAAGCCCTTGACGACCAGGCAAGCCTTCAAACGAGTAAGAGAACCATCAAGGTTGATCTTAACAACATACACCCAACGACAACCAATAGCAGACTTGCCCATAGGTAAGGGCATAAGAGCCCTAGTGTAATTGTCCCCCAAGGCCAAAAGTTCGTCTTCCATAGCTGTCCTCCAACTAGGACTAGATAACGCCTCTGCAATAGACTTAGGAAGGGGGGTGACTCTCAACAGTGGTCAAACAAAAATGAAAAGATGAAGAGAAACCGGATGTAGACATAAAGTTTGAAATTGGATGTTGTGCGTGTGTACAACTCCTTTACGATGAGCAATAGGTATATCAAGGTCAGAAGAAGGTATAGTTAACTCAGGAGCATGGTCTATAGGCAAAGAAGAGGCAGCAGGGGTGAGAGGAGCCGGGGGTGCAGGATCCACCCGAGGGCGATGAGTATAAACCTGCTGAGATGACGGGTAGAGGAGGTAGTACCTGTGAAACAGAGTGTTGGACAATATAAATAAGCAGATCATTATCCAACTCAAACACAACAAATGATCATGATATGGAGTGGACTCAAATAAAAAACATATGCGCTGACAAAATGATTTATTGGACTCCGATGAATAGCAACTGTAACAAAATAGAATAAAAGCTAACCAGAACCGTGAAAGAGAAGAATAGGGAGAAAAAAGGAGAGCTTGATTCTGCTGAAAAGAGGCAAAATCGTTAGCTCATTCTGTCCATCTTGTTCCATATATATAAAAGAAGTCTCTCAATTACAATAGGAGTCCCATTAACCTACTATAATGCAAATGGGAATGTGTAGTATTTTAGATAAGAAAGGACATCTAAATAAACTAGGTAACCTATCTAAATAGAACTATTAGTTGAGTAGGACATAGAGTCCTCCTTTAATTCTGCTACTGAGGACAAAGAATCCCACTCCAATACAACTTCTGATATTGCCATTGTATGGACTGACGTAATGTAGTTTAACACACACACCCCTGAAATTGGAGTATAGGAGAATGTAAGAGCTTCAGCTTGAAACAATGTATCAATAGAAGCAGTAGTAGTAATAAAGCAACACAGTATCGATCACTAAATAAAGGTTGCATCATGTGCAATTGAACAAAAAGTTGCATCTTGTGCAATTGATAATAGTCCATCGCCGATGAATAGACCTAAATAAAGGTTGCATCTTATGCATCTGAACAAAAGGTTGTATCCTGTGCAACTGATAAAAGTCCCTCGCCAATGAGTAGACACGAATAAAGGTTGCATCTTATGCAATTGAACAAAAGGTTGCATCTTGTGCAACTGATAATAGTCTCCTGCCAATTAGTAGACCTAAATAAATGTTGCATCTTGTGCAACTGAACAAAAGGTTGCATCTTGTGCAACTGACAATAGTCCTTCGCCAATGAGTAGACCTTGATAAAGGTTGCATCTTGTGCAACTGAACAAAGGGTTGCATCATGTGCAACTGAAAAAAATGTTGCATCTTGTGCAACTGTAGTAGGCTCCCAAGACGAGCATGTAGTAGTAGGCTAAGCTCTCTTCAATGAACTTTAGCATATATATATATATATATATATATATATAATCTCCCCCTCACGTGGAACATTCCACGTGAACAAATTACGGCGAGAGACGTCAAAATGTGGGATATAGATGTGGTAGTAGCAACAAGTAGCATCTCGAATGATGAACACCAGCAGAAATCCCATAAGCAGAAGCAGCCACAAATAAGAATCAAATTTCAAGTCGTTCCGACGGTTGGATTAAGAGATATGAATAAGTCCTTGCAACATTAGGACTTTGGAAGATAAGCATTTTTTTTAACAAAAGTCAAAAGTCAAAATCCGAAAAACTGTTGTCAACCAGAATTGGTATTCACATAAACATCAATGACTCAAGTGGAATATCAAAAGATGATGTCAATCCAACGGTTGGATTGTGAATTAGGAAAAGTCCTTATTAAACTAGGAATATTACTCAATTAAAGAAATTGATTGCAAAATTTAATGAACAAATCAACTCATTAATGCAATTCAACAACCACGTGGAATATTGTACCGATATGGATGTAATAAAACTGATATTGAATTCTGTGGAAGAATGGAAAACCAATAGTTATTGTTGATCTGATTTGGGGCTGATATGCAATACATAAGGGACTTTGATAAGAAATAATAGCAGTTGACTGCAATAATAGGCAAGGAATTAAAACCAGAATTTAATGTGAAACCGATAGGCAATAAAATCCCAGTCAGAACTTAATGATAGTAACTGATTTGAAGACATCAAATGCTCAGCATAACTCACAATTCAATTGCATATTCATATAAAGGTATTTTAAACCAGGACCTCTCTGTAAGGAACACTCAAAGGGAAACTGGGGTGGAATTAAAACCTCAATAATAAATTGATTCAATTAATGCCAAACCAAAGAAATAAAACCAAGATTCAGGCAAGGACTGAGTTCGACAGGGCATGTAATATCAGTATTCTAATGTGAAACCGAGTAACAGAAAATAATAGGAACCAGATCAATTTCAGATCTGAGATTATATCAAAACTCAAAGAGGGCAATAACCAGAAAATAGCTATCAGATTAGAGAAGAACAGAACAAAAGAAACCTACCAAAATTCTTCAGGTGTAGCTGAGGCAACAATGGTAGCTGCACACCATAACGAAGATCTTTAAACAACTCCCAAAACGGCACCCTCTCTGATACCATGTAACAAAATAGAATAAAAGCTAACCAAAACCGTGAGAGAGAGAAGAATAGGGAGAGAAAAGGAGAGCTCGATTCTACTGAGAGGAGGCAGAATCGTTAGCTCATTTTGTCCATCTTATTCCATATATATAAAAGAAGTCTTTCAATTACAATAAGAGTCCCAGTAACCTACTGTGTAGTATTTTAGATAAGAAAGGACATCTAAATAAACTAGTTAACCTATCTAAATAGAACTATTAGTTGAGTAGGACATAGAGTTGTCCTTTAATTCTGGTACTGAGGACAAAGAGTCCCACTCCAATACAACTTTCTGATATTGCTATCGTGTGGACTGACAGTGTAGTTTAACAACGATAGCCCTTTTGAGTACATGAATACCCTAGGAACAGACATTTGAGAGCTTTAAGATCCAACTTAGAGATACCAGAACAATGATCACAAATAAAACAAACACAGAAATACCCGAGGAGGAAGCACAAATAAAGGAGCAAAAGGAAACAACATGAATAAGGAATACCACCACCCAAACCTGAAGAGGGCATACAATTAATAAGATAATACGCAGTTAACACCACATCACCCCAAAAGGACTTGGCCACCTTAATTTAAAAAAGAAGGGACCCAGTAACCTCCATTATATGGTGATTCTTCCATTCCACAATATCATTCTATTGTGTGTCGGGACAAGAACACTAATGGACCATACCCTATACAGCCTTCAAATCAAATAATTGTTCTAAAAAACATTCTTTAGCATTATCACTTCGAAAAACATGAATAGTTTTGGAATTGAGTTTGAATTTCATAAACAAAGGCACAAAAGATAGAAAATAATTCAAAGACACTTTTCATTAAATAAATCCAAGTGAGTCTTGAAAAATCAACAAGAAAAGTAACAAAGTACTTGAACCCCAACTTAGATGCGATGGGACAAGGTCCCCATACTTCATAATGAACTAGAGCAAAAGGGGTGTGCAAGCCGTTTATCTACTTAAGGAGAATAACTCACATGATGGAGCTTCCTAAATTGACATGACTTACACACTAAACTAGAAAGAGAACTAAAACGAGGATCAAGCTTCTTCAAACTCTGTAAATACAGATGACCTTCACCTAACAGACAATGAACTGGATGGAGAGACAAAACACTTGAACAAGTAACGGACAGAGAATCCTCAAGTAGATACAACCCACTTGCGCATGGCCCCTACTAATCATATTCTTCATCGTAAGATCCTGAAAAATACATGAGTCAAGGAAAAAAGTTATGGAACAATTGTAAACAGTAGTAAGCTTACTAACAGATAGGTTAAACGGAAAGTCAGGTAACTAAAGAATTGAAGATGGTGATAGAGATGGAGTGGGATGAATAATCTCAATGCCACTAACCTTGACCAAAGAGCCATAAGCCAAAGTGACACTGCATGTGAAGGTGCGGAAAGAGGAAAAAAATACCTGATACGCCAAACAAGTGATCAGAAGCACCCAAATCAATGATCCAGGGGCGAGAGGATGAAAGACATGCAGTAGCATTAGCTGTCTACACAAAAGTAGCAGTGAAAGACAAGGTAGGCTGTGGAGTCTGAGACTGAGTGTAGAGTGCATACTCATCATCAGTCATCTTGACCATCTTTCCCTCAAATGGTGCAGGTGGGGCAATAGACTTAAAATTGGTGGCAAGAATTGGCAAACTGCTGCTGAGTTGTTTGACATGAAGTTTCCAATAAAATCGTTGGATATGTCTGGGTTTCCCACAATGATGACAAGTGGAAGCTAGACTCTAACCATCTAAAGAAGTTGGTGCACCAGGAGGGTGGCTGTGACCACCACCACCACCACCACGACCAAACTGTCAAGAGACGAGCCGAATTATCCACAGGAGTGCCGTCACGGGTACTGTTACAAGAAAAGGTAATCATTCAAAGAGGCCACTGTGGCACTACTAAGAATCAAAGAACAAATAGATTCATACTCGGGTCCAAATCCACCCAAAAACCCATAACTGCCAACTGCTCTCGTTGGTCCTACATCTTCTGCACATCAACACTTATTGGAAGTAGAGAATTCAGTTCCTCTTACATCTGTTTAAAATCAGCAAAGTGCTAGGTAAGAGGGTGATCCTTCCTATCTACCCGATAAATTCGTGATACCTCAAAAATTTGAAACAGATTTTTGTGACCTGAATAGCTAACATTCATTCACAGTATCATTATGGATAACAAGGTCCACAATAGAATTATCCATAGAGTTTAATAACTGCCCCAAAATTCGGGCATCAACAATGTCACATGTGGTTTCTGTGCTAGATGTTGTTTGAGTCGAGTGACTCTGTTGATCCCGCCCTGTCAAAACAAGCTTAAAAATTTTGTCATTGTTGGAAATTATTAAGTCCTTCCAATTTCTTTTATGTAATCCGATGGAGGAGGAAGATACTTCAATAACAGTAGTCTTGGATTCAGCCATTAGTCCCAAAAGATCAGCCACAAAATTATCGATTATAAATATCAATTCACACAATCGATTCAGATACCAAAAGGGATTGATTCCAACAATCAGTTCAGCCAACCGAGAAGCAAAATAAATCCCAAAAAATCAATGTCAGTACTCAGTTCAACCAATCGAGAGGCAAAAAAACAAACCGGGAAAAAAAAGGGAATCGATTCCAACACGTGGTTCCACCAATCGAGAGGCTAAATCAAAATGAAAATCGAATCACCTCAAAGAGTCGAACCAGAAAATCGACTCCAATTATTGATTTAAATTTCTCCAGAAAGTCGAGCCAGCAAATCGATATCAATTATCGATTCAGTATATAGTTTCAGCAATCCAGGTCGATATTGATCTAACCAGAAAAATACACCAGACAACTGAAACCAGCAATCGTTCTCCTCCACATCAATGCTGCTTCAAAACATGTCTCGATAGTGATGCAACTCAGCATCTAGCCTCCAGTAATTCTTATGTCGAAACAGGGGGTGAGGTGAATACACCCCCTCTGAAAGTAGATGCAAACTTCTAGGTTTTACAGCAGAAGATCTGAAAGGTATCGAATGTGATGGGAACGAGCTTGATAAGACTTTTAGTAGTATGTAAGAACCAAGCTCTGATACCATGTAAATTCTAGAAAGAAAAGAAGAATGGAGAGAAGAAGGAGAAGCTGCTATAACTTTGGGAGTCTCAACAATGTGTTGAGATCAATTCATTATATATAATGAGTTTGCACAACCCTAGAGGGCAAAACAGTAAGAGCCAAGAAAACAAAAGAGATAGGGAGAGGCTATTAGCGCTCTCAGGATTAGCACCGGGCGTTAATCCTGAGAAGCCTTATGAACCTCTCCCTTACATCTAAAACATATTAATACCCCACATAGTTAACACCATATATGATAAAAACTCAGCAATGGATATTTATGTCAGTTATTTTTCTTTTAACTTCCATACATTTTACATTGAAACAAACAGAGCCTCATACTTGCAAATTAAATATTGGTTATCTAACTGCATATGCCATTTTGTTTCCAGGTTATACAGTTCAGTATGTATTCTTCAGATTCAAGAAAATGACAAATTACATTCAATTGAGATTGATTCTTGGTAAATCTGCATGTAGTATGCTTTTTATACTCTAATGAGTAGCTTGTAATGTCTTGAGGTTTTACTTCAATTATATTTTTCAGAGGTGCTGGAGCTGCATTCGAGGATGGAAGATCTTGGACATTTTCTTGTGAACAAGTGGAAAATTTTCTGGTTGAATCTTTGGTCATTTCTTAATAGGAATTCGTTCACTTTTGGTCAGATAAATTGAAAATTGGATACCTGCGGTAGCAAACATTGTGTGTACAGGTAAGGACATAGGAGACAGTATGATGAGAAAATTGAATGTAATACTATAGAACTGGAGTCTGTGATAATGCTCTAAGACATTTACAGTTATGGTTTTTTTACACAATTCAAACAGTATTATTATTTATCGGGTCAGCGATGACAAGATTCTCTTCCCAATTTATAATCATGCTTAATTTCCAATCGATGCATTTTTCTGAAAGCAAAAGGAATGGAAGCAATTAGAAAGACATTTGATCTCATTTTTTTACTGTTGTGTTTTGGGATTAGTACTGGGGAAGCTTAGCAGAAGCTCTGCTAAGCTGCTTCTCTTCAATGTTTCCACGGGCATGCATGAATGCTTAAATTCAATTTGGAACAAATAATTTTCTGTTTTATGCTCTTGTTAGAAGAGGCAAATGCATTCATGAAGTTAACATGGGATACTACTCATTGGGTTTATGAAGATCTCCACAGAAGTATCCCAAATTTTTACACATGGTAGAAAACAAAAGTCATTCTTTCGTTGTGATTGAAAGGACTGGTATCCTGCCAAAGTCGTTTTGTCATGGCTTAGTGTATTGAATATTCTTACTATTGGAAAGTTCCTTTAGATGAAATTTGAATCAGCAACTATAGAAATACGTAGCATCTACTAGTTCATATTTGCTGGAATATTTACCAGTAGTTAACACAAACATTTTTTGGGAAGACTTTTGTTCTTTGAAAACAATAAACTATTTTATGAGTATAACCAAAAGAGGCTTCAATCTGCAAGCTGAAGCCTCTGAAGAGTCCTGAACAGGGCCGCCTCTGAAGAGTCCTGAACAGGGCCTATACAGGAAGGGAAAACATTTATATTATTGAATGAGTTATAGCATATACTGAAAATAGACACTATTTTCTTTATGGATTTAATTCCGGGCACAGATGAGGAATAGCAAAGGGTTCTGGCTTTGCAGAGGACATCTTTGCCTCTGGCCTTTCAATTGAAATCCATCGACAGGAGAAGATGTTCAGGGTTATTATCACTTGAATGATGAAAAAGTTATGTTCTACAGATCAAATCTATACATAAATCTTCAATTCAGCCTTCTGAAGTACTCATCACTTGGAGAATGAACCCTGCCCTGCTAGGACTAGGCACCACCTTTTAAGAGCAGCAACATGTGAGTGGCAGCCATGACTGGCAAATGGAGTAGAATTGGGCTTATGCCTTCTACGAAATCTCTCTCCGAATGAACTCAAATTTCATCCCAGATATAGAATTGACCAAACCAGCGACCATCCATTTGCTTAAATGGCTAATCATTAGGCCATAAGAAACACAACCATAAAGTCAACCATTCTTGTTCCATACCCCCAGTAGAAGCAAATAGAGCATACCCAATTCCCAATAGAACATCGGGGGCAAGTTCTTGTCCAGATGCAATCTTTACATCCATTTGATGTGTCCCTAATTTGAAAATTGATGCCATAGCAACCACTCTTATAGTAGTAATTCTTGCAATTGGTGAAAATGTATATATTTTTCTTTTGCTTGAGGCCTTTGATTACTAGTTTGGTGTTAGACTTATCAAGTGATCCATCAGGTTTTAACTTCTTTCGGAATATCAACTTGATGTCTAACACTTTTGGTTCCCGGTGGAAAATCTATCAATTCCCAAGTATGATTTGCAATTATTGAGTCTAATTCACCCTTAATTCCCTTTTGTTTTTTTACTTCTATGGGGTAGATCTTCACCACTGTGTTACATCATTTGATTCTGAAATTCTGTTGGGTAACCCTTCACTACCTTCTCTAAGCTTATCAACCTTGGGTAAATCTTTGCCCATAGGGAAAACATGTTCAAAAAAGTATGCATCTCTAAATTCTATTATCACATCAAACATATTTTCTAATGCTTTGATTACCATGAATCCATATGCAACACTATACCTGAAAAATATAGTCTCAATGTCTTGGGTCTACCCCCTCTTTTCTTTGGTTCAAGAATTCTTACTTTGGCTAAACAACCTCAAACCTTCAAATAACTCAGGTTTGGTTTCCTACCATACCATAATTTGAGTTGCAAGAGCCCCTGTCTTATTATGAGGTATCCTATTGAAAATGTAACACGCTGATAGTGTGGCTTCCCTCCACAAATTCATAGGTAGTACAAAACATATCAGTGTAGAGTTCATTTCTTTCAAAGTCTTATTCTTCTTTCCTGCAGCTCCATTAGACTCAGATTGATAGGGAGCTGTAGTTTCATGTATAATCTCATTTGCTTTAGAGTACTATGGGTTCCATATTTTATCCCTTTGTCACTCCACGGTCTCTTAATCTTTCTCTCTTCCTAGTTGGTTTTTAAGCTCCAACTTATAGGATATGAAAGCATTTTCTGCTTCATCTCTAGTTTTAAGAAATATAAATTTATGTATCTAGAATGAGCATCTAAAAGTAATTAAAATACATTTTACCACCCTAGACTCATGTGACTTAAGATGGTACCAAGTCAAATAAGCAACTTTGTCTCTCCACCATTTTACGAGGCTTTTTAGTGAACACCAGTGGGACACTTGTCATTTGGTGGTTTAAGGTTGCCATCTATTAAACCCAAAATGCTCAACCCATTAGACATATAAACCATGTTTTGCATAGAAATACCGTGTTTTTCATTCATAATTTCAAAAATACTAAGTACAAACAACCCATTAGACATATAAACCTTTCCCACACAGAAATCAATATTGTTAACGATGATAACTTTATTTGCTTCGATTGAAAACCTGAGTTTGGCCTTGATGAGTAGAGTACACTAGATGTCGAAGAATCTCCAGTACATGCAGCACATCATTAAGCACAAAGCTAACTTCAAGACAACTTGACCCTTACCTATGACTTGGGATGTTAGGGAATTTCTCATGTCAACTAAGTCTCCCCAACCAACCGGTGAATAGTTGAAAAGGAGTTTTGGTCTCCACAGATGTGCTTGATAGCACCCATGTCTATGGTCCACTTTTGGTTATTCAACCAAATTGATCTCATTCACAATTGCTGCAAACATTTCTGCCTCTCGTATCTATGACCCACTCCTTCGGTTTTTCCACCAAATTGATTTCAATCACAACTACCAACTCTTTCGGCCTCAACCAAATTTGCCTAGACTCAACTCCTTGGCTCGTTTGGTCTTGTTTTTCTCTCGGTTCTACTCCTAAATCTTATTCTATATGATGATTTGATCAATAGTCTACTCCTTCCTCTTACGCTTAGCATTCTATGGAACTGGAAACTCCTCTAAAAGAGAGCCAACCACAAAGTCATCGGTAGCACCACGAGTTCCTTTGCCAATTTGCAACTATGTCTCAGAACTCATCAATCTAAGCAGAGATATTCTTGTCATTTCTCAAAATTTTCGCCAATTTGGCAACCATGACTTGGAACTCATCAATCTAAGCAGATATATTCTTGTCATCTCTCAACATAAATTCAAGAAAGTAAACCACTACATACTTTTTGCTACCAGCATCCTCTGAGACATACTTCTTTTCCAATACAGCTCTTATGTTATTAGTATATAGAAAAAATTTCATCTACACCCCATCAAAGATCGTTAACATCATCTACACCCATAAGAATGCCTAAACATCACCTAGGTCTACTAACTTTGGCTGTGGTAATCAAAGAAGCCCACTCCGTCAGTTGATTCCTGTTAGATGCTGACGTCAGGTGGATTGGAATTTTTCACGGACGAGAATACCCTTTTTGTAGCTTGAAAAGACCAATATACCCTTTTGATATTTGTTTCGAAACCTCCTCTATTTTGAGCTGTTTCACTTCGAAATAGTAATAGAAGTGAAACAGTAGAACTTGAGACTTGAGATTTTCCTTCTCGACGAGGACGACGAGGACGAAACCCTACCTCTACTCGACGAGGACGAGGACTACGAAGTTGAGATTTTTCTTCTTTACCGTCAACGGTGCCTTCATCTTACCCGACCACGGTTATTACTGCAACAAAGGTAGGTAAATCGGGCAATCCTCTGCAACCCTACCTCTACTAGACGAGGATGATGAAGACCGACATGAAACCACTATTCCCCACAACTTATTCTTCATTAGGTATGAAACCAATCACTTCGTTCAATCCCCTCTTCCCCACAAATTTTTCTTCTGCGACTACCAGGGGGATAGTTTTTCCCCAATATTCCATGGGGTATAAAACGAACCCAAACCCTAACCTGATAGTTGAATCTGGAATGTAAAAAAAATGCGGAAAAATTGACGAATAGTTTTAGTTCGATATCGTTGTCTATATATACTATATTGAAGAAACATTGAATGGATGATCTTGATTTTTTATTTACACTTTTACATCCACAGTGTACTAGTGGTCCTAGACCGCCAACAGGTGAGCCCTACAGCCTTTCGTTGTCGGCCTCTGGGTATGTGAATGTGTTTATCCTTTGTGTCGTTTATTGCAAAGCCCTTTTTCTACTATTTCTTTCTTTATTTATTTCTTTGTTTATTGTCTGCAGGTTGGTTCTACTACTTTTTGTCTGCTGGTGAGCAATTTATTAATTGCATCTTTGTAAAAGTGCATATTTTCCACTCAGGTTGGTTCCAATACCTAAAACAAAAATCTTGATAGTGGGTCACAATAGAGAGAGAGAGGACCTATAGACTATTTGACTAATATTATTGCAAGATCAGGTACGTAGGGCCTCGTTTTTGGATTTTTTTTTTCTCTGAGACTATAGACCGACTTGGCAATTCTCACTTTATAATCTGCCCCATTTTGTCTTGTTCCTTCTGGGAATTGCTATAGATTATTTGACTTATATTATTGCAAGATCAGGTACGTAGGCCCTCATTTTTGGATTTTTTTTTCTCTGAGACTGTAGACCGACTTGGCAATTCTCACTTTATAATCTGCCCCATTTTGTCTTGTTCCTTCTGGGATTTGCTTGAAATTGGTCATTGGAATCATGGTTCATATTGGATCGCTTGGATTGGTCAGTTGGATTGGTCAGTTGGATTTGTCATGTTCCTTCTGGGATTTGCTTGAATTATGGTTCATTATAATCTGTTTTTCCAATGGATTTGTTTTTCCATTGGATCTGTTCATATCTTTCCTGTTCTTATGGTGTAATTGAATTTTTTTTCAATGGATCTATTTTTCCAATGGATTTGTTTTTCCATTAGATCTGTTCATATCTTTCCTGTTCTTATGGTGTGATTGAATTTTTTTTTTTTCATCTTGTAAATAGATTTTGAAACATGGAAGAAAAAATCAGTATATATTATCAGTACAAAGATGAGTTGGAAATCAAAATGGTTGATGAAGACTGTAACAGCTGGATTGACATAGTCCACACAACATATTG